>CM023618.1:4352161-4719661 GCA_013358685.1 Antennarius maculatus | reverse complement strand
TAATAATAATAATAATAATAATAACATTAATAGTAATATAATAATAATAATAATAATAATAATAATAATAATAACATTAATAGTAATATAATAATAATAATAATAATAATAATAATAATAACATTAATAGTAATATAATAATAATAATAATAATGATAATAATAATATTTCTTTTGTTTTTTTAAAGACAGACATTGTTTTTGGTTTATATTTTACATAAAAATGGGATTCACATGTAAATTAATGGTCTTTTTGTTCATATATTGTTTATCCCAATCATAAATCAACACCAATAAGAAGAGAAAGACAAAGCAAATACAACAGTATGTTGTTCCACAGAATGTTTCTCTTTCCAAAACCCACAACATCCCACACAGTGTACTATAAAACTATTATAGATGAGACTGTAAGCCATAAATAAATGTCGATAAGACAGTCAACATTTGAGTGAATGCAAACACATAATCCCATAGCTACACTTGTGTTTTCCCACTTCCTTGGTTTAATCCTGGCTGAATTAAGGAAGTGTGAGCGAGTTTATCCAGACCACACCTTTGTTCGCCCAGCTGGTAGAACACATCTGTGACGTCTGATCCGTCCACTCCTTTACTGCGTGACACTCAGCTCCACAATGTGTCGTGTTTAAATTATAGGTTCAAATTTACTCTAATTAACTCTCATGAGCCAAAAGTTGTGATGGACAGTTTTCTCCTTGGATATCAATCCTGTCTAGACGTCGATTGAAGGTTTTGCTATTGAATAATTAATGAAATATTTGCCAGGGCCAGTCCCCTATCTAGTCTTAGACTCTATAATGACCTTTAATCTAATCATAAATATAAATTTCTGAGACAATGGGATGCTAGTGTTTTAAATGATGTTGCCAAAACTATAACAAATGCATAGCCCATAAAGGTTTTGTCTGTCCCACAGACTCCCCACAATGAAATACTGTCTAAACCTAAAGAAATGATCTCTATCAACTACAGTAACTTAATGAAGCTATGAAGTGTACACCCAGACAACGTCAAGACAGGAAAATTAAATGTGTTTAAATGTGTTTTATTTTTAAACATTTTGTCTCATCTCGTCTAATAACTGATCACAGCATTGATATTGTCAGACCAACAGAAACTTGGCTACATCAGGATGAGTATGTTAGTCACAATGAAGCCCTTCTCCTCCCAGACATATTAACATTCACATAGCTCGTGATATTTAAATTCCATTTAGCTGTGACCAAAGATAAGGTTACAGTGGGAGATTTCGATGTTCTTTCTGACATTATGAATGATAGTTTCTACATTAGTTTTAAGTCTATACTAGACTCTTTAGGATTCTCACAGGTGGTAGATAGTCCTACCCACAAGCAAAACCACACTGGAGACCTTATTTTCACCTACAGTACAAATGTAGAACTTCTAACCATTTTCCCTCAAAACGATATCCTATCAGATCACTTCCTAGTTAGCTTTGACTTTGCCCTAATCAGCATTAAGCCACCGGATAAAACCATCCTGACAAGATCAATCTCTAATAGCTTCATAGTTCATAATGATTTTCAGATTTTCCCTGTCTCTCACAGTACATTAATTACTTTTGGTACTTCAGTTGTTTAACTTTCTTTGCCTTTCTTGGTCATAATACATTTAATCTTCACATACTTGAAAGATACTGCCACTGTCTATGTGCTTCTACTTGACAGGTGGGGAATAAGTATAGAACACAGGAAATCTGGAGCCAGTGGTTGTAAGCTGGATCTAAACTTTAGACTGCAACTACCCTGTCCTTAACTCCATTGTAGGGATAGCCGCCTTCCAGGGTCTGGATCCTGCCCAGAGTTTCTTCCTCAATGACAAGAGTTTTTCCCCTGCTGATGTGATTAAGCGCTTTATAAATAAAAGTTAGTTGATTGATTTTTGTTTTTATAAATACCTTTATCCACCTTTATTCAATTAATCTTTATTCAACCCAGAATAACTCACAAAAATGTAAAAGTTGTTTTCAAATAAGTAATTTTACCACTGAGGCACAGATGAATCACAAGAACATCAGAAAAATAGTTTATTCGTTTAATCATGAAATTATTTTATAAAATAATGAACAAAGCTTTTGATACAATCAGAATTAGCATGACTACAAGTGGGTACAGAAGTTAAAATGCATGCAAATGAAAAGATTCATATAAATCAGGAACTGTGGTAATTAGAGAATACTGGTGGAAGAGAGGGAGCAGAGTTCCTGCATCATGATTTGAATTCACAGAAAGTCTACATGTGGACTATCTTCATTCAGCTGTTCACATATTTATGTTCAGGGCTGAGGTTTTATAGATTAATGTGGCCCAGCCAGCATGAGTGAACAGGGAAGTGGAGCCAGTGGATGTAAGCTGGAGACGTAATCATGAATGTACAACACATAAAATATACAAAGACAAGCCTGAAACTGACCAGCAGGAGTTGGTTTGTTTCATTTATGTTTTTCTTTTTTCCAAAAGTAAAAACTGAATTTCATCACTTTCATAACTTAAAGCATAATAATTATTAATTTTGTAATTTACATTTAAAAAGACTAACAGAACAAATCCTTGTTATGTAAATGACGATTTAGTTATGCAGCAGATGATGTGACACTATTAAAATCTTAAAGCCCTGTGAATAAAATAAATAAATGCATCATCAGCATCAAAGTGAGCAATTGCTTCACACATCTATTGGTGAGGTTTTGCAGTGACAGCGCAGTGGATGTGGGTTTTGACTCAGAGTGAGTCCGGAGCAGCAGCACTGTGGCGCGCTGATGGGATTTTAATCATTCTGGATAGCAGGAGTGACATCTAACAAATTTAACTCTAACCATAAAATAAGCCATTTAATGTCCCTGTCATATTGATTCAGTTCATTGATTTTCAAATTACTCAAAAGGCAAAAAAAAAATCCAGTGTTTGAGCAGGAGAAAAGCAAAATGAACAGTAGAGAGAAAATGAATTGCAGGTTCCCGGATGTGCTAATTAGCTCCTCTTGATCAAACTTATCATTATGTATTGAATAAAGCAATACATTTATAAAACATCACCATGTGCTCTATAGGCTAATGGTGTGAGCAGCATTTCTCAGTCTTCTGTTTTATAGATTGAAGGACGCACTGATTCATTTAGAATGTGACCTTCAGATTCACTGAAATCTAATAATCGGGAAGATGCCTTCACTGCACATAAAACCCTTAAAACGATGCATTCAATGATGTTTTATGTCTTTTTGTGATATTTACTTGTGATAAGAAAAATACAGAAATAAAAAAAAGCAGGCTGGGTTCCAGAGAGAGGCGAGTGTGTGTGTGTGTGTATGTGTGTGTGTGTGTTAAAGAAAAACTGTATGAAAGCTTTTCTATTAGCTGAGGATGTGCAGATGCTAAACCACATCGATGTGGATGTATGACGACAGTTCATCTCCTACAAATTGAGGGACTGAAAGAAGAGTGGTTTGAGGAATTGTAAATTGGAAAGTGATTTCTCACTGAGAACATGGATTACAGTGTTGGCTCTTATATTCCACCACCTTATTATCCTCCTTTCAACACCTTCTTTACAACTCCAGAGCTCTTTCTACATCACAGTCACTCATTATACATCTAATTGTAAAACAGAATATTTAAACCCCTTTGCGTCTGAGGTTTATGCTTGAAATATATCAGCTCTTTGCAACACCCATATCAAAATACAAATACAACACAATGAAGCTGCTTCTTTGTAAATTTGGATTAAATAATACATCTCATTTTTATTATATGGAGAGAATTCATCTCAAGGAATTGTGTCGATGGTGCATTTCGTGGCAGGTGTCTGAAGTTGGCAGAGCTGACTGGAGGTGACTGCAGGTGTCGTCCTGCCTCCTCAACAGCTGAGCTCATTGACCGACTGGAAGACACTCCATCTGTCTGCTGCAGGCACTCTTCCTCCCGTTTCCCTCAGGTTCATCATCATCATCATGTCCTTTTGTTTGAATGGTGCCACTGAGGCGGTGATTTCATCTCTGCACAGACGACGTTTCCCTAAAGCATTGTTCTGTAGTGAACACAGTGGGGTCAGGTTCACATCGTCATGGATATGTTTTCTATTACGCAGTTGGTCACGACTCATAATCAATGCAAAGCTGAACTTTACACCTCAAAAATGATTCATGTGTTTTTATGTCTTAGATGTTGCAGACAGGTTGTGGTTCAAGGTACTTTTGACTCCCCTGGATAATAATTTAGATCTACATGGTGGCAGTTTTTTAGTTTTTCTCTGTAAAAGGTTAAGAATTTTGATAAACATAAACTGGTTAATAAAAAGAACACACTTTAATACATCTGACTTAGCAAGAAGCACCACACTGCCATCATGTGGAAGAAAGATGAACAGCTAAACTTCAGTGGGAGGTATAATACTGATGACAAGGTGTTGGATCTAATGGACCAGATCACCGGAGCAACTGGACCTCCACTGAGGTTCAGCTGCATCAGCTCTACTCTACAATCTTCACTCCAAAAAAATAAAAAATAAAAAATAAAAATGAACGTACGTACGGAAAATGAATAAAATATGCATAATCCTTCATGACTTATACAAAAATTTGACTCCATGTTAATTTTTTGTAGTAAAAAAAATGCTTTTTCTGAATGTGAAGTCTGCAACAGGATTTAAACCAGTCAGGACAAGACAGGAAAAGACGGAGTTTTGGAATGCATCAAAAGGTAATCGAGGTTGAAAAAATTGAATGCATTAACTGTTGGTATGAAAAAGCATCACCAAAGTTGATCAAGAGTTGAACCTCATGGAGCTGAAGCTCCTGTCGTTAAAATATTTTTCAGATTTATATCAGCAATTTCAAGTTGTTAATTTTTCTTCAAAGGATGAAAAATTCCCACACGCTTCACTACTGGCACCGAATTAGTGGGGTTAGGTGAAGAGAGACGGGTCAGAGTCAGGATAAGAACATCAAGGTAAGAGAATGAACCATTCTATATGAAAAAAACAACAACAACTGCACAAGTATTATTCAAAATCCTTCCAAGTAATCTCAACACCAACCACTAGGACAGTAAAGACAACCAATCAACAGGTCATTGTATTATTCTTCAAAAATTTTATTGAACAAAAGTATTTGAATTCTCATCATGTTGTCGGTGGTACAGTACCATAGATTGATCTAAATGATTCATATATGCACCTCATCTTATTTTGAATATATACATACAGTGAAGACAAGAATTAAATAACAATGCTCAATAACATTCAGATATATCATATAAAAGCTGAGGACCCCATGATCGACAACACTTCCATCGGTAAACAAATGCACATAGCAAGAAAAGATCAACACAAACGTTTGGTAGAACTAGTATCTCATCAGAATCCAGATAACACATATTTGGCTTTGGCCTGGTTTCATGAATTACCAAGTATTTCTAACTCATTTGTTGATCATTTGTGATAATTAGTGAAGATCAACCCTTCAGAGTTGTTTTACTGTTGGGATCTCAGTCACTAAATTGTAATTCTTTGTGTACAATGACGCATTTCCTGTGAAATTCTCTTCCTCTTTGACTGATCCTCTCTCGGAAGAGTTACTCTCAGATTAACGCTTTCACTCGGAGGAGCTGGAGGAGAACATTAAAAAAAAGACTTGACCAAAGAGACAAATTCTTCTTCAGTGAGTTTCCTCAAAGTAGCTACAGACACACACTGGAGAACCGAACAGGAACATGTTCAATGTGACACAATGTCAAGCGTGAGCACAGAGCTATGAATGAATGCTAAGTGTGGTGAGTGCTGTGCAGACCTGGAGCCAGTAGTATGGGTACAGGGTGGCACGTTTGGTTACAGTGATCAACATTCAAACTCTACAGGTAATCAGGTCTCCCCCTATTGCATTAATACTCCCAGACCACCCCGTACAAACATGACAAAGTACTGTATGCAGAATCTCAAAAACATCACGACGAAAGACGGAAGGAACGAGGAGATTGAAAAAGTGACAAATCGGGGCTTGGAAAAAAAAAAATCGTCAACAGGAATGATGGGAATTAGAGAAAAAGGCAAGAAAGTGATGCTAGTCACTTTGTGAAGCCACCGTATGAGGAAGTAATGATTTAAGCTTCCCGAGAAGAATTTAAATTAACTTAAAAAAAAGAAAAGAAAAAAAAGTTAACTCAGGGATAGGCATGTCTTTTAAAAATAAATGAACAAAATAAAACACCGGCCAACAGTTCGGCAGGACGACACCAGAGTAACGTCCATCAGGTTCGTGTCCTCCAGCTGTGGATTAAGAGCAACAATGTGTGTAGTAAATAGAACGTGTGACATCAGAAGGAGCTGAGAACCCCCAAAAAAGGCATCAGACGTGGCCGCCTGCGGTGCGTAATGTGGTGGAGGATGCAGCTGGGTGTTTCTTCACCTGACACGGCGCCATCTAGGGGTGAACTGCTTGGCTGTAGCGCGAGGAACAGTCAACGGAGGAGTTACTGAGGGATTCGGACGTGGCACGGAGGCCGCGGCGTGAAGGTCCGGGAGCTGAGGCTCGCATTAAGAAGGTCAGGGAGTCGCGTTAGTAATGGCTGCGTGTAGTGTGTATGACCGGTGTGTGTGTGTGTGTGTGTGTGTGTGTGAGTGACATCCAGTGTAGGTGTGACCACGTATGAATCACAGCAGCGCTTTGACCAGGTACAGCTTCTCTCCGTGGTCGCTGGTGAAGATGGGGGCTTTCTTGTAGTGCTCCACAAGTTCGTCCATGGAGTCGAACCTGCGCTGGCCGATACAGTACACCCCGTCTGAATGCTGCACCTTAAAGTGTTTATTCTTACTGGCCGCCTTCAGAGACACAGAGAAGTCACTGGGCTGGAAACACAGGAGGAGACATGGTTAGTCATGAAAGCTGTCGTCCAGCAGGGGGCAGTGTGTCCTCACGTCTATAGCAGGAAGCCACTTTAACCCCCCGTGAATGGATGAAGACAAACATTCCACTCCACTCACACTGCTGTGTCAGAACTGAACAAACTTCACGACATGTGCTCATTCTTAAAAACGTAGAATTTACATAGAGAATCTCCAGGGTTCCCTGAAGTTTGTTTTTCATTTTTATTTCGGTTAATAAAAGGGTTTCACTCTAATAACATCAACTCAACATAAATATTAAAACTCGGGTGGGGCAATTATAATGTGATGAAAATTGATTATTAATTGGATCAGCTTTGATCAGATCTGCAAAAATACTGATGGTCTTTTCTTTTTGTTTATTGACATCATAACTAAAAACAAAATGCTCCCAGACAACCGACTCCATATTCTTTCCCGACATAAGTGTCTGGTTCAGGAGCATTTCTCAGCTCGCTGTAGCACAGGAAGTAGTGGCTGCATCTACACACACATTTCACGTACACACCCGATGCTAGTAGAATTTCAACCAACCCCTTGCTAATGTATAATTCAAATGACTTTGGTTAATAAATTTTATATTCTTCCTTTTAGAAGACACATTTTTACTCTCATTAACTATGATTCCTAAATAGCAGCACACAGACGTCCACACTGCCGTCTGACAATCAGAGAAACATGATTGACCTGCGTAACCATGACTTCACTCACCGATGACTCGCTGTCCCGTATGAGGAAGTCTCCCTCCTCTCCTCTCTCATTAAGGATACACTCAGCCTGGTGTCTGGTAATGTTGCCGTAGTACCAATCCCTTCCGGCGAACTTCCCCGACCTCGCCGGCGCCACGGGGCGGTTCTGCAGGGAGCTGGACGTGGGCATGTCGGGCCGCTCGTCCAGCACCATCACATAGTTTTTAGGTACCAAGCCCACCATGCCACGTGAGTTCCTACACCTCCACCACTCGGGGTCGTTGTCGGGCTTCTCCACCACCTCCATGATCTCTCCTTTCTCAAAGTTCAGCTCCTCGTCAGTCACGGAGCTGAAGGGGTACAGCGTTTGAACCAGGTGGAGCACTTCGAAGCGGCCGCCTGTGCGCCCGTTGGCCGTCAATGTCCCTTGGGTGCCTCCCTGGTACGCCCGCGAGGAATCGCCCTCCCCCCGGTCGTCGGCCCCACCCAGCTCCTCCTGGACGTAGTTGGAGGGGAACCAGCCCACGCGGCCGGCCTGGCTGCCCCGCCACCAGCCGTCGCTGCACTTCTCCATCACGATGACCCTGGAGGACTTGACCAGCGTCAGCTCGTCATCGCGTTCTGCCGTGTAAGCAAACTTGACCACAGCGGAGATGTTGAGGTCGTAGATTCTTTCAGCAGCTCCTCCTCCTCCTCCTCCTCCTCCTCCTCCTCCTCCCCCCACCCCTCCACCTCCACTCCCGTTGGAGGGGTACTCCGTGTCTGAGCTCGGCGTGGGCGAAGCATCGCGGGCGCTGGTCTTCCTCTTGGTTTTTCCCAAACCTGCAGGAAGTTCACACAGAGAGAGAATGAATCACAGAGAGGAGACAAACTATTTGAAATATTTGTCGACATGACAAATTTGGTTTGGGTAGGTTGGACAACAGCTCCTTTTGGGGGTGGGGGGCATATACTTTACAGGACAATGTGCAGAATGAGTTGTCATGGAAGAAATATTCAACTAACAATGATCATATCAAAATCTCCTGAGTTTTAAATCTAAAGAAGAGTCTCAGATCTGCTTGTTGGCTTCCTGTGCCAACACCTTTAACATTATTATGCTGTTCCCCATCCAGCTTGCTTCATCTGTAGGGGCCACAAACACCCAATGTGTAGGGTAGCATGGGATGGGACATTCAGTTTGTGCATCTTCATTGTAATGATAATCACAATTTGTCTGTTCACACAGGCGCCCCAACGACTGGAAAATCTATTTGTACTGCTGTGGAAAGACCATTCCCTCCATCACGGAAGAATAACAGCAGAATAACTTGTAAGAAAAAGTTTAACTTAAGTCAAAGTGACAAACGTGAGCCCCCATCCATAAGAGGACAAGCCCTCTGAAAAGCAATCATTTGATCCATTGCTATTAAGGACTATTGATTTTGACCGCTTTATAGCTGTCAGTGCTGAAAGAGGGTTTCAGAGCGCAGAGAGCTCCACGGGGACATCAGCAGGAAACTAATGGAGGCTGCAAGCTGCAGTCGGAGGTCCTCAGGATGACAAAAAAACAGCCTAAAAGAAAGCTCAGCAATGCAGGACGGATCAATACTCCTGATGATACAATAAACACACTAAGGAGACCATGTCCTTTAACTTATTCCCATTGAAATGAAGGATCATTATCTGCTTGGTATTCTGCCAGCACCAACTTCAAGTCGTATGGATGAAAATAAAGACGGTTGTAGGCAGGGAATGAAAAGTGGAGCAGGCACCATGGGCCGGATAATGACAGACATCCAGGAACAGAGCCGCCTCCTGTCTTACCCATCTCTGATTTTCCCATTCAGGTATTTCAAAGACGTCTTTAAGCACGTGTTTAAGAACGTTAGGTCTGGAGTTTCTCAAGCCTCTTAGTCGAGAACAACCATGCGGGTTCTGCTCAAACTCATGTTAGAATAATAATGATGCCCGCTGCGGATGACAACATTTAAAGTGTTCACTTGATGGTTGGGGCTGGTGTCAGCATATGCTGCTGCGTGAGTTTCCTGACAGCTAATCACCCAGTCGTTCCCTCTACAGAGCTCGCTGAAATGCCACAGAAATGTCATCGGTGAAAGGAACATTTGCATTGTTTGGAAAAATTGCTGGGTTCACGCGGAGTAGCATAAAACTAGTTGGCAGTGAGGAGAGGAAGAGGGACGTGGAAAGGAAGACGAGGGGGTGGGGAGGGGGGGGTCCCCTGGCGGTCGTATCTCACACAGCCGACCAGCAACAACAGAGACCACAGCTGACGAGAACAGAGAGGATGAGAGCAGAACAGAAGCAGATCATGTTTATGGATTGCAGCTTTCGTATCCCGCATGAGCAAAAATAGTTTTGCGCAGCTTCTGCAGCTCCTGATCACACAAGGGGTTAGAAAACACGACTGCTGGACCTGCGCTCCAGGTGATCCCTGAGGAGAACAGGAAATGGACCATCGCTGCCGCTGAATGAGGAGCGCTAGAGGACGACACACACCCCTCTGAGCTAAGTGAAAACACTTTAACACACACTCATTTCCACATCAAGGCGCTGGGCCTGGTGCAGCAGGCGGTATCACCCCCCCCCCTCTCTCTCTCTCCGTTCACCTTCGTCTTCATCTTGTGGAAGGACACTAGATGTTGAAGCCCAGAGGACTTCAGCTCAGAAAGGGAGGGTTGATGAAAGGCTCGACGGTTGCGTGTTGCTTCATTCAACACCGGTAGTTTGCAGGGGAGTGGTGAGAAAATAAGACTTCAGCACTGGTGGGGCAGAATTTGAATTAAAAAAAATAGTTGTAATGGTCAACAGTCATCTGTATTCATAATCGCTGGTCCATGGGAATGGTTTGTCAGGAAGGGTGAATCTGACAGGAAGTACATGGATCCATGTGATGCTTTAAGGGGGGGGGGGCACATGATCAAAATTCAACCCGATAGGAACCTTACTCTATTACTTACTGTCTATTACTTACTGTCTATTAAATGTCATGGCAATCTGAGAATGTATCCCAGTCTGTAGGAATGTCACAAATTACAGTCTCTGGAGCCATTTCAATGACATGGCTAAAGATTTAGGATAGAATCACCAGACCACATCAAATCTCTACTGTTCATTGGAAGGGTGCATCGGTGCGTTTTCAACAATGATTAGTGATGTTGCTGAATTGTGTCACCCACTAGTGTCTTTATTTCCTGACAGAAAACTGGGACACAAAGCAGCGTGACGCCATCTACAATTCAATTCTGGAAGCCTGCAGGTCGATGATCCGATGAGGGGAGGCAGGACATAACGGGTCATCTTTGAGGTCTCTTATCACAACTGAAGTCAAAAAAATGTAATGAGGTAATTGAGTTTCCAGCCAATCAGGATCTTAATTTAGGCTCCACTGTGGTGAGTAAGCTCCAGCAGCCCCTGACCTCATCAACTCATGAAAATGTTCTGGCCTACTGGATCTGCTTAGGCTTTTAACACTTTGAAGCTACTGGGCTTGAGCAGACTTATAGTATTTTCTGCATTATAAGGCGCAGCTAAAAGCCTTTAATTTTCTCAAAAACAGACAGTGCGCCTTATAGTGCAGAAAATACTGTACATTGAACTTGAAGCTGAGCATGATGTGTAGAAATGCAACAGTCCCAGTCAGAGGTGGTCCATAAACCCAGTCCAACCAATAGTCATCCACACAGATCAATCCACTAATGGTAGAAACGCAGAGCCCTGCAGTCACAGATGATCAGGGTGATGCTGACAGCATATGTGGGGGCGGGGGGGTGTCTATGCACACAATGGACACTGGGTGGGTGACAGTGGCAGGCTGTGCCACACTGGCCCAAATAAAGCATCAGCTTTCTCCTGAGGGCTCCCATCAACTGTTTCTGCCCCCCTCTCTTCACTCCCAAACTCTAAATATGGCTTCCTTTCAGGGCCACTCAGTTACTATTTTTATTTTATTTGCACTACTTTATTATTCTGCCTTATTTCTGCCATTTTTGTATTCATGCCTCCCTCTAGCATCCTGACATGAAGTGGTAATTGATGGCAAAAACTGTCAGGGGTGATGGATTTCCGTGCTACTTCCTGTTTTTTTCCCCATGAGACGTTACTTCACGCTGAAGTTTAAGTCTTAAAGTCTCCACTTGAACATTGGACTCGTCTTAATTCAGCACACATCTGTGAGTCATAGCAGCTCATTGTGTCAAAGCTGCTCTTGTGGTGTTTCATATGTGCTATGGCTCCTCTGAGGGTGATGACATCATTTGTTCTATCAGTCAGAATAAATGAAATCGCTTTCATGAAGGCTCAAATGTGACAGACGGAAACCATCATGTGTCAAAATACCAACGCTCACGATAATTGTGTTGGGAAAGAGTTGAGGAAATGGGTGTGTGTCTCTCTCACACACACATCCACAACTGTACTGTTTGAATACACACCTGATTTGATGTTACAAGCAAGCTGAATGGTAAATGCTGTAGCATTAAGCTAAATTGTGTGAACACATTTAGCCCTGAATTAAAACCATGTGTATTAATAAACAAATTGTATTAATTATGCTCAAAATAAAAAAAATTACCTCTCTGATCATCTGGTCCGTAAAGCATTAGTAAATACTGAAACATTATCCATCAGAATCCATCAGAACCCAGTTCACCTGGTCCTTGTGTTCCATTCACAATGATATGAAAACCAGAAAAAGCAAAGCAGCCGACTTATGGAGAAGCTGGAACCTGATCGAATATGACTGATTGGTTCAAGGTCCAGTTAGGTAAAGATCAGTCGACTTTCAGTCCAATAACATTTTTAAACACGTTGTAGAATGTTTATCCTGCTTCTGTGTTTCAGGTCTAGACAACAGTTCCATCCAGATGCTTCAATCTGGGGTTACAAATCTCCCACTGATAAGTTTATTGAATGCTTACGTATATATTTTCTAGCATTTATCTTTCCAGAGGGCGTTTTACCGTTTAGTGTGCTTCAGTTTGCTGCAGCTATAAAATATAAAGACCTTTACTTTCAGCAGATTATAAATGGTTTCAAGTCCGCTCATGCTTTATGCAGCGACTCCCTCTCAAGGCTCTGCCTGAACCCACTTTATTGTATTTGATATTTGTTTCTCGACTGGGGGGTTGAGAGACGGCACGCTGACAGAGCAGCTCGACGGGATCCTACAGTTAACAGTGACGGCTCCCAGAAGGCACTGAGACACGGGCCCTTCCTGCAGAGGTCACACATTAATGCTGTGACCAAGGCCTTCCTCTGTGTCGTCTTTGACTCTTCACACTGACTCAAAAACCCTCAGCATCTGAATCTTGTGTGACGTGTTTCATATGCTTCCAGCAGAGCTGAATAACACGGCTATGAAAATTTGTTCGCTGTCACATGACGACTGGTCTCATCCTCTTCCTTGTTGCCTTAACGGCTAAATGCAACTAGATGCTTGTTAATCCATCTTCAAAACGTGACCCCTCCGTCTGGTCCGACGCGTTGATAAAGTTGATAAAGTTGAAAATGAGGTAATAATTCATGCACACAAAATAGCTACTGTTAAAATAATCTGTAATCCATTCATATAATACTCTTGGCAACTGGAGAGAAATAGATGGAAGCCTCAACTTAATTTGACAGAAGATAATCCACAGACAGTTTTCATCGTCTTACCCAGTGTGTCTTTGATGTTCTTTACCAGGGAACCTTTCTTCAAGCTGTTCTTACGCTCCACGTAGTTCGATGGCACGTACCCCGTTTGGTTACCGCCATTGCGGACGAGCCACCAGGTCTTTGAGTCGTCCAGGAGGAAGAGACGCTCATTTTTACGTATGTCAAGTTCCTGGTCCTGTTGGGCCGTGTAGTCCCACTTGGCTACAACAATCACCTCCTCTGTCATCTTTCATGGAGTCCTCCTGTGGAGCGGACAAGGACTGGGATGAGGACAGTAACTTCACAGTGAAAACATGAGTCAGCATGTGAGTATAAGTAGAAACATGAGGTAATTTACATTTTCAGAAGATCAGCTTTATCTTTTGGCTCACAATTAACAGAAGATTGATTGTTCCACAATGACAGATTTTGATTTTTAAATTTTGATTTCTGTGAGCATTATATTTGCTCGTACATAGATTATTATACCTAATGTAAAATCTTTTGGGTGTGTTTGTGTGTGAGAATGCATGATAAGTGGCAAGTCATTAAAAATTCATTCACATCCTTGTATGCACATCAGTTTTGAGCACTCCCCCTCAAGTAGATTCCACCTTACACCAAACGCTGAAAACAGTCACACCACAATGCAACATTCAGGCCAAAGAAAGCTCCTCCGAAGAAAGGAAAAGATCAGCACAAAATCAATTTAAGTGCCCGTTCTGCATGTTCATGCTCAGACACAGACACGCAAACCTCTGCCTTTACGAGGAGGAGCCAGACAGTGAGATCACACGCTCTACTTCACCAGATCTCAGGTGAAGAGATTGAACATGCGTTTGCTGAACTACATTAACCACTAAGGAATTATGTGTGCATCTGCTAATGAGACAGAAAATACAGTTCCAGCCAGCTCTTTGGACACAGGTTCCCATTGGCTGCTTCTATATGCATGCATGAAGAGAGATCCAGTTCATATTTCGATCTGTGCCAAATTAAATCTGCAGCTGATCAATGGAGCAAAAAAAAAGGTATCATGGTGATGGTTGAAGATGTCAGTAGAACTTTTTCCGGAGAATCCTTCAGTCAAACAGTTAAACAGGACAAGACTTACTATATATATACTATAAACTCACTAAAACACACGTATGATTAAAACCACTCATGCGCGTTTCCTTTATGTGCACAACATTGCAAAACACGCTACAATAAACAAGGAAAAAGCACACTACAGAAGCAGGGACATTTATCCCTTACTTGAATGTCACAAACATTTTATTCTTTATTGAAGGGTAAAGTTCCGATAAAGCAGAGCCACAAATGAGCATTATGAGTCACGAGAAGTGTAGCTGCACAAACTTGATCACATAAAAGATTCCATTGCTGGTGGAAAGACTTTTTATGAAATGTGAAACGCTGGATGTTTTCTCAGTTAGAGATATTCAGTTCCAGTTCAATTAGACCACAACCACAGTGGATCAGCCACTGGTGAACATGTCACTAGTGGCTCCCAACAAGTGGTGAGAAGTGCAACAGTTTGTACAGCATAGCGTTACGCTGAATATGTCTATGCTTGTCATCACCAAAGCTGTCAAACTGGATTTCTTCACGGGGTGGGAGGAAGAGCAGAGAGGAGGAGGAAGAGGAGGAGCAGGAGTGGTTGAGGTTTATGTCAAGTTCATCATTAGTTACACAGCTTTCCAGAATGTGATGACTTTCACCGCAACAGAGAAGGAGATGGACGAGTTTGCTGGACATGCAAAATGACGTGAAAAAACAAAAACAAAAAATGCAGCAGCTGTGATTCTTTAGGAAGAACAGGAAATGGAAATGGAAGTGCAGATTTATGACGAGACAAGGGAGGATGACGTCAATTCCTCCAGCAGGCATGGAGGTATGTTGGTGAGCTATGACCTGTCAGCCTCAGGCCATGAACGGAGGAGGCGGCCTGCGACTTTCTTTGGCTTTTATTTCGTTCTGTCCTCCTGGTGTGGAGAGGTGGAAGAGCAAACCAGATAACATCAGTCAAAACACCAACAGAATTTGTTACTTTGACACTGAAAACTGATGAGATAAGATTTTGTGGGGTTTATCTCTGACTTTGTTCGGGATTCACAGTTTTTCTCTAGACTCTGCATGAAGCTCCTTTCACATCTCTGGTAAAACTTCATTCGATTCAGATTCAAATGCGTTATGGGAAGCATTAAAATGAATAAACAGGTTAAAAGTTATTTGTGCGTATAATTACAAGAAAAACATGAGGAAATCAACATTTTATCCAGGTGTTGTCTTCCTTTTCTGGGGGACTTTTGACAGTTCATGTCAAAAGAACTGATTTTCAATTCCCCTTCCCCCACTCCCACCTAGGACAACACCTTTTTAGGGAGTGGAGGCACATTTCTCCTCCTGCTGTGGTCCTGGAGGGTGTTTGAACAAGAGGAGTCGTCTCATCAATGTGAACGTTAATCCTTCAGTTTGTCCGGGACGGTCCGTCTTGAGTCTTGGTTTAGTGAGGATCCTCAGAAACACACCGAGTAAACCTTTGTTTCTGTATTTTGGGGTTGATGGTGTTAGGTTTTTCAATGGGAAAACAAAGAACTGGAATGAACCGTGGGATCGAGGGTGAGTCTCACACTGAAACATACATATCCGTGTATTTTAGTGTTAGGGTTCGTTTTTGTGTATTGAGTCTGGTTTTTGCTCTTTGGACTCTGCATTTCATTTTTAGCGCCAATACTGCTGCTCCATGTGCCTTTAATTGCCCATTGGGGACAAATAAAGTTTTTTAATTGAATTGAACACCACAACAACTAGAGCTGCAATAGTTTGACATTCTAACCATAGACGACAATCTCTTGTGTGACAGTACATTAGTAAACTATCGCCGGTGTTAGTCTTAGTCATGGGAGCAGTAGTTACATTTATTACCTCTACATATTTGATCAAACTTGTGGTAATGGAATCAAATGGTATTTTTCATCGAAATATGAGTGAAAAGTCTCCATTTAGAAAGGAAGTGACATGAGAAGTCTGTTCATCTCCTGCTTGAAAAGACATCATGGGGAGAAACGGAACAGGATGCTTAAAGCTGTAATTACATGTCACTGAGTTTAACTTGATGCGTGGCTCATTGAATGGCGATGAGTTATCTTGATGGAGCGTTTTACGAACGACACTCAAAAAATCCAGGATTTTTTTTAACCTTAATGATAAAATGTAGGACGTAGACCCGATGGTCATGAACACTTGTTTCATCACCAACATGTGAAGGACCCTGCAGAGAAACAGGAGTGTGTGTCCGCCTGTTTGAAAATTTAGCTTCATATAGACTCAAAACCTGAACTTGGAAAACAAACCCAAGTAATCACAAAACCTCTTCCACTGTGGTTCCACTTTACTTCTTTTACTTTTCATTTGTGACTTTATGTAAATTGAATGTGATTTCCTCAAATCCTGCCGTGAACTCGCTGCCTCCCCTCATCCATGATACCAATTTTTCTGTCTCCTTGACAACCTTGCTCATTAGGCAGAATGACGGGAACGCCACTCCAAATCAAGACCATCCTCCACAAACGGAAAATAGTGAAATTTAGAGCTGAAGCTGTACCACTGCTCATTCTGATGCCTGCTGATGCATCAGTCACTCAACCCGGCAATAAACCCGTAAGGGCAGCTAAAACAAGTTCAACCTACAGAAATTGTGTTTCAGCTGAAGTGGAAACGCTCAAAAACTGTATAAAACAGTCACCATTTAACACTAACTCATGTAGTTCACAGATGGATGGTTACACACACACGTTCCTGTGAGAGAGTACACAAATACACAGCAGAGAAAACAAGCAGATCTGGGAGCGACCCGGTTTGAAAGCAGACGGGCCTGAGAGCGCTCCTCCTGACCCCTCATTCCTCTGCTGAGAGAATCAAAAGAGGAGAGAGGAGCGACAGACTGCTGAGAGAGACTTCCAGCTATTCACAGCTCTGTTTGCTGCTGCTAGGGGGGGGGGGGTGATGTTCGCAGGCTCTCCACACCACACAAAGAGAAAGAGAAAGTGAAAGAGGATCATAAAAAGAGGGGCTGCTATCAGGAAAAACTGGCAGGCTTTCTGTGTGGAGTTGAAGACAGGCAGGCTTCTCTCAATAGGAGCCCCCACACCCACACACACACCCTCCAATCCACGCTGCTAGCAGTTTTAGCTTCCCAGAGGAACGAAGGTCGACTGCTTCATTCCCTCCTGGCAGTGGATTTTGGAAGTCTGAGAAGGGAGCTGGACAGACTGGAACATGAGGGCCAGATTCCGCTGTAGCCGCCGAATAATTTGTACAACAACAAAATCAGGCCACTGGATAATTAGATGTCTTTCACGTCCAGTCAGTTTCTCACATGTACAGCTGCTGCTGGCAGAAAGCAGAGGCCGAGCTATAATCAGACAGCTTTTAACAAGCCAAACAAGCTCTCAATATGTCACTTTCTTCATTCAGAGGCCTGAAAACAGAGGGTGTGGTGTGCAACAGACCTCTCTGATGTGGTCAGTGGATATAAGCTGAAACTGTAATAAATGTAAATAAATGAAACCAAAACACAGAGTTCTAAAAGGCTCTTAAAAGGACCAGAAGATGCTCGTTCATATGGTAACAAGACGATAGAAGACAGTGTCTCTATGTGAGCAACTGAATGTAAGGGGAGCTAGGCTGCTGCAGGAGCAAAGGGAGAACACACAACCTGATGAAATAAAATCCTAAAATAGTCCAGCTTGTCATCACGATCAAGCTTCCGTTCCAAATAAATCTGAGTTGCAGCGATTTAGCTGATAAATCATATTAAATCACATCAATAAATCCTGGATTTCAAACAAAAACAAACATTTGAGGCGTCTACCTCCTGAAATAAAAGGGCCTTGTTCTTCTTTATCATTTATAACATTTAAGAAGAGTCTTGATGAAGCTGATGAAATATAAATTTAAGTTCAGCTGGCAGTACACACACAGTCATGCTCCTGATGGTTGTCACGACTCAGAGCTGAGCAGGCTGTGGTGCATTCAGCACACAGATGGTGCCAACAGAAGACAGGACTTCTCAAGAGCACCAAACGATAATCACCATGTTTACTGACATTAAAGCCTCACACCGGGGATATTAACGTTTATACTAATTACTACGACTGAACGGTGACTGAACCTGAAGCAAAGTCTGTGAAGTCAACTTTAGCAAAGAAGTACTTTAGGTGGAGCTGGATATCATACCCCAACATGTTTAAAGATCACAATGTGTTGCTCCAACTCTAAAACTGCTGAATGCTGTTTTAATGTAGTCTGAACAGGTCAATTCAATTTTCTCGCTATAGTTTCATTAAATAAAATGTCTGCATTTGGAAAACATTAAAGTTTTGGGAACTTTGGCTTCTCTTTTTTAGAAACGTGTGTCTACATTTATCCTTCCTGGTATTACAGTTATCTCCTCTCATCAATGTCTACTCCAAACTGGAAATCTGGATTTGTCTATTAAACAATAAAGAATCTCGAGATCATCATATTGTGACATTTTATAGGCCATGCAACTAAAACAACAATTGAAAAACATTTAAAAAAATAATCAGAAATATTTGAAATACTGTAGTTGCTTTTCTTCAATATCTGTTGTGAAATTAATAAACTATAAACTATATAACAAAACCAACATTTATTCTCATCTGAGGCAGCAGTTTGAAACAGGTTCTTTTTCCTCTATTAAATTCAAAGAGAATGGGAGAGGACCAGGGAGATCAGACGACAGCCCCTCCCAGGTTTGATTGTACTGCCACGTCTTGTGAACTGCTAATTCTTATCATCTTATTCAGTATCACCTAATTTTGATATTATTCCACCAAAATGATTCCAGTGAATGCTTAAGTTGACCGCACGCTCCACAGAGATAGATTTTCCATCCATCCTTTCCTCATAAATATTCTCTCCATGAAACTGAGGTTGTTTTCTGGACTCCTTCACGCCTGCTTTACCTCCTTTCGTACCAGTGCAGTGATTTTTCACGACCGTTTTCTGCAATCCACTCAGAAGAGGGGTCTCTTATTCTCTACAAGTATTAGATGGTATACTCCTCTATAATTTGTCTCTGCCTCAAACCACCACAGCACAAGTCCTCCCCCGTTCATTCATTTTCTGTATTTTTAACTCTTTTTCATGTTTCCTGGCAGAACAGTAAAAGTCCAACAATGTAAAGCACAGCAGGTGAACATAGTGTTCCTGTCTGGGGGGA
The DNA here is from genome assembly GCA_013358685.1 of Antennarius maculatus. Taxonomy (NCBI): domain Eukaryota; kingdom Metazoa; phylum Chordata; class Actinopteri; order Lophiiformes; family Antennariidae; genus Antennarius; species Antennarius maculatus. Next base: position 4,700,175 of record CM023618.1, on the reverse strand, counting down.
ACACTGCTACCTGCTTTCTTTTGACTGGGAAGGAGAAAAGCTTGAGGCGATTGTGTGTCTGTCAGAGAATTTAGTCTTCTTTTAAAAATGGGTTGCTGCTGGGTCAAAATGCAGAGAAATGGCAGAAGAACTGTACAATACAGACATTTTGTAACACCTCATTATAAAGAAGGTCTCCTTGAACTTTCTCCCCGAGTACATCGAAACTAAACTGACTTCCGCTTTAATCACACAATCCTGAAATATGCAGGGATGAAAACAACAGTTTTTGGAGAACAACGCTGCGGGTGTCTATATTGATTTACAGAAACAATCAGAAATTACATGTGTGTGGGAACTGACAATAAAAGGGAGACTCAAAAGGTTTTAAAAACATGGAGTGACATCACAAGTCTGGACTGTCCAGTGATGTAGCCCAACCCAAATACCAATGAAAACCAGAGGGGTGGGTGAGAGTAAAATAATGTGACCGTCCTCCGGAGACCAAACCTCTAGGTGATGGAGGAGTGGGATGTCCTCTCTCCAGAGGACATCAGGATGCTGTGCCAGTCCATCAGGAGGACCACTACTGATGGAGTCAATGCTGATGGAGGACAATAACTGCCAACTGTGCAGAATCTTACACAATCCAATTGTGTTGCCTGAGAGATTTATGGTACTTATGTTTTTATAACTAATTAAATCACTCGTGGGCAGCACCGGTGGTTGTAGTGGCTAGCGCTGTCACCGTACAGCAAGGCGGTTCTGGGTTTGAGTCCTGCTCTGTGCAGAGTTTACATGTTCTCCCCGTGTCTGCTTCCTCCCACCTCCAAAAACATGCGCTTCAGATTAATTGGCCGTTCCAAATTGCTCATAGTTATGAGTGTGTGCGTGTGTGCTTGTCTGTGTCTCTGTGTGGCTCTGCGGTGCACTGGCGTCGCGCCCGAAGTTTCTCCCGGCTCATGCCCTCAGTCAGCTGGGATAGGCTCCAGCCCCCCCGCAACCCGCTACAGCGGATCAAGCGGTTGATGATGAATGAATAAATTACTCGTTATGTGAAAATATTTCCTTCTTCATTAACTTAACACAAATTAACCAACCACAGTGGAAAATAAACACAGCAGAGTTTCTGCTTCTTCTTGTTCCAAAACTGTTTTTATTAGTGATTAAATCAAGATTATCATTCAAAATTAATAGGGGGCCAAATACAATTGCCACACATTTTAGGACTGGATTTATTTAATTTTCTACTCACGATTGGTTTGGAGACTTTACTTTAGGACTTGGTATTAAGCTAAGGTTTTACTTTAAAATGCAAAGTTAGGCAGGACACCTTGAGGGCAGGACAGAGTACCCACACGAGAGTGAAGGTGAGCGGAGCGAAGGAAGACAAATGAACACTGCAGCAGAAAAAAAGAACAGGATACAGCTGTATCATCTACTAGATGAAGCAGGTCTCATCTTTTGTTTCTCCAACTTCTGCTAATGTAAATGTGGTCAGAACTGGTTGAAAACTCACTTCATCACCAGACAAATCCATCAACACATCTTTCCACACGGAAAGTAAAGATCTCGTGTTTCTTCCTGAGAGCTACAGCATCCTCTCCACTGCAGGGAAGCACTCAACCACTTAGCCCTGCATTTCCTGCTTCTATCACAGCACAGTTTAGACTACAGAAGCAAACCCTGCATACAAGTAAGAGAAATATCATTTGGGAGAGTAAATTCAATACAATAGAATCTAAGTTACAATCTAAGGGCACAAAATCATCACAGCTGGTTCTGTGAACAGATTTTTTTGCTTCCTTTAATGAAGTCATGAGCCATTTTACTCCGACCAATGTTCGTTTTAAACCTTCTTGGGCTTCTATAAACCTGAACTGAAGAAGTCTCTTGGATGAGAGACGAAACGTCTTCAAGAACTTTCTTAAACGTCCAGTGGATTGACTCAACAGCTTTTGGATATAAACCTTCGTTTACTCTCCTTACAGCCACGATGGCTCCTTTTCTAACTGATTCATCCTGCATTTTAGAAAACAGAAAATACATAGAGTGCTCAGACTATGGAAACAAGGTCACACTGACATTATTTAAAAAGAAAGTTCATCCCAACCTCAATAAAATACAGTTAATCAAAAAATTTCTCCCTTCCAGAAATGATGCCCCAGTTAACATGAATAATCCAGACCTCAGTGTGGATATTTTTAGGGATCAAGAATGTGCATTGACTGAAAAAAAGAGTGAAACAGAAAAAGCAAACATTTATGAAAAAATAATTCCTGAAGGATTGGATTATTTTACTCTCAACTATCTGACTCTACAATAGGAAACAGGTAATCCTAGACATTACCATGCAACTGCGAGAATAACCACACACGACTCCCACCAGGATGATTTTTTCTCTTAATGAGGCAACATGGGATTGAAATCACACAAGCCGTGTCTGCTGTGTGAACTGGGTTCATTCAGTGTGCTTCATTTGAGCAATCTATACGAAATGAATAAATGAACTCAATCACCTGATGGCCAGCCAGTTCCCTTTTAAACAGCCTACTCTACCCTCTGTCAAGTTGTGAAACAATATGATGTAAAATGAGGTTTCTCAAGCGAAGACTTGGCCTGAAATAGTCTCTGAAACTCTCCACCTGTCTTCTTCTGTGTAAAACTAACCACAGTTGACTCCATCCCAGCTTGAGCTTCACCTTCTCTTTGTACGTTCTGCTCCATCAGTCTTCTTTCTTCTCCTCCCTCAGCCACAGCTCTGAATTATTCTCTTTGATCAGGTGCTACCTTCAGGCTCCCCAGAGAGACTCTACTGGTGCAGCAATAAGCAAAGCAGAAAGGCTGCTGCTGCACAATGCAGACCTGTTGAACGGCTGAACAGCCAGCATCACTCGAGCGCAGCCCTGGAGCAGGCATTCACTTCAAGTTAACCACTGAACGGACATGTGCAGTAAATATTTCAGTAGCTGAACCTTTCATAAAAATTATCCTACTGCTACCAATCAATAAATATTTTTTTTCTGGCCATTAGGCCGCAAACTGATTTAATTTTTACCACGGATCCTATAAAAACTTCTCAAATCAAAGTTCAAGAAAGGGGGGGATCTGTAACAACAATGTCCAATCAAAACACACTTAAATAATCTCAATCAACCTAAAAAAAAAAAAAAAAAAAACGAGAAAAAAAAAATGAGATCATTAAATCAGAAAACATCAGAGGTTTAATTCTTCTAATACCTCTAAAGAACATGAAATGAACCACAAAATGTTTTACATGAATGACTTAAGAATGAATCTACTAACTGCTTCTCATTTAAGGGGTATTAACTGATCTGGGGCATTCTATCTTGTTATTTACTTTCCATGAGTGTATTATTTTCCATGACTGAAAAATTCTGAAGTCTAATTTTAACCAAGTTTTCCAAGATACATGGGAACTCTATTCTCAGGAGTGGGATCACATAGTTTAGTTTGTAATTCCTGTTTGTCTTCGTTACATAACAACATCTATATGCTGGAGGAGACCAGAAAGGCTACATCTTTATCATGCAAACATGGATCACACACTCGTCATTTTAAGTAAGTGCAGACTTAACACCACTTAAAGACATTATGTATGATCAGTTTGTGCCTTGTCTCTTTCACAGCATCAGAACTGGGGTTTACACATTTCCAGAAAAGAAAGACATTGACCTCTGTGGCAAAATCAGAAAAGCACTAAAAGAAAAAAGTTGTGGGAATGTGGACAGGAAGTAACATCCCAACAAGAATGACCCAAAAGGTTGTACTGCCTCTTCCTGGAACAGCATTATAAATTCAAGCCCAGTTAATTTCTTGGAGTTAAAACCGGGACCAAGGGAAAACATTTCATGTTTTCATTTATTCTTTAAAAAAAATGAATAAGGTCACAAATTATGACCTTATGTGCATCAGACTATGTCTTGGCTGCATAATCACATCCTGGAGGTTCTACTGTTTGTTCCCATGTCTAATTCAACAGCCACAAAGCAGGAAGTGTGAGCAGAACAGCTGTGGCTACTGTGTGTGAGTCTAGAGACTGTTGTTGCTGCTCATTCGTGAGTAACAAAGAAAGAAGAGCCTTTTACACAGCTTATTGTGTATCATGGTTTTGTACCAGTATTTCAAAGGGGTACCAGGAGATCATTGTCGTTCCTTAAGAACCAGCAGGGAGGCTTGTAACAGGACCAAAATGCCATCTGTATGAATGGAGTGAGTTAGCAAGTGGTACGACTTCACATTTTGTCACAGTATTGTTTGTATGACCAACAATGTTAAGTTTTAAAAGCAGCTAGCAGCAGTTAACTCACTGAAGCATAAATTCCAGTAAATGTAAATGTCTGATAAGTGAGACGGTGTGAAGCCGGCGCTCCTGACCCTCAGCCGAGGAGCAGCTCATCCTGCACAAAGCATGGAAGGTGGAAGATTGACGTTTTTGCCTTGTAATTTATCGTTTACGTGCCATCGCTGGATGTCACACTTGACGCCGACCCAGCCGTGTTACACCATACATCAGTCCGCCTTCGTCTGCAGAACAAAAGCTTGCTATTCAAAAACACACACTGGAGTGGCGTTAAATCGCTGTTAGTTCCTTCAGTGTAAATAAATAAAAACAGTGTGCAGATGGGACTTAACTGTGGCACTACTGCCATCTGTGTGAAATGGCTGTAGAGAAAGAAAATACTTCTCTGTAGAAAACATGCACAAGCATCCTTATTTTAGTTGTAATTAGAGTCACTGTTATGATGAAAATATTGACAATCAGTCTCATTTGTGACCTTCTGTTTTGCACATCCCCCGTGTGAAATAAGACATCTGTCTAAATGTTGCCTACACCCTATTAACAACGTAGGTGTCTTCTCTAACCCTCGGTTGATGGATGAGTGAGGGCTGCAATAGATATTATCCATGCAACCAGTTTCATCTCTGTTAATAGCTTGACATTTACAATACACTCACTGCCACGGTGATTCTGTGAAGCCTGAACATTAGACGGCATGTTTCCTCCTCTGACATCCAGGTGAAAACACTCCTCACACTGATCTCCACAGTAAACACCACAACAACACATTGAGCCCGGCATCGGCCAGCAGCAAAGAAGACCAGGGTCACGCTCCAACAACTGGCGTCCTGCCCAGCCACAGCAGCAGATAGGGCAGATAGATGCCCTGCAGTGTGTGTGTGTGTGTGTGTGTGTGTGTGTGTGTGTGTGTGTGTGTGTGTGTGTGTGTGCGTGCGTGCGTGTGAGGGGGAAAAAGAAGACTCCACAGGCATGTGTGCTGCTGGAGTTCCCAGGAGAACCCTGTGGCTCTCTGAGCCATACATCTCATAAATAAAGCAGGGTTTCCTTCAGCTGCAGCCGAGTGTCTGCGTGAGAGAATCAGATGGAGAACGGCGTAAATGGATTACAGCGGACCGATCATACTCCTCCACCCTGATACTGAGTCCACTCCTAAGCAGATAACAGCAGCACATGTCAGGACATATGGATGAATATTTCTCTTTAGACTACAACTTAAAATAATGCATGAGCACTAGGCTTGTATTTGATAATCTGTTTAAAATATATAAAGCTATTTACAGCTGAAACTATTCAGTTGTTGTTTCAAAATTAGGAATCTGTGCTAAGAAGAATTCACTAAATTATCGGTCTTAACTGGCCAGACTGCTGGACTGGTGTCTGGTGGGACTCTAATAATTTTACATCTCGGCATCATAGCAAAATACTGTACGTCATGAGCCAATTGACAATTATAACAACAGCAAACAGGAAGGAAATCTGAAAATAAAGGATAAAAATTAAGTAAATTTTGAAGGAGAAACACTCCTTCATTCTGTGAATTAACCATGTTGTAAGTGAGACACACTCGACAGGTTAAAAGTTATTACGTCCCGCTTCAAAGCAGTGATGTATTGCAATTGTCAGTGTTCGTTCGTCCGTCCGTTAGTCCACCAAATATTTTTGCAACCGCTGCAGATAGAAAGATGAAACAAAAAGCACATTACTAGGGCAGCAAAGGGGATGAAAATGAGATCATGACTTTGACCTTGAGAAAACTAGGTCAAGGTCAAATTTAAACTTTTGTACATTCAGGAACCGGATAAGATAGAAAGACGACAGAGAAGGCCAATGTCAGTAAGACCGTAGATCAAAGCTACTGCTTTGATCTATGAAAGTAGATCAGAGCAGTAGCTTTGATATTTGACCTATGCCAGTAAGTCAGGGTAAAATTTTGAATTCATGGGTGTTGCGGCATGTTGCAGTCTGACTGCATTGATTCTACTTTCTATTGCAATTACTTTGTAACTGCAAACTTTCAGATTAAAGAAACAACTTTTTCAGTTCACCCCGTGTCTAAACCATGGTGAGGCATGCTACTTTATGTGTTAATGAAACACTACTTATGTTAAAAATAAATGATCAAAAACTGGTCCACCATCTGTTTAATGACACAAATTTTACTTATGATCCAATGCACCTAAAGATTTATCATAATCCCGTCCCATTCATATAGACAGATGGATCGGGGTAACTCCATACTCCCTGTTCGGGAGGGGCATCGGGTTACATGACAGAAGGCCCATCGGGTCAGTCCCTCCCTAATGGTGGGTGTAGCCATCAGAACCTGGCTGTGTTGTGTTGTGTCTTGCTTTGTCTAATTATGACAAAACTGTTCAGCTCCTGCATCAGAGACACCCCAGAGCTTGTTGAATTCCATTCATTTATTCCCTCCCATAGTGCATGCCCCAGCAAACACCATCGATACACCTCCAGCAGCTCTCCTCTCTCATTCACAGTAGGAAGAACCCCCCACCCCCTTAAACACGGAATTCTCAATCCTCCTGTGGAACAGTGCTGAGTTAACTGAAGAGTCAATATGTGTCATGTGGGTTCCACTGCCCTCCCCTTTAGGAAACAGTGGCAGACGGTGAATCTAATCACTCCAGTGGGAAAAGAGCCCCGTCTTCACCCCACAGTCAGAACACCAACCAAACAAGAACAATGACTTTTGGTGGACAACCTTCTCCATCTCAAATAAGGCCTTCAGAGATCTGTAAAATAGTCTCTAAATGTACATTTGGAATTATTGAAAATATGAATTAAGATTTGTACGTGTGTTGATATCTGCAAATATATTGACAGTGCGCCCTCACGCATTCGCGCATCAACACTCGCAACTTCACCTCATCGCAGATTTTTGGTAGTCACGTGATACCGTACACGCATTCTATTGGATGACAGCATCCAGATGTCCGCTACATTCCGTGAATCTCGGAACGCAACGCACTTCAGGGAGACAAAGTGCTTTATGCAGTCGATAAGAGTGTGGGAAAAGGTACTACAGATAGAAGGTGGTTTAATATCAGTATGGGAGGGTTCATCAACATTTAAATTACCGTTAATAATAAAATAAATAGTTCGTTGCTCTATCGTGGAATTCGTTATTCACGTGTGGCTCCAGGAACGCATTAACCGGGAGTAACAAGGGCGCACAGTACATCAAGTTTGTTACAAAAGTTAGAAATTAATCAAATGAGCTTAAATTAATTAAAGTGAATGCTAAACTAGCTGTTAATCATCTTTCACTCTTCATTTGACTGACTTTCTAGCTGACTGATGTTTGATTCTCATTCCTTGCAAATACAAACACCAACGTAGATTACAATCATCAAGCGAATCCTTAATTCTAACATGTCACCAAGTTGATTTTTATAGTTAAGTTATTCCGTGAATGTGAGCAGCTTGTTATTTCATACGCCTCTGCACCAAGCCCACTGGCTGGTTGGGACACTTTGTACTGATGACAGAGTGTGAAATGGAAGCGCCTCCATGTGTTACTACTCCTTGGTGACGTTAAAGTAGTACAGTATGTATAAAATTAAAAGTAAAGTGAAATTAAATAAAGAATTTGTTATGATTTCTGGGTCACACCATGTCAGCTGAAATAAAAAATTATAAATGAATGATAATGCACCTCTGAAATAAAAGTGCGTTGTGGGCTGTGATGCATTGAGGAACTCTGAATGAGGATATTTAAGTGAAACAGCAATAAAACCAGATCTGATGTTCCAGGTAAGATAACTGTATGTCCAGTTTGTGTATCAGGACAACTAAAGGCGAAACCGTTCACCTGATTGAATCAATTCAGCCTTCAAGGCATGGTTGAAGCCTCCACACTTCAACGAGACAGCACAGATTCACAGGACAGGTCAACTCTTCACGAGTCATACAAACTCAATACTGGACAGCATGAGTCCTCTCTCAGTTCCACCCCTTTCATGTTTCATCGACAGTTATTTATGCACATTAATTACACTGCTACAAACTTACGAAATGCTGAGTAGACATAGTAGTAGTAGTTTATGTCTGTCCTACGCTTCATGGCCTTAATACCTGTTTTCTGCTTTGACTAAGACTCACAGAAGATGATGAAAACTGGAGAAGCCGCTGACTCTTACTCAACCTACACAGTTACTTTACAATTCTCTGCTTTATCTAATGTAATGTATATCATTAAATTAAGAAACATGACCAGCATTAGTGACTACATGTACAGTACTCTGCAGGAATGTGTTTATCAGTTAAAATAACATGCCTGTTAGTCCCACATGTGCTTCCTTCAACATGTTTCGTACACTTTTTTACCTCTAAAATCACCTCAAAGGTCTTGGCATCATAATTCCCCACCCACTGTTTTCCAAAGTCCACATATGTATGGCCCCTACTAAATGTGAGGCTAAGCTACTGCACCATCAAATTAAATATCTTCACAACAACATGAATCATCTTTACTCGCTCCCTTCAGCTGTTCCCTTCATGTTTTATTTTTTAATGCCTCAAGAAACAAATCAGGACCAGAGCCAGGTGTCACACTGAAGGACAGTGGGCAAGAACTAGTAACCCCACCCGGGTGACAGCAGAGTGAAGTAACGATCGAGAAGGATGGTGGAGAAAACAGACAAGTTTAGAAACAGTGAGCACCCCGGAAAAAATAGAAACCCTAAACAACTGAAGCGAAGAGGTTTGGGTAACAAAATGTTTTGAACAGCTAAACTATATAGAATTCATTTTACCTCAAGGGAGTAGTCCATCCCTGAGATGCACTTAAAAAAAATTTGTGAATCCCAACATGACGTTTATGCATCTCAAAAGTAATAACAATATACGGTAGATGCTGTATGCAAGGATTGAGTTTTGCCAATAGTACACTATAAAAACTAAACAAACTTAATTTTAATGATTTTATTAACAACAACGTCGTAACTGTTTACGTTGAAAAGAGTAAAATTATATATTATTTTTTATCAAATTGTAAAAGCCTGGTAGTCGTTCTTAAAAAAAAAAACTTTTAGAAATAAAAAAATATGTAATTTTTTTTTTTTTTTACACTTTTGCTTTTCACTCAGTAGTTTTCTTTTCCTTGAATTCATATTTTCTCGTGTGGACACTGCACCAATCAGTGGTTTTTGTCCAACTTTTGCATCTTTTTCAGAGGCATGGTGATAGCGTAAAACCAACTCCTCGCTCTCACTGCGCCGTGCAAAATGTGCAAATGTGTTGCCGTTTGGTTGATTTTAATAAGGCAGAATCACACAGGTGAGTCTTCTGATGAGGAACTCGCACGAGATCAAAACATAATGGCGATTTCCAAGTTCAAAATTTAAGTGGAGAAATGTATCAATTGTGAATATTTTTGTTGAAGGGAAGTACATTTTTTTCCCAATATTATATCGAGGAAAAAGGTAGCATTGATTTTTTATTTATTGTAAGTATTTAAAGCTTGCATCCAAGAGACGCATGTTGTCTGATGATCGTGTTTCCTAGTCAAAAATTGTGTGTCAAAGACGCAAGGACGCACGCAAATGAAAACACTGACTATAAAATCTGTGGTGTTTAATCGCTTCAGCATTATCAATTCAGTTGTCGCTATTTGAAATATGTAGACATTCCTTGATGCATTTATGCACAGAGATGCCTCAACTTCTTTGTTATACTTCTGTAGTCAGTACTGGAGCACAAGTTACTGCAGTGCACAAGTGGCTCACAATGTAAACGGTGATAAGGTGTATGTTTGCTGAAGAGAGGGCAGCTCAGCATCTGAGACCAGTGACCTCCGTGGCGGTGGATTGCTCGCTCCGACCCAGCTGAAGGAGTTTCATGTATCCTCGGGTCTTGCTCACACATAAGGACAACATGGAGTGGAAGGGGGAAGTTTTAACAGACTGTCATAGCAAAGAGGGAGTGAAGCCAGAAGGGGAAAGTTACCACCGATTATCAGTAATTTGTCAGTCTACTTTACAACCCTCATCTAAGGTCATCACATCTGGGAGGTGACGGAAAGAATGAGATTATAGAGAATAAACTTCCTCATTAGGGGGCCGGGTTTACAGGTAGGCCAAGGGCCTCGATGTGGACTGAACGCTCCAATGGAGTCAGCTAAGGTGATGCAGGTATGATGAAGGGTCTTCCCTCTTCAGGGTTTCCAGGCACGACTAACTGTTAGGAGGTCCTGGCCCAAAGTCAGAACATGACAGACAGACTAGATCATTTACGTGATCCGAGTGTTTGAGAACCAGAGATTCCTGATGTGAGGGACATCATGAGTTCCTCCTTGGCTCAGGAGAGGAATAACACTGATGGATGATGGCAGAAGTAAAGCTAAACTATGGCCAAAGTACAGATTTATTTAAGTCATAATTGAGAGGAACCTGCATCCCTTTGTCAATACTAACCTGACAAATTCATTCACATTTTAAAGAGAACTTCTTCCTCTCTGATTCATAAACACCTGAGGGTGAGAGAGACTAGCATGTTGCTGCTCTGGATCTGTTGTAACAGCATGTTTGCGTCTTCGGCCGACGGTGTGTTGCCCTGCCCAAGTGCAGCAGCCTGACGTCATGCATGCTGTGCTTGTTCTTCTACTCTGTCTTTGTGTTTGTCGACAAGAGGCAGCCCAACTTAAAATTGTGCATACCACCATCTACTCTAACAGGCAAGCGGATAGATTATCACCTGTTCTATGCATCGCTGTGGCATCAGTATCAAGCTGCAGCTGATAATACACATTTTGTAATTATCAAGAAGATATTTCTATATTTTAAAATTAAGATAATCTTTTAACTAGGTTAGTAAAATTTTACTTTCTTTTGGATACACCATTTGACAATTCTAGGTCTATTGAACCCAAGTTTTAAAAGAAACAACAAAATGAATATTGAATGAATTTATTCAATGTTAGTCACAACAAGTCAGTGGGTGATTCAGTCAGTAAACTCATAAAAATGATATTTCTACATACATTTGCATTTTTGTCTTTAGGCATTTCCCTACATTAGTTACATTAGAATCTTTTATATCCTTTTTCCTGTAGATCATTAATTTGCACTTCCCGAACACACAGATAAAAGCTACATCACAAAGTATTAAGAAATGAAAACGATTTCTCATCGTTATTAGAACCTTTCAATCAATTACTAATCCAAACCGATTTAAAAAGCATGATGTGGGCACTATGTTATTTAATCACTGTACAGTGTGTAAAGGCAGTAATAACTCACAGCTCCTACCTGAGGAGGGGGCTCATATTACATCTTCAGTGAGGGTGGAGCTCAAATTAAACAATTGTGTGGAAAAATGTTTGACTAGTAGCCTGTTACACAAGTGATGTCATTCAGAACCAAAACTGATCCGAAACCATCAATGGAAACGCAGCTTTATTGAAACATTCGACAAAAAAGAGGAATTAACAGGAATGTGACTTAAATTTGGAAGGTTGACTTAATATCAGCACATTTACACATTATCTCGCCAACAAGCCTCTAAGACTAACCCAGAATGCACTAGTACTAGTTTAACTGCTCACTGAGAGAATCAGTTCACCCCACGGACGTTCTGCACCAGCACAAGACCAAGAACACAAGTTTCCTTGATTGTTCAGACTACTTCATCCTTCAGTTATCAGCTTTCTAAAGTCCATCACATGCAGGTAACTTCAGGTCACACTGTGCAGGCAGGATGACCTCATTCGATTGGTGAATCTGGAAATATTATCGTTTTCTTGAAATTCCCGTCAGCAAACACAACTAATGAATGGAACTAATGACACGCCATGGTCAAAATATTGAAAGCCAAACATTAATCCATCTGTTCGACTTACATTATTACTTTATCTGGACACACACGAAATGTAAAGGAATTATTGATATCAGTACATTTAGTATTAACCTGAACTGTTAGCTACCAATTTTCCATTACAGTTTACGTGAAAATAAATTTTGAGTGCTCAAAGGCCTGGTGTTACAGTATCAAATAAAAGTTGCCCCTGTTTATGACGAGACATTAACATTGACTTCCGGGAGGTAAACACAACAATCTCTGTGAGGCTGAGGAGGAAACCACAATTATTCAACGGTGAACTCTAAACCTTTAATTACAGCTCTGAAGACTACAACTCAGGCAGCTGTGCATGAATTATTATTTTATTTAATGTGCAGGAACCCTAGTTTTATATGATTTGAAAAACACTAAGAATAGTAAAAAAAAACAACTGGCTATTGTTAATTATCCTTCCCCATGGCCATGTATTAAAAAACAGAATTATTGCAGTGAAAGAATCACTGGTAAATAGTTGCCTATTGTTTATAATTTCTATTAATAATTTATTAGTTGGATTCCATAAAACACTTGAATTTGCTTAAATAATAAATATAAATGACTACAGTACCTCAAACATTTCAAATTTAATGTTTAACTAACAGAATTTCCAATAACCTGTAGCTCCAGGACTAAATGGAGATTGTTTTGTTCTATTTAACAACTGTGCTTCTTGTCTGAACAGAAGAAGTAAATGATTAATGATTTTACAACTATCTGATATCCAGATATTTAAATGAAACAACTACTGAATGATTGACAGCTCAGATTACACAAGGCTAGAACGGCCATGTGTCTGGATAAATACCTTCACTAAGGTAAAAACCTTATAGTCCAGCAAAATAAATACAATGGTGTGGAGCAATAGTTAGTACTGTATCATTGTTGATTAAGGTATTGACCCTTTTGATTATTGATCATGTTTGATCCTGTGGCTCGATGTCACATCTAATCAACAGTCAGGAATATTTAGATCTGAATCTGCACTACTTGATAAATTTGATCTGTATTGCACTGTTTTATTCAAACACACCGTTTAATCAGAAATGTTTGGGCAGCTTGTATCATGTAAAAATAATAACCCATATTTTTTTCTTGTTATCTTTTAATAAGGCTTTATCGTGGTGTTCACCACTTGCCATTCAAGAACTATGATGTCATTGACTTGCAGAGACTGGATGACATCATCAGCGCAGTGAGGTCATTGTGCGCCAAGTCCTTTATACCACAGACAATTTGCTCTTTAGTCAAACAGGCCATAAATCCAAAAACTAATGTAATTCTGACCTGACTCATTGAGTTGATGTCACATGATCATGAATCAGACACGTATCTGAACGCATGTCACATCTGATTGGCAAAGATTGTCTTTTCAAATACTGTACCTAAAACAATATAAGATTTGAGGGAAAAAAATGAATCTAATATATTTTTTGAAAAATAAAATTGCCTGAAAATGTCTGTTTTCATCTGGATTCAAGAAAGACAAAAATATTCAATTTACAAAACATTTTAAAAACAATTTCTCTGCCTTGACAGCCGCCGACTTGTAGTGTTAGGTAGAAAGTTCATGTAATACAAGATTCTAGTCAATTACTGCGCCTTGCATTCCACATATCTGTCATTACTGAGTGAACCTTGTCCTGAGATCTGCGTTACCATGACGCCCGGAACAGGGTGTGTGAGCAAAATAGGTGTGCCAGGAAATGTGACTGCACCTGAGAGTCACTTCAATCACATAGTAACTGAAAAATAAATATACATGTATATATGTATATATATACACACACACACAGGCTACACCATTACCTCCATGGTGTAGTTACCTTGAGGAGCCACTAGTAACATTGACAAGCTCAGCATGTGGCAAGAGTCTCCTCTCTATGGTGTTTTGGCAGATGTGGTTTATTGTGTAATCTTGTGTGTTTTTAAACACACGCTTCGACACAATCTTCACCAGGAGCTCCACTGATGACCAAACTATTTAATGTGTTTTAATAGAAATAAGATAGGTGAACAAATATGAGTCAAACACAGCAGATGTCTCAGGGAGCAGATATGTCTGAGGAGCTGCTTAACAGGCCTCTAAGAAGTGGTCCACAACAAATAATGATATGTGATATATTCAAATAAATTGTTTTAGTTGTGTGAAAATTCTAGACACACAAAGAGTGATATTTAGTGCTAATAGGAACAAATGCTAAGTTGGCCGAGCAGCTAACACAATGTGCAGTCAAACCACCTCCGAGTGGACAAAGACCCAGCCTAAAACCCTCAAAGTGAGGCGAGGTGGCTGCACAATTCATCCCAACTTTTATGGCTGTTTTTGACCAATGAAGGGTGAGAAAAAACACACAAAAGCAGACGTTAACACAGCTCTGGAGTAGTCATAGTAGCCCGTCAAACTGCACCAACTTACACAGTTCATGCGGGTCGCAGCTTACCTTAGTGTTCACTCCAGTGAGAATGGACAAACAGCGACACACTCAACACGACAAAAAAGCTCCTCGCAGCCGAACAATAAGTAACTAAGCCAGCATGAAAGCGGCAAAAAATGGAGCTTAAATCCACATATCGTCGGGTTTAACTCTTTTTTCTTTCCTTTAAAACACAGACGAGACAAGAGCAAGCCCGAACCGACCCTCGCTTGTTTTTCTGTCGCAGGCTGACTGCCTCTCAAATCGATCACTCAAGCTGGACCGGATGAACAATTGTCTTCCCTTTTCTACTTTCAAAATAAGAGCCTGTCGCCACTCCTATTGTAGGGATTCCTAAAGAAACACTCCTCTGAGGTCCAGTTGGAGAATAGATTTTCTTCTGTCTTAAAATTGGTTTTACATCTATACAGCAGCAGGTTTTGCGTAAATGAGGTTTGGTTGAGTGCAAGTGATTTTTTTGTGAGTTGGCTCAAGTCTGATTTTTTAAAGAGAAACAGGCATGATATTTCTGTGGATTAAATTCCAATTGGTAAAGTAGACCCCTCCTGTAAAATGGTATGTCAATTGGGGAGAACATTGCATCTACAAGAATGCCACAGCTGGGGCAACATGACCGGGGGAAGGCCATTTGAGGCATGCTGAAGTTGAAGCAAGTCGAAGTGAATTGCTCACCATTCCACAGCGGTGCGTCTACACCAGTGCTATGTAGCAAGAAGACATATGACAGATTATTGCCTTGCTAAACAACAAGGTTGGCATATGTTCAGAAACCTCAGGAACAGGTTCAGATTACTATCACTAAAGCTGCATTTAACACTGAAATCCATATCAGGCCTGCATTTGTCAAAACAAAAGTAAACTATCCGAGCTACGGCGAACTTTGAGCCCACTGACCTTACACCACTGTTATGCTGACATGATGCCGGAAGAGCATG
Source organism: Antennarius maculatus (assembly GCA_013358685.1). Classification (NCBI taxonomy): domain Eukaryota; kingdom Metazoa; phylum Chordata; class Actinopteri; order Lophiiformes; family Antennariidae; genus Antennarius; species Antennarius maculatus. The sequence goes on along the minus strand of CM023618.1, from coordinate 4,684,648 downwards.
ACATCACAGTTGTGGACCGGCCTGTGATAAACCCCAGCCTAATCCCAAATGAAAACCTGTTGGGTTGGTTGAGTGAGTGAGTGTAACAGTGTGGACATTCTTCAGCAGCAACTGCCAGCTGCCTGAATACGGAGTTGGCTGCTGTCCTTCAGCATGACATCCAGAGATTGTGCCAGTCTATAAGAAGGATTACTGCTGTCACCATTTCTGATGGGGACATAATAATCAATGATTGTGTAGTGTTGGATGTTTAAGCTGTAATACATAAGAACTTTACAAAGCTTACAATTTTTGGTGTGATTTGTTACATCCCTCTTCAAAGCGGTGATGTATTGTAATTGTCAGTGTTGGTGTGTTCGTCCGTTTGTCCGTCCATCTGTCTGTCCATTAGTCCACCAAATATCTTTGCAACCTTTGCAGATAGAACGTTGAAACAAAAAGCACATTACTCGGGCAGCAAAGGGGAGGAAAATGAGATTATGACCTTAACTTTGAGAAAACAAGATCAAGGTCAAATATATATATATATATATATATATATATATATATATATATATATTTAGTACTATATAGTAGTTCTAGCATATATATAGAATAAATAGTTCATTCAACCTTTGTTACTTCTCAATCTTTTTGTGTTCCTTCTTCCTTATGTTGGCGTCAGCTGGAATTGCCACATCTATCACCACTGCTCTCCTCTGCTCTTTGTCCACCAGACCACCACCACCATGTCCGGTTGGTTAGTCAGCAGCTGTTTGTCAGTCTGTAAGCTGAAGTCCCACAGGATGTTAGTCTTGTTGATCTCAATCACCTTTGGTGGTATGTCCCACTGGGATTTGGGTACTTCTAGTTCATACTGGGTACAGATGTTCCCGTACACTATCACAGCTTGGCTGTGTCTCTCCATGTATGCTGACCCGGCTAGCATCTTAAACCCTGCTATGACATGCTGGACTGTCTCTGTGGCTTCTTTATAGCCTGCACGTTGGGTCAGATCTACTGTGGTAGATAATGGAATTTATTGCTCTTGTACTTAGGGCTGTTCTTGTGCTGCCATGATCAGTGCCTCTGTGCTGTCTGTCAGTCCAGCTTTGTCCAGATATTGGTAGGTCTTCTTGATATCAGCCACTTCCTCTTTCTGACGGTAGTACATGCCGTGTAGGGGCTTGACCCTCCATGTTGTCTCCTCCTATATAAACTGTATATGTATGAATGTATGTATATAGATAGATGGACAGACGGACGGACGGACGGACGGACGGACGGACGGACGGACGGACGGACGGACGGACGGACAGACAGACAGATAGATAGATAGATAGATATATACATAGACAGACAGACAGACAGATAGATAGATAGATAGATAGATATATACATAGACAGACAGACAGACAGATTGATAGATAGATAGATATATACATAGACAGACAGACAGACAGATAGATAGATAGATAGATAGATAGATAGATAGATAGATAGATAGATAGATAGATAGATAGATAGATAGATAGATAGATAGATAGATAGATAGATAGATAGATAGATAGATAGATAGATAGATAGATAGATAGATAGATAGATACATAGACAGACAGACAGACAGATTGATAGATAGATATATATATACATAGACAGACAGACAGACAGATAGATAGATAGATAGATAGATAGATAGATAGATAGATAGATAGATAGATAGATAGATAGATAGATAGATAGATAGATAGATAGATAGATAGATAGATAGACAGACAGACAGACAGACAGACAGACAGACAGACAGACAGATATGTAGATAAATGATAAACAATAATTTAATTACGAAAATAGAAATGAACAAGGTAAAATAAATTTTTAAAGATATACGAGGTTTGTTTTAAATACATTAACGATTCAACAAGAATTTCCCCGTATAGTTAACTTAACCAGGAGTTTTACGTTCCTGCATTCATTTTCAGAAAAGAAACATTTTATTTTGGTAGATGATCGCTTGTCTTCCGGTGAGATCCTGCTCTAATTCGTTAATTTGATTGCCGGTCCCGCTGGTGACGTCATCACGCCGGCACTAGTGCAGGACAGAAATAAGGTGCAAATTGTGAGAGAAAACCTTAGACGCTGCAGACGATTACAAGTAATGAAATTATGACCGGTTTAAATTGATTACAGTCATTCATAATCTGTAATTTTCACGAGTTCAATTGATCTGAACGTAATTATGCAAAAAACTTTATTCATCTGACTGTGGTGTTCTAGAGAATTAATGTTCAGATTTTCTCTGTGGCTCTTTTCTAAATTGCTTTCATGGGTCCATGTGAGCTTTACTTCCACTTAGTTGGAACGTTTGACTTCACCGTATGATCAAATTGGAACATCAGCAAAACAAAACAAAAAATCCTTTGGTTTCAAGCACTGATTATATCATTATGAAGACATAATCAAATAACACAAGACGCATTTTTGTTGTCACCTTATGAGAAATTTTAAAATGTGCCATAATGTGAGTTTTTGATTGTTGGTGTGGGTTTTGCAGGGTTTTTAAAATTTTTTTTTTTATTTTTCCTTTTATCCGTCTTTTAAAGTACACTTTATCCCTATATTTTATCAATAAAAGTGTAAATATGAAACAACAATCCATTATAGATTTAAGTGGAGTCCCATTCAAGAATCCACAAATGATTAAAGGTTATTATTTCCTAATATTCCGCTGTTAAAACATATAAATAATAAAAATTTTAAACGAGTGTCCACTTATTGTTCACACATAAAATTTAGTCTCAACAAATCCCTGTATACAGCGTCCTAAACCTCTCTCTTCCTTTATTCTAACGTGTAGTATGAATTCCACCGTGCCGTTGGGACGGTCCAGTCAGTCATTGGGTTGTTTCTTGTTCCACAGCGCCCCCATGTGTCTGAACTATGTTCCTACACCTTAAAGGCGGAAGGCGAACTACACGTGGAATGGAATTTTTTATACTCATGTGGTGTTTTGAGATGTGATATTGCAGTCAAAAAGTTTAATTCAACACAACACTTTTACTGTGAGGTAAATTAAGAGTATAATTCTTACACTAACATTCAGCTCATGAAGTCCTGAGTCTTCTTTCACAAGGGGGCAGCGCATCTCTAGTAGAGGACTTAAACACACATACACACACACACACACACACACACACACACACACACACACACACACACACACACACACACACACACACACACACACACAAAATGGACCCAGACAGTATATTTGATCATGAGAGGGTGGAGTCCATAAGTACAAACACATGTTCAGCATCATCTGTTGAAGATCCATTCATTTGAACACAGCTGAGAGTAGCAGAAAAAGTAGTAAGATAAATTCTCAGCCTCATCTACAAGACTTTTAATTCATTTCATTAGATTTTATGTTCGAAGTTTTAAATAAGATTAATGGGGATTTATGGCTCGTGAGTGAGAGGCATCATAATACATTAAGACTACTGTTAAAGTGCAAAATAATTGGAATGGGTAGTCCTTCATATCCCTTCTCTCCTAAAGCCAAAGAGAGCTTGACGTATTAATCGAGGCAGAGAAACACTTGTCAACACTTTATCCGCTGCCGCCATATTCAGGATGTCTTCCATTTTGGATCCACACCCCTCGTATTCCCATCAGCCACACAAAATCACCTCACTGAGTGACTGCTGGGAACCCTGCAACCGAGCAGAGCTACAGTTACAACGGTGATGAAAGTGGGTGTTTATTCTGGCAGAAAGGTTCCACTTGAGAGGAAGTGATGATGGACACCAAGCCTCATGTGATGTTTACATTTCGGGAGCACTTAGATCCAGAGAAATGTGACTGAAAATTGTTGGATTGGTGTGGGTGGTGGTGGTGGAAGTCATAGATGCAATCTCCAAAACATCCTGTATTGTGGAAAAAAAAAATTTTCAGAGGAGTCTGAATAACTGAATAAACCCCACTTAAAGCAGGCAAACGCAACACAGCAGTATTTGTATTTTCTATGACACTTCGTAAAAACTGTCAAGTTATCCTACATTTATTCAGTGAACTGGAAACAGAACATATGTTGAAGAATTTCTAAGAAATCATTTTGGTAATTGACAAATTTTGGGAAACATCCATAAGTTTTCTAGCTGAGAATAGATGACTGTGTTGTTATGGTAACACGTGATGCTAAAGGCACCTCAGGTCTTCTTTGGCCTCTTTTGGAGGCATTTCTTTGTTGTTAACATCAATGCTTGCCATGAATTGCCACTGAACACGCTGTTTGTTCACAGTGGTTGATTCGTGGTACATTTGAGGCCAAAAATCATTGATCAACGTTACGGCGAAGAGGAAAGCTGTTGATTGATGGGCCTGGCAAAGACACAGTGAGTATGGACAGGAACATCTAGTGGTGGTGTCTGTTTGTAAGGTTTGCATCTCCCACCTCCTGAACAATATTCCTCCTGGGGAAGCTAAGGAAGTGGAATACAGAAGGTGGTTTTTAAAAAATAAAACTGTGCATGGTTCTCACAGTTTAACGTCAGACTGTCAGAACAACAGAACAACAATCGGAATAATGCCAAATATACTGACTGAAAAGACAAATTGGATAACAGTGGTTTACAAGTAATAAAAGTGGAATACAAAATTTAATTATCTCTGAATTGTAAAAGGTCTGACGATGGAAACGTTATTAAAATGAAAAAATTCATCCAAACACAAACTCATCAGTGTTGTCCATGCAGTCAAATGCAGAGAGGAGCACACAGATTGGTCCAAAATGTAAATACACAACCTCTCCATATGCAACACAGGAGAACCAGCTACGATTAAAGGATAAAGAACACATTTAAGAGAACAACGTTCACATTTAAGACACTAAAGAGGTGGTTTGTTAGGGTTATTGTTACACCTCCACCTTCCATCCACATGCAACTCCGTCTCAGTTGCTCTTCTTAGAAAGCTTCACACTTTGACTCAGGTCAAACTGATAATCGTAATGACTCACATGAGTTCCCACAGAGCTAACAAGCTGCTTGTGTCTTCAGCGACTGTAACAACCCATAACAGTGCTTTTAACTGTAAACATGTGAGCTTAACTAACGGTAAGTGTGTTAGCGACCTCAGTTTAGATGTCTGCGCTCTGAGTCTGTTACAACTGTAGACGTTCCTTCAATAAGAGAAAATCTTCACTCCCAAAACAGATGTCCAGTTACTTCAGATTTAACTTTCAAGGATAAGAACATATTATTTTAATTACTTTGTTTGAACAAATAAGTCAATTTTAAGTTGCACCCATGTTTATGACAAATGCAGATTGTCTCTTGTTGCTTTCGGTTCAGTTAAAGACATATACTTTGGATAATTTCTGTCTGAATAAATGTTCATCTACATGGCAGAATGCTGTTTGTGGGGCCAATTCTTGACACACAAACACAGATTCCTCTTAGAAATTAAAACATTTGTGCTCCTAAACCAGATTATAAAAAGCCTGCGCATCACTAAGTGGGGACGAGTGCCCCCAGCTGCCACTTCACCACCACCACCACCGCCACCACCACCAGCCATCGGCCAACAGCCCCCAAATCTTTTGGATCTGCTTTCTGGGACATGGAGCTTGATGCACGCTGCCAGAGCGCCACATGACAGCTGCTGTTGCTTGGACAGAATTAGTGAGATAAACGGAGCCGGGGACAGAGGGGCCCGGTCGTTGTCCAGATAAGGGAGGTCAGATGAGACCGAGCACACGTTCAGTCACAACCAACAAGACAAAGGCTGGGATTTCTGATGTAGGTTAATGCTGAGGAGATTCACTGTATAATATGGGGCCCTCGGAGGGACGTGAAGGAATAAATCCCAAAGATGTCCATTTTTAAAGTTAATTTAAATGCAATCACTTTTACATCCAGAGCTGTAAAAATGAATAACTTGATATTTTGCATATACAAGAAGGAAAAAGTAACTTTAGAATTTATCAAAGCTGTTCAGCAAAAAAATGTATTAAGTTTCTCCTGATTCAATGAGTCTCAAAATCCTGTGATATTCATATGATGGTCTGGTGATGTGATGGTCACTAGTTCAGTGATGAGGTCAGCTGACACCAACTGTAATTAAGATTTATTTTTATCTCAGGGATTAATTCTAGTTGAAAGAAGAATAATTAGACGTCATCAGTGGGTGCCAAAATAAAATCTGTGTTCTTTAGTCCTTCATAATTTTTGTATTAAATTTATTTCAAGCATATTTTGTAAACACAAAACTGTTCTAATGACATTAAAGTTAGGTCAACAAAGTAAATTAGTCCCCTGACTTACCAAAGCTGTTTAATAAATCTGATGCTTAACCACAAACAGATGATCCTTATTTCAAAATTGTTTTTTTATTCCTAAAAAAATGTGTCAGAAACAAATTTTATTCAGGTCAAATATCCAGTCGAGCTAATATAAGAGCGAACCAAAAGGGCTTCCATTCAGGCAGTACTGTTGAAGATTAGTGAACAATAGATCCAACGATATTTTCAGCAATGATGAACCAGATTCTGGGCGGGAGATTCTTTCTTTCTTTCTTTCTTTTTTGTGTTACTAATGTTCTCACCTAAGTTTCAGGAAGAGAAAAACATTTTATCAGACTTTTAAACATTAAATCCTGACTATGGAGTGAAACAAATTCCTGCTGTACACTTGCTAAGTTGTTGGTATACCCATTTCCCACAGTGGGAGCCTAAAACCATTCTATCCTCCCTCATCAGCTTTAATTGCCCAGTGGAGACCCTGACTGTGATGCTGTATGTTCTTAAGACTCAGTTGCTGGGATCCATTTCAAACTGTTCCACAGTTTGCAGCGCAGTGAAGTTCTTCCAGGGGATCACATTGGGTCTTGGATGACACTGAGATATTCCAATCCAATTGGTTGCTGTGGCATTAATAATTAACGCTCCACATATGACGGTGGGGTCTGCCCGTCCTGACCTTTCCACATGACTGTATTTACTGCAGAAAGTAAGCACCAGGCTTTAGTGTCACAATAACCTTGCAGTGCCCAGACAGCTGCACCTTTATCCCCTCTTAGCAGCTGAGCGAGGGCCTCCATCCAGAGCACAAAGTAGGGGAGGGGTATCTGTTTGCCTCATGTACACAGGCAAGAAGCAGCTGAGGGTAGAAAATGAGGGAATGACAGGGTTGTCCTGGGCAAATTTATGGTTTCACTCTTTATGTAATGACGTGGATCAGAGGCTTGAAGTCCAGAGAAGGGAAACAATTCATTCATTCATTCATTCATTCATTCATTCATTCATTCATTCATTCATTTTCTATACCCGTAACTTCCGCTGTCATGGGTCACAGGGTTGCTGGATCCTATTCCAGCCAATTGGGGGTGTGAGGCAGGGTACACTCCAGGCGAGACACCCGTGCACCACAGAGCCAGTTCAGTTCAATTCAATTCATTTCAATTCAAATCATTTCAGTTCAGTTTTATTTATTTATCTAGTGTGAGATCATAAGAAAAGGTTATGTCAAAGCACTTGCCAGGTGGAAGGTAAAGACCTGCTGTTACAGAACCCGACTTGTCCCATATGAACAAACATTTGGGCAACGTGAGCAGAACCCATGACTCAGAGCAGGCTAAAATAATATCGTAATGTGATTAACAAAATGGCATCACAGTGACGAGTTTTGTATTATAATTGTATTTAAATTATTCTTTTTATATTGGCATGCGCCATTAACAATAAGAGGCCAACCGGTTGAACTTTTGATTCATGTGTGGAAAATCAACCAGGCCTTTTTAGAAGAGCAATCAAATCTAATTATTTCTCAGTCCAGCTTTGGAAGCATTATCTGTCAATGAACTGTTATCTGACAACAATTATACAGACGAAAACAAACAGCAGTTTCCCTTTAAAATAGAATCTGAGTGGCATTTTTGCAATTTCTTTTCCCTTGATGTTCGAGGCAATTTTTTAATAGGAGTGGAAAAAAATCATTGTTTCGACAGAAATAAAAGTCTCGCTGTTAAATAATAATAGTTATAAGAGATAAGATAAGATAAGATAAGGAAGCCAGGAAGCATTAGTATGGTGACCTAATCTCTCAGAGTAGATTACAATATGTTGGAAGTAACAGATCAACATGGATGAAAGCCTGGCCGTCCAACCAGTCAGGTCTAGTTTGATGAATGGGATCACCAGGAGCTCAGTCTTTAAAATGTGTTCAGAAATGCATAATTTTTCCCTGCTGGCTGTAAACAACGCTAAATCCATTTCATTGTGTGTTTAAATCAATATGATCAGAAAAAAAAAAAAATCCTAGTATGTTAAACTTGCTACCTAAGTATGGACTTCTTGTGTTTCTGCAGAAACCTGTCCAACACGACATTGTGATGCCCTCAGTTATGAGTTATGAATTACCATGTTCACATTGACCTGCTGATTTTTATGTATGGAATGTTTGGTATCTTAGTTGAGTGAGTTAGCATACTAATAAGTGCCTTGAAGCACATTATAAAGGTTAACAAAAATAAATTTGACTGAATTTGAGGGAAGTGGGATTGGTTTTGCACATAGTCATCTCTAAACTAATTACATTTCAATTAAATTTGAATTTTGCCTCCACAAAAGCACCAAAGCAGGTTAATGTTTTTCCTCGAGGACCACATTCATGGATAAGATTGCAAAAGAATGGTTTACTGCTGAACTGTGGATTATCCACAATTTTATATATAATTTTCTGTGATGAAATTAGATTGGAATGTGGTTTATGAAGAGTTTTCCCCTCTTTTCTGCAAAGAAATCCTGTGATTGCATGGCCTTGCTTCACAAAATCTACCAATTGGATTTATTCGGCTCGGGATTCATTGGCATCACACTGCTTTTTATTGATTTGATTTGTCTTTGAGGATGATATGAACCAGACTGATCTGGTCTTGGTCTCTTCTGACAACTGGATTGTTTGTACAATCATTCTGAGAATCTGTATCAAAATACTGTAGTGTAACTTCAAAACACGTGCACAACTGTGTGGCCATGAAGCTGACTGGACTCCTTCTTCTGGTGGGTGTACTTGCAACCCTTCAAGCCAAGTGCTCCAAATCAGCAGGCTGAATATTGAATATTTTTTCAAAAAAGCTCTTTAAATAAAGAATAAATCCGTTCAAACTTAACTACGTGCATGAAACGTCCAAAAAGCAACACTTGTCGATGCACCAAACTCTTTATGATGGTCTACAAATAGAGTTCTTAAACCCGTCGAAGCATTTTCTCATTGGAGAGAATCCAGGGAGCATCAGGTCAGGAAAACCTGCCTGAGAGAGAGAGAGAGAGAGAGAGAGAGAGAACTGGGAAGAGCATCAGGTTGATGGAGGGTGGTATGGCAGCGTGAACAAGAGAGTGTAGGGTTGCAGAAAATAGAGCTGCAGGTTTCCTAGAAGCTATGTGGGTGTCTGTCATTAGCAGGCCTGGATACTGTACCCAACACATCTGAGATTTGGGATTAAAGGGAGTATTCCCCTGTGAAGAGGAATATAGGACGGAGGAGACAGATGAGACGCACTTAGGGACAAATCTCACAGGACAGCAATCTTTGATATCTGATCTTAAGCATTCTTTACACTGTGTATAAACGTCTAGAGGAAGATTCTGATGTTATGTAAGCGTGTGCATGTGTGAGCATGTGTGTGTGTGTGTGTGTGTATGTGACATTATGATAATGACAACGGCAGAAACTCTGATGTAAAGAATGATATCAAGTTTGAGAAGGGAGGGAGGGATGATGTGATAAGGCTGCCGTGGGTAGAAACATAATATTAGCAGGATGAAGTGAAACCTGAGTGAGCGAATCACCGGGTGACTATTTGAGGGAGGGAACAAGTGAGTGACCTTAAAAGGCCACATGGTCTCGCTGGTGACTGAATGAACAAGTAAAAAGTGGCCTTGGGGTTATCTCTGTGAAGCACCACTGTATTTATAGATCAACTCAAAAAAAGATTCCCTGCCCCCTTCGAAGCCCCTCCTCTCAGATTCCCCTCCCCCCCCATTTTCAATTAGCTCCTGATGGGTGGAGTAATGCAATCAGGAGTTACTACAGCCGCCGCGCAGCTTTCTCTTTCAGTCTACCCCAGACTCCGCACAGACACACACTCCTCACATAGGAAGGTAAGATCGCCTCCGCTCAGCTGCTCCACTCTCCATCCCTTCACCCGTCCGTCCTTCCACCCGTTTGTCCGTTCACTTCATCCACCATGTCTTCCATCCTTTCAGGCACGACTGCTCCTGCATCCTCCTGCCAAACCAAACCTGCTCATGATCTCTCTTTCCATCTGCGCAGCACCTTCATCACTGAACCTCTTCTCTCTCTTCCTCCACTCATCCTCCTCATCAGTGACGAGGCCTGACACCCTCTTTCTTTCATTGTCTATTTTTGTCCCCCCAAAAAAAGAAAAAGAAAACCCAGAACTCATTTCATTTCCACCTTTTTTCTCCCTTCTCATCAATCACTCTGTTCCCTTCAGCCAAATGTGTTGGTAAAGATGCTCACTCCTCATTCGCTATGACACAGAAGTGACTTTCATTTCTGTAATATGGTCTGTTCTTTTACTTTTTGTTGTTTTATGTAATTTTATGCAATTCACACTTTTTTTGTGTGACATTGAGACCAGTTTAAGATGTCATGGTAAAACTTTTAAAGTGTAGAAAAGTGTAGAAAATGTATCTTAATAATAATCTACAGAAATGAAGGGATCTGAAAAGTTTTTGAAAAGTGCTGTATGAAAGTAATGCTGATAAAGTATGTAGAACAGTGGCTTATTTTACATTCATTAGAAGGGTTCAGGTTCGAATTCAATAAAAATTTTATGTCCTGTGTTTTTTAGCTGGAACACATTCAATTTAGAGCTTAATTTGAACAGGATTTTATACCATCATGCACTTTAAATGCTGTTATTAGTGCCCAGCTTTTGCATTTACCTCATTTACCAATATGTCTTCCTGCATTGTTGCCTGCAAGAGTCGAAAATAAACGTAGGAAAGCTGCTTAGATGTCTTCACTATCAGAGAAAAAATCTGATGGTTGGCATTTTTTAAAATGCGATCTCATGCATCTACGTGGAATCACTGATGATGACCTGCAGATTCTAGGATAGTGGAGTCATATAAGAGCAGTGGGTGATGGAACTGGTTCAAAACTAAAATTTCCGGCCTCATGGTGGCCGAGCACGTACCACCCAGGCTCGCCTTGGCATCAATGTGCAGAGAGATTCCCAGATAGGCCACATCAAAGAGCCCCAGAAGCTCAGAAGCTGGGAAACAGCTGCCTGACATTTCTGAATAGCTGAAGGTTTTATTTTTGACAGTTCAGATTATCTTTTTTTTATTTTTAGGAGTCAGATAAATCCGTATATAAGCTAGATGAGTCATGGTGGGGGGAAACAGACAATGAGGGAATGTGGGAGGGGTGGAGAATAATTCACAGCAGAAAGGACAAGCAGATTAAATGTCCCCATTTTCAGCCAGAAGAAGGAGACAAATCCGCTGAATGTCAGGAGTGTCACTCACAGATGTCACTGAGGTGGGAATACATGATAACAAACAATTAATAAAAAAGTCTAATAATAGTCTAATAGTGACATAATGGGAAAACCAATAGAGGAAATAAGGAAACAAAAGACAAGACAGTAAATTAGCTTTGTTTAAATGGCCAAAAGATTAGCTGAGGAATCAGTAGATAGCTGCAGACATGGTGTGTGTGCCAAAAACCTAGAATGGTCTTTAAATGGTCTCCTCTTAAATATATATCGTACACTATATAACAATGCACAGGAATATTTATGCAAGGTGGAGCACCCAGGAGGCTTAACAGGCAGACCACAAACAGCTGCAGAGTATAAGCAGCCACTATTATGAATGCTATTGAAACCAAGTCATGGACTGACACATTCATCCACTCACATGCACACATGCATGATGTCAAGGGAGATGGGGCTCTTGTGCTGAAAGCTGGATGAGAGGTGATGGATGGGTCAGTCTACAGTGGCATGGAGAGCGCTGGTATGCAACAGGGTAAAAGTCGACTGTCTCCAAGCAAGACTGATAGGAGTTTATTTATATCCGCCTCATCTGGCACCTTCTACCTCTGACACTGAGAACAAAATGAAGTACTGCTGAGAGATGGGAGGGATTGATGGAAGCAGGAAAATACATCACGGAAAAAAAAACATGTAACGTAAAAGACCTGAAGATCTCTCTGAGAAATCAGAATCAGGGTAGCTGCTAAAGACGGACGTGCCAACCAAGATTAATGTAGATTGGTGGTAAAAAGTATGTCAAATGGTTTTTAATCATCAAAGGGACATTGATCAGTGATAATCTACCTCAGCTCCTAACTATAAATACTTTTTTTCCTTTTTTTACCTGTGTCCTTCTCAGGTGAGGCACCCTGGGTCATCATGACCGAGCGCTACGACTGCCACTACTGCAAGGAGTCCCTGTTTGGGAAGAAGTATGTCCTGAGAGAAGAGAATCCCTACTGTGTGAAATGCTACGAGAGCCTGTACTCCAACTCCTGTGAGGAGTGCAAGAAGCCCATTGGCTGCAACTCCAGAGTAAGCAAAGACGCGTCCCAAACATCTTTACATACGAGCCCGATCATGCTGTCTGTGTGGGGTTCTGTCTTCAGCGCTGAAGTCCAGACTCTGACTCTCCGTCTGCTGCTGTTGTAGGATCTGTCCTACAAGGACCGCCACTGGCATGAGGAATGTTTCAAATGCTTCCAGTGCAAGCGCTCGCTGGTGGACAAACCCTTCTCTACTAAGGATGAACAGCTCCTCTGCACTGAGTGTTACTCCAACGAGTATTCCTCCAAGTGCCATGACTGCAAGAAAACCATCATGCCAGGTAGGATGAAAATCACAGAGTTGTATCAATACAAATCACAGCAGGCCAATGTCAGAAAGGCAAATATAAAAGGAGGGCCAGGGTCCCCTATGTTATTATTATTAATATTATTATTGCTATTATTATTAGTAGTAGTAGCAGCAGTATAAGCCATTCATCTTTCTTTTTTGTATGTGTGTTTTACAATATGTATTTAATGTTATTTGTAACAGTTGGTATGCAAGACTAAACATAGGCAATATTTAGTACAATGAAATAAAATTGTTATATTCTGTGACTGCCCCTTATTTTCTCGACTCATACTAATAGAATGAATGATTAATGTTGAATTAATATTTAGAATACCTTAATAAGTAGTTATTATTAAAAAATGTTGAAACTAAACTCTCGTTTTGCATTGAACATTCTTAAATGAATTATCCTTCTTGGTGGCATGTTTTTTCTCTTATTAACTTAGGGTCTGAGAGCTGACTGGAGCAAAGACACCTATGTTTTGTTTATATTTCCAATTTTTTTTTTTACATTCTCTTCCTAACTCAATCAACTCCCCTCCTTCATGTTTCTCTGAAGGCTCCAGGAAGATGGAGCACAAGGGGAACAGCTGGCATGAGACCTGCTTCACCTGCCAGAGATGCCAGCAGCCCATCGGCACCAAGAGCTTCATCCCTAAGGAAAACAACAACTTCTGTGTGCCCTGCTATGAGAAGCAGTTTGCCATGCAGTGTGTGCACTGCAAAAAGGTGGGACACCAAACTGTACACACTTAAGATTTCCAGAGCCAGATCCATCTTTCTCCATCTCCATTGAAAGAGTCATGACTACACCTGTATTTCAAACAAAATAGTGATCTATCTTTCCCAATCTGCCTCATCAGCCCATCACTACCGGTGGGGTGACCTACCATGACCAGCCCTGGCACAAGGACTGCTTCCTGTGCACCAGCTGCAAACAGCAGCTGTCTGGCCAGAGGTTCACCTCTAGAGATGACTTTGCCTACTGTCTCAACTGCTTCTGCAACCTGTATGCCAAGAAGTGTGCTTCCTGCACCACCCCCATTAGCGGTAATCGGAATTCACTACCTCACTGTTCACACCAGTAACAGTGTAATTGCTTAGGCAGTGACTTAATTCTTGCTGATGTTTTTAAAATTTCTTTCAGGCCTTGGAGGCAGCAAGTACATTTCCTTCGAGGAGCGCCAGTGGCACAATGACTGCTTCAACTGCAAGAAGTGCTCTGTGTCCCTGGTCGGCCGTGGCTTCCTGACTGAACGTGATGATATACTGTGTCCGGAGTGTGGCAAAGACATCTAATTCAGTCTGAGGATCCACATAATGACAGACGAATGACAGAGTAGCAATAAATACTATCAGAGCACAGAATCTTTACTGCTTAGAATTGCTATGATTGTCCATCATTGCGTACAAATGAATGCACACTAATAATAGTATCGTTTCATTTAATAATGTTATGTTGTTCACTCTCAGACAAACTATGACCATTATAATAACTGTTAACATGTAAAGATGTTCATTTATGCATCAGCAACTATTGCAGGTAAGATAGTATGGAGCATATTGAGATAAAGCTACAGTTTATGTAGACTATCCACTTTGAAGTGTAATAAGGACTTCTTTGTGCATGGATTGACGCTATAATCAGTAGTTTGTGCATGAGCTCTGTTATTACCAATAAAATACAGCAAAACTGTGTTGTTGCTCTTATAATAAATGTGCAGAGCAGTTAAACAAAATTGTTTGTTCTGTGAATTTCTCAACACAAAGTCAGCAAGTGTTTCTGCAGAAGTGGGTCAAAGGCTTTCAGAAAGGACACCTTTTATTTGTAATAATATTAATAAGAGCAGGTGAAGTACACAACTGTTTCAATGCCAGTATATCAAACGTAAGTCAAAGCTGCCACTTATCTATGATCAAGTCAGACTGATTCATTTTTTTTACATGATTTCTATAAAAATGGATAAAAATAGATTTAACAATTGATTTAAAATGGATGAAATCTTGTTTTCTGTATTTTTTGATGATCTTTCGCCACATCCATCAAGACCATTAATGCAAACAATTTTCTTTTACAGGAAAAGAAATATATAGTTCATTATTTTTTTATCAACATAAAGAAATAACTTTGAGTATTTACTTCCTTTGTGTAAAAATGGCTTAGCAGTTATTATTGCTATATATTATGATCCAAATGTATCACACAACACCATGTAGAAAAATTTGTCTTGAAACACCCTGAGATTTGAATACAGCCAAAGGTAATATTTTCAATGAGAACAAAAAATGACACACTACTATCAGGCCACAATACACCATTGTTTTATGCTGGTCATGACGTTTATCTTTAATCTGTGGTTTAAAACACTCTTTAGGTACAATAATGAAAACTGAATCTTTAAGTATGTTATACTTCAGCCTCTCACACAGTATGTCAATTATTTTGGAAATCGCCACCTCAGAGCCTTGAACATGTGAAAATCAATCTGTCCAAGTTAAAGGATGTCCAAACACAACACTCTATGCAAACACACTCCCAACCTCCTTGTTAAAGACCCCATGCACATAAACTATACATTAACAACCGTAACATCAGAGAATCACGCTGCGTGTCTCAGACAGTCTCGTTGTGTGGGATTCAGGAGGGGGATGTAAGGAGAGGGCACTTGAGGTCTTACAACACAAATGGAAGATTCAGACTTCAAAAGCAAGACAATCTTCTAACCCTCTGTTGGCTCTGAGACTGGAACCAGGACTGGAGACGGTCCTGACAAACAGGTTACAGGGCTCAAATTCCCTTTTGTGACGCAATTAGCTGTAGAACAAAGTGGAGGGGATTTTGGGTCCCTCAGATATTAAACTCCCGTCAGGTCTGCATGAAGTGGGGTCAGAGGTCAGGGCCATGTCACACGCGGGATTTTTTTCTTTGCGTCTGGTGATTTCATTTCAACCTGAAGAGACAGAAAACAACATATCAATAGAGAAAGGAGACAAAGGACGCACATTGTTTATACATTCGATTTAGAAACTCGAGTCTTTAAAACAGAGAAACATAATAATAAATTAATTCCAGTGTGTTCTTAAAGAAAAACAAAAATAACCTGTCAGAGTTATCTTCAAGGTCTTTGACACAGTGATTGCTGTTGTCTTTTCAAAACACTGAATACCAAAGAATCACTTGTATTGTGAGTGTATGTATGAATGCATAGAGTCTGTATTTGCCGATTACAAAATAAGTACACAGGATGCAGATCAATACTGATATTTTGTTTTGACTTGATTCAATACATTTTTGTGTAATAGTACACACACAGTGACAGAACATACACTCTTACCGAGCTGTTTGATTCCCGTTTGAGGTTTGTGCCTGAGTCCGTGCTGACAGTGAGTGAGGAGGAGGAGGAAAAGGAAGAAGAGGAAGACGAGGGGGAGGAGGATGGGTTTTTAGACAACTTGCGAATGGGGTTAGACAGGTTTGCTGCAGGAGGGGGCTTTAACCGGCTGGTGATTCCTGTCGACTCAGTGGTTCCCTCTGTTCTCTTTACTTTAAGTGGACCAGTGTAAGAGGAAGTCCCATCAAACACAATCAGAGGCCTTTTCCTCTTGTGATCATTACTGGAACTGGAAATGACCAAAACACAACAATAACAATAATCACAATTAATTTGATCATAAGGGCTCTTTTTTTTATAGCACATAATGTCTAAAAACATAAAAAGTCTTCACATGGTTTCATTGGCTTTGAGCATTTAGTACAGTATATCCCCACTGATTAATGCAAAGACACACATAAACATGTTTTATCTTAAATTACTCAATGGTTTAAAGTGAATAAAGTTGGAACAGAGGCCAAATCATATCACTGACAAATACTTCAATACTCACAACCAAATAAGTTATTTTATTTATTGCAATTACAATAATGTAAGAGTTTTATTTAGCTGTTTTTTAACCTTGTCTCATATCATAACTAATTGAGATTAGAGACCAATAAAAAAACCCAATAATAAACAACAGAATGCACTCTAATCTGAAGATAAAATCCAGACACTATGGCCTAAAAAGTTGGACAAATCCGTTTTTAACCTATATTTAATGTACAAAAACATATATTTGCTCTCTTCTCCTTTCATTTTCTCTTCTTACACAAGATCTCACATCCGTTCTATAATCTTTCCATAAATCTTTTCAAAAACTCAACATGTGACAAGAATAGGTATTATGAAACTGGCATGACTTTACTTCCTAGTTTTCAATGTATGCAAAAATGTAGCATAACGTTATATTCCACCAGCACTCACGTTACTTGCATTTATTTTCACATTTACTCCTGATTATGAATATTTAGCTGATGGATAGTGATTACATGGCCATTCATCGAACCATTCAAACAGTGTTTGCGTCCTGGCAGCTACCTGTCAAAGCTGACCGGCGTCTGCCTCCCTCGCCTCCTCTCCATTCTCTTGCCCCACCGGGTGTTGGGTAAAGCCCTCTGCGGCAGCGGCATGACATGCCGGACGTAAAGTTCCGACAGCCGGTCCCTGCTGCAACAGCCTCTGGTGCTAATGCGCTTCTGCTTGAGAAAGAAATTCCCCGACATGACAAGAATCAATCAGCGTCAGATGGTAACAACGTGATACAACAATGTCATCCGCTACATCGACTGTTAGCCAGTATGCTAATTAGACGGCATCTTTCCTCCATTAACTCTGCATTAAATGACGCTTGAAATGTTTTTCTCTCATTATATACTCACTTCACTCAAGATTAGTTGCATAAACTCCTGGGACAACAGCTCAGGGTGCAGTAAAAGATCCACATTCGGGATGCTAACAGCCTTGCCATCTTGTGCTGAGGAAGCCGCCATATTTGATTTTTACCCAACATGCACTGCGGCACAACAAACACAAGCATACCGCTAATATTAGACATTTGATTATTGCATCGTTTAATTAATGTACGTTTCCTATTTGTTATGAACGTTGTTTGAATGAACGTTCAAATGACTAATTTGCGACACGCACTGCAATGAAAAAAATATTACAATTATTAACGCGAGTTCACAATTCAAATACTGAATTAGAGAACATGAACACGTTTGTTAAATACAGTACTGTTTTTACGAATATAACCTTCTCATTATGTGCAGTTTGTAAATAAGATCTAAAATAAAAAGATGAATAAAGCTGTTCCATCGTACTTTGTTTAAACTTCTGTTTTGCGAAAAAAAAATTCATTCATTCATTCACTCATTCATTCATTTGTTTACTTTATCTAATGCAGATTTTATGTTGCACAATTCAACATCTGTCTTCTGGTTGTTTTTTTTTAACCATAATCAATGTAATATGTGTTTTCTTTTCCACATTACCTACAGGCTGTGTTTAACAATCACAGTCTCCAGAGATGTTAAATGCAAGTGATCCAAATAAAAAAAATATGCATATATGCCTGGAAGACTATGTTGGGGTTGTTCTTGTTTCATTTAGAAAAATAAAATTACAGTATTCAATGTTTCTTGCCAAAAGATCATGATAGGTCTCTTTTACAGGGACCCCAAAATTCCTCCATGAGTAAACAACCTCTGAACAGACCCTTGCTGACCAGTACTGGAAGTTGAGTTACCCGACCAGTATCTAATGTTTTCATTGATAAGTGTCAGTGTTTGTCTTCTGTATAACAATGGAACTTTATAGGGTGTGTGTCACTGCTATATCATTACTTAAAATAAAATTGGTCTAAGCATAAAACCCTGGGGAGCTTTTTAAAAGACAATTTTGCTGAGGGTGGAAAATTTATCATTATCATGCACAAACTAAGATTGATCAGATGTTAAGGACTTAAACCAGTTTACTGCAATTACTTTAATTATGTTTGAGTTTTGTAACAGCATGTGATTGTCAACCGTCTCAAACACATTATTAGAAATAACAACAAGACATGGACACAGACAAGATCCTCATCTGATAAAAGCATTAGTGTAAAATACAACTTAAATATTACATAGTCTGTAGATCATAAGCTACCCCTGCCAGACTAAAAGTAATGGAGCCTCATGAAGAAGCAATAAACATGTAAAATATCAGTATTTGTTAGAGAAAGACAACAGAGAAATGGAAATAAGGATATAAGACCCAATTTGACCTTTTTTCATGCCTGCTTGATATTTCTATTTTGTTTGTTTGTTCTAAACAGTAGAATTTTTTGAAAATTTTGCTTTAATTGGAGTCATGCTTCAGCAATCTGTGAGCATCGTGCAGTGTCAGATGGCACCAATGATTTAAGAGCTCTTCTGAAAATACAGAAGGCCCTCAGTTTTTAAAGACTTGTCTCAGTGAGTCATGTGTCCCTATGACTCTCACTGTGTTGGTGATTTAAAACAGCAAGACACTGCTTTCAATAATGAGCAGATTAGACGGGTGGTCCTCGTGGGCGCTGCCACTAAAGACGATAAATATCCATGTTCTTCATCACAGCAGTACCAAGCCTTTCACATGAACAGCAAAAGCCAGTCAAGTAATTAATCTTTCTCCTGACAAACAGAAATCATATCTTCAGTTTACCAGGGGCCCCAAACCATGACAAAGATATTTTAGACTTCTGACAACCAACAAATTCAAATAAAGTGGGCTTGTTGTAGCATTTAACTTAGTGGTGCCCACACTTCTCTGGCTAGAGGGCTACTTTTAATCCTAGAACTGCGTGTTTTTCACCCGAGCAATTGTATTTATGTTTGCTCATGTAATGAAATAACACTCAAGATTGATAGATTGTGTTTCATATGATTTGTTTTTTAACATGCTTGGCAGTGTATGCATGGTTGTAGCGGCAAACAAAAGGATGCATTCTCCAAAAACAAGTTTTCATTAACAGTTTTTTGGGGCTGAATTTTTTTTTTCTTGAATTCCTAATTTTTCAGTAATTTTTTTAGGGTCCGCCCCATGTCACTTTTCTTTCACTTTTAGTCATGTCACAGTTGAAAATAAAAGAAACCCACTCTAAATTGTCATGTGTTGTCATATTTTGATATATTATGATGACAAGTTCTTTTTGGTGGGTGCGTCAGGTAAAAATCACCCAGCGTTGGTGATGGTATTTCTATTTTAAGCGATAGCGTTCCAGGGTTAAAATGATCCACACATGCCTTCTGTTGCGTCACCATCTCTGACACGAGGTTCTGGAAGTTTCTCAAAGCACGGTGCTTCAGCTTTGATGCTGGATGTTGAATATTTATACCATTTCTTTTGTAGAAATAAATTTGACACTGCTAACAAAGTAATTTGTTCAGCAAAGCAGTTGACCGCGTGGTTTAGCTGCGCGTGACCTACGTGATCGACTAGTTGATTGTGATCGACGTTTTGGGCACCACTGATCAAACTGGTATTGCTCAAAACAATGTTAATGCAAACACTTACAGTTTAACCACAGGAAGTCAACATGTAGGACATTGGATCAAAGAACAGTTTCCAATTTCATATAGTCATTTTTTAAATCCTTGTCCCTGAATTCACTCTGACTCAGCTGCTGAGGAAATCGCATGCAGCCTTTGTGGAGTCATTGTCACAGTTGATGACATCATCTGGTGGTATCTGTGAACGATACGTTCAGTGAGCTCAAAGTGAGGTCAGGACAGTAATTTATTGTTTACTGTAGGATTCAGAGGCCTTATTGTCACGTGGTGACACGTGATGCAGTTTAAGATTCATTCTTTGGCTTCTATATTATAAAGATTCTCTTTAAAATCTGCATCCTTTTGACCATCATTGGATCAAAAACAAAATGTATAAAAGTTAAGTGAATTGTTTGTTTTAACTTTTTCAAATATAATGTGATTTATTACTTAAATCAAGACAGTAAACCTGGTTCTGTTGTGTTTCCATGGAAACAACCTTAGCAGCACCTAACAGATTAAACATGGGAAGGCAGTCAACAGCTAAATGGATGTTCAGACTGGACACTGATTCAATACTTATTTGATTTTTTTCCTTCCATGAATTATGTGAGTATCACGTCAAAAGCATTAAACAAAAAAAAACGATATTAATATTGTTTTAATTTTCTTGACACAACTACAATAATTTATTTCCATTCTGGGCCTTTTTAAATTAAAACAGGCAGTTCAACAGTTTTTTGATCGGTTAATTGGAAAACTAAGTTGCATCCCAACATTTCTGATAAATGAATGAATTAATAAACAGTAAAAATGTAGCCGCAAGAGGGCACAAGCCAGTGTCTTATTGTGCCGGTCCCAAGTCCGGATAAATACAGAGGGTTGCGTCAGGAAGGGTATCCGGCGTAAAACTTTTGTCCAAATCAAAGATGCGAATCAAACCTATGACTATGAGCCATACAATGAAGTTATGGGAAAGAGTAGTGGAAGCTAGACTAAGGGCATAAGTGAGCATTTGTGAGCAGCAGTATGGTTTCATGCCAAAAAAGAGTACTACAGATGCAATATTTGCTTTGAGGATGTTGATAGAGAAGTACAGAGAAGGCCAGAGGGAGCTGCATTGTGTTTTTGTAGATCTGGAGAAAGCTTATGACAGGGTGCCCAGAGAGGAACTGTGGTATTGTATGAGGAAGTCTGGAGTGGCAGAGAAGTTTGTTAGAGCGGTGCAGGACATGTATGAGGACTGTAAGACAGTGGTGAGGTGTGCTGTAGGTGTGACAGAGAAGTTCAAGGTGGAGGTGGGACTGCATCAGGGATCAGCTCTGAGCCCCTTCTTGTTCGCTATGGTGATGGACAGGCTGACAGACGAGGTTAGACAGGAATCTCCATGGACTATGATGTTTGCAGATGACATTGTGATCTGCAGTGAGAGCAGGGAAGAGGTGGAGGAGAAGCTAGAGAGGTGGAGGTTTGTCCTGGAAAGGAGAGGGATGAAGGTTAGCTGCAGTAAGACAGAGTACATGTGTGTGAATGAGAGGGACCCAAGTGGAAGAGTGAGGTTACAGGGAGAAGAGATCAAGAAGGTGGAGGATTTTAAGTACTTCGGGTCAACAGTCCAGAGCAATGGAGAGCGTGGAAAAGAGGTGAAGAAACGTGTGCAGGCAGGATGGAACGGGTGGAGAAAAGTGTCAGGTGTGATGTGTGATAGAAGAGTTTCAGCTAAAATGAAAGGAAAGGTGTACAAAACTGTGGTGAGACCAGCGATGTTGTTTGGTCTAGAGACAGTGTCACTGAGGAAAAGACAGGAGGCAGAGCTGGAGGTAGCAGAGATGAAGATGCTGAGGTTCTCTCTGGGAGTGACCAGGAAGGATAGGATCAGGAATGAGTACATCAGAGGGACAGCACATGTTAGAGGTTTTGGAGATAAAGTCAGAGAGGCCAGACTGAGATGGTTTGGACATGTCCAGAGGAGAGATAGTGAATATATTGGTAGAAGGATGCTGAGTTTTGAACTGCCAGGCAGGAGGCCTAGAGGAAGACCAAAGAGGAGGTTTATGGATGTAGTGAAAGAGGACATGAAGGTAGATGGTGTGAGAGAAGAGGATGCAAAGGACAGGGTTAGATGGAGGCAATTGATTCGCTGTGGCGACCCCTGAAGGGAAAAGCCGAAAGGAAAAGAAGAAGAAGAAGAAGATTCTGATAATAAAGCTGAGAATTCAGGAAGTGGAGTTAACTTGATTTACAGTGAAAGAACGACACCATCGTCCGTTAATGTGTTGTACAGCAACAGCCTCTGACTCACTGATGCTGATGGACTGTTTTTCAGATATTTAGTGTTTACGTGGTTGTCTTGAAAAAAATCTGTGTTCATTCATTAATTCAAATTAAAATACCATACATTAAAATTCATGACATTCTCTTTGTGCAGACCTCAGTGAAGTTGACATCCATCCATCCATCCACAGTGAATACAAGTATTGAGCAACCCAGTATTTCCATTGTTTAATAATATAGATTTACGTACATTTGAAAGCAGCTTGCTGGGAATGACCTTTTAATGATCTCTTTTATTTACCTCTTTACACAATAAAACAATTTTAATAAATTTACAGCTCCATAAATAACACAATTTGTTGTTAAAACACTCATGGTTTAAACAGTTTCATCTCACAAGTCCATTAAATCCATTTGTCAGTTGAAAGCTTACAGACTTTCACCCCGACGACATCACTGAACATTAAAACCACAACTGTTTGTCTGTTTTTATGACACAGACTGAAATAACACTGAAGGGACATACAGTACTGTAAAACCGAACAGCAAGCTGACAAAATAAATGCTCTTGTTTCAATAGCAACACATTTTAGCGTCGTGGTTGTGAAGTTGATTCTACCAGTGCGTCTTGGAACGACACTTTTTTTTTTTCATCTTAGAACAGAGCAGACAAAAATAAATGAAATTCCAAACTTAACGGACGTTCTATCCATTAAAATCGATCTTAAAATTTAATTCTTGTTCAGATATTATTTTCGTAATTTTTTTTTTTTTTTTTAAATATTGAATTCGTATCCTTCCTGATTGCTTATTCTGAGTAACACTCCAGATATAAAACTGTCTGACAAACGCTTTCACACGGTGGACTGCGTTTCGCTGCACACGTAGATGTTGCTGGGCCTCACTCGTCTCCGACTCCGGCCCGGGACTCTGGGACACAGTCTGCAACTTTTGGGAATGAACTCCTGACAGGCCTCCCTGAACTTCCTGATCCTCCAGCAGTAGATGACCGGGTTGAAGACTGTCTTCAGGTAGCTCAGCCACAGAGCGCCTATACTGACCGGATAGAAGACGGGGCTGTAGTAGAACTGTCGACTGAACACGGCCAACAAGCTGACCACCGTGTGTGGCAACCAGCACACCGAGAAACCCACAAAGAGGATGAGGATGGTGGTGAAGGCTCGGGTCTTGAAGCTCATGTCCACCTTAATCTGAGGGGGACGCTGCACCCTGGTCAGTCTCATTTTGCTGATCTGATTGAGGGCTGGCAGGCAGGAATGCTCACTGGTGTGGTTGTGGATGCGCAGAGTGTTGCGGCGCACCGTGTTTAGAATACACAGGTAAGAATACAGCATGACCGCAAAGGGCACAAAGAAGACCGCCACTGCCAACAGCACGGTGTATCCACGATCTGCTAGAGAATTGCTGTAGCCCAACACACACTGGGGCGCCCAGGCTCCCCCGATACCCGCCGCGCCCGTCCTCCACCCCACTACAGACGGCAGGGACACACACAGACTCAGTATCCACGAGCCTGCTATCAACAGCTTGGCTCTGTGAGGGGTCAACTTGTCCTGCCGCTGCACGATGATGAGGAAACGGTCCACGCTTATGATGAGGAGTATGGACACTCCCTCCAGCACGAAAAGCCAGTAGAGCATGATGGAGGCCCGGCAGAAGCCGCTTCCAAAAGTCCAGTCGGCTGTAGCCACGGTGATGGCGGTGAAGGGCATGCAGAGCAGGGAGAGCATTATGTCCGAGAAGGCCAACGTGGCGAGGAGGAGATTGATCGCAGAGCGCATGGCGGGTTTCTGGTAAACAATTAGACACACAATGGCATTGCCAAGGAAACCAATTGTGATCATGAAAATCATGATGGCTGCCAGGGTGACTCGTAGTGTGATTGATATGGTTGGAGTGGAAGCTTCTGGTTGGAGGCTCCCCGCTGCCTCCTCTGCTCCGTCTGGCCCCATGAAGTCACACTCCTCCAGCATGCTCTCATTACAGAACGCCATCGCAGCTCCGGTCACGGGATATCAGCACACGACAAGGAACATGCCTGATTATTACTGCTGTGGTGAAGTCACTGAGGTGACGTCCAGCAGCTGCTCCTCCATGGCGGTTTCTAAGATGGACAGAATGAATTACCGACATGTGGCATTTTGATCAATACTTGGTGGATCAACTGCAAATCGGAACAAGTTTGTTTAAAATTGTTTAAACAAGTCTGTTTAAAATTTAATTAAATTTAATTTAATTTCAAATAAAATGAAATGAAATAAAATTAAATTAAAATTCTTTTTACATCTAAATAAGAGGCAGGTTTTGTGATAATTCTGCACATATTTGGTCATGCTTGACTGATTTTTGTCATTAATCTTGAGTTAAAAAAAATTAAAATTTTGCATGCAGTTTTAGATACTCTAAATCCGCATGGTTGGTTGAATGAATGCAACTGTTTGAACATCCTCCACAGACTCAGTTAATGAACGGTGCTTATCATCACCTTCTTATAACAATTTCCTATAAGTCATTTCTTTACAAAAAAGATTTTTTTACTACATCAAATCATCAAAAAATGGTTCAGTTTTTTGTGAAAAATCTGAAAAAATGACCTGGGAGATTAGTTTAAGAAAGCGTTGTTATGTTTCTGTTCTTGTTTTTGTTTTAACAATGGTTAAATTATGATGATTATCTAAATTCAGGAGCAAACGATGCATTGTTAATTTTATTATGATACTGACTACCCAAGTCAATTGAACAACTACCACAATGGTGAGTTTTCAAATTAAAACACGTCATGAATTATTTTACTAATTTACAGCAAGTTACATTCTGATAAAAATTTAACAAGAGCAGAGAAAGAAAAATTCAGATGAGCTGTGTGATTAGAATGTCAGAGTCCGACTGCTGTGTCATCTATGAGTCGCTGGTGATTCAAATGTGAGCCAGTGTGGGGTGTGATGAAGTCACCACAGATCAACCCACAGACAGGAGCTCCAGTCACACAGAACCTCTCCTCACTGGTTTGAAAGATGCTGATGATTAACCGCTGTGCCGCACAGATTCACATGGGAACACAAACAGTCACACCACAAACCCACAAACATGAAACAGCGTGTGTAACATTTCACATGAGCAACAATACACACATTTGCATAAGAACGAGCACACACACACACACACACACACACACACACACACACACACACACACACACACACACACACACACACCTGTGGTGTCGCTGTGGTCTTCTGTCGGCTCAGGAGAAGCTAATTCTTTGGTAATGATCTGAGGCAACCTTGATAAAACAGTGACACACACACATACATACACACATACACAGGACACATCTGTTGCTATGGTTTCCACCTCCTGCTCCTGGTGCTTGGACAATCCAAGCAATAACGATGTGTTGAGGTCATTCTGCCATTCCGGTCTCAGATGTGGTCCCAGGTGGTCTCAGGAGCTGTGGGAGACAAGAAGACCTGTTTGGGGTCGTATCATCGTGTCTCAAGTCCAGTGAAGGGTTAAAGTCAGGTCAAAGGTCCCCAACGGTATAGTCTATAGAGTACCATTAGTGTTAGACCTGCAGGATTCTACTTGTGTCCTTCATCACTTTCTGATGAGTGAAATCCAAGTAGGGCTGTGAGACGTCTAATACTGATGGTCCGAATCACAAGAAGTGTAAAACCAAGACGTTTGTTTCTATTGGCCTGCAAACAAAACGACTAGTAGGATTTGTGGAGAGCGCATACCTCCACACAGACTGCTAAAACTTCCATATGCACAAAACATCTCAAAATCAAATCCCATCTTTCATATTTTAAGGATATGAAACAGATTTCACTAAAATTCTCTTCAGAACGTGATGCTGAAGTTTGATTTTCTACCAAAATCAAACAAATGACAAAATAATAGACAAGATGATCAAAGATGATCTTCATTTTTAGAGGTAAACAAAGCCAAAATAAGAAATATAATGATGGAACAATATCACGGATAGATATCGGTGTTGAACATAATCAGTATACGATTAGTCTGCCAAGCAGATCAATAAAATGATTCCTGCAGTGATCGTATCTTGTTAGAAATTAAAATCATGCAGGTTCGTAAATATAACACACAGATAAATATGTTAGTAAATAAGAAAACAAAGAAATCGTGCTTCCACCATAATAATAAAATTAGACAATCAATGAAATGCAGAAATTTTGAATTTAGTGACGGCCTGTATTTTCTAATTGAAGATTATTGGGTCAAAACGATGACGCTGTCTTCCTTTGTAATAAATTGCTGTATCTGATTATTTTCCTGTGGATTTACTGATACTGATCCAATGATTAGACCAGTCTGACAATACAACCAAGAAAACAATCACAACCACATAAAAATACGATCAAATGGTAGATTCCATCGATCTCTGATCTTCCTTTTAAGTCTATGAGACAGGATAGAGGTAGAGATCTTTTTTTGCAGAGATGGCACAATGATGATAATAATTTTATATTCAGTTATAATAAAGAGTTTTTACATAGCTTCGCAGCTGATCTTGCACAACCTGTTCTCTGTCTTTCTGTGATCATCTCACGCTTCCTCTCAGCTTGTCATCATCACAGAGATCATGACGGGTAGCAAACACCAAATAACATCTAACACCACCGAGCCGAGGGTTAAAACCATAAAGCAGCGCATCTCAGGCGCTGCATTGAACATCTCTACCTCATTTGATTTCAGGTTCCTCTTCACCTTCTCCTCAGCTCGGTGGTCGCTTTTCTCCCCCTGTGCATGTCAAGCTTTCCCCCAAACATCCCACTTTGTACATTTCACCATCGTATCGATCGCCATCGTGATGCTGGAGGATGATGCTGACGCTCGACGAGCAGGTGGTCGCCCAGTTAAAGGAGCAATGCGGCAAAATTAATCCTGGAATATTTTAAGAAGCTGCAGCGTCTCCGTGATTTAATTTCCTTTTTCAGTTGGAATATTTAGCCTGTGTTGGTTAATAATTAATGAATTCGTGATTGATCGTGTCACGATTGTGGTTATAAGGATTCACGAGTTTGGGAACCTTCGGAAACGGGTATTAATTATTGTGTCCAGCAGATGGCAGCATAGTACTTATAATAAAATGTCTGTTTAGGCATTTTTGTTTTATGTTTAGATTTTGCTGATATTTTCAGCTATGCTATTAAATTTATTTACACTTTTAAAGTGTTTTAAAGCATTAAATTAATATACAGTACCAACTTCTTACATTGTGTGCTACATAGGAGGTTATTGCACATCAGCAATAGAGAATCTAAAGGTGTAAAATAACATCTACATACCCAAATTCTTTTAAAAGATAAATTAACTGTAAGTTGAACTTCATACTAGAAACCTGCATATTTTCAGTCCTGAAAAAAAACAAAGAAAAACAAAACACTTAGATTTACAGACTCGCCATGCAGCTAGAGATTCTTTTTCATGGGCATGCTTGTCTAAATTGGCATCGTGCCCATGTGTTGAACATGCCAATCAAATGAGTTCCACTCTACCGGTCCAGCACATGCATGCTCATCACGTCTGGTGGCACCCACACAACAAGCTTGCTGGTGAGAAAATTAATTTCCCTGTCCATTATTCCACAGATGTTTGCTTTAATTTCTTCCTTCTGAAGAGAATTCGGTTCTCCATCATTCGCCTCAAATGACAGAGTGAAGAATGCTCTCTGTGAATCCAGAATATGCAGAGAAGTAAGATTATTAACCGACCATTTGCTGGTAATGTGTTGGTTTACTACCAACTATCATGCACTTTAGGTATTTGATCCATGCCTCTGAATTCAGGAGTCATGAGTGTCATTTTCTCACCTTGTGTAAAAACCCTTGTGTCTTAACAGCATCACATAACCGACCTCTGTTAAGTGAAAATAATTAACACCGAACAACGAGGATTAATGACAGGAAACCCATTGTAAATACAGATTCAAAGTTTGTTGTTGTCAAATAATTATTTGAACGGGTTTGCAGGTTTGTCTGTTGTGCTCGATCTGTTGGCGCACCAACAATGAGATGCGCTTATCGTGATATAATTGCTTTATGTAAAACACCCCTGAACAAGGCTTTAAGAGCAATTATGAGTGATTATATTTGCAGATTTTGTTGGAGAAAGTACTTAGAGTGTAGCTGCAAATATCCCCTCTGGCAGTCATGCAAGACAGAATACTACAACATTAAATAATGCACCATTTAAATACCACATACACGCATGAGCACAGACACATATGCATTATACTGTAGCGTGTGGGCTGAGCCATTTGTGTTGATTGATGGGTTTTAGGTTCAGGTAACTGTAACATCATCAGCTTGTACCTTCAGATCCCAGCATTAATATTCCGGGAGGACACCTAGCATTGTGTGATGACAAAACCCTTTGAAGGGCTTTTTATCCCTCCTATTCCAGCTTTATCTCTCATCTTTACATCACTAAGCTTTGAGAGGATCACATCGCAATCCTGGAAGCTTAGATTTTGCTTCCAGTTTTTATCAGAGAAGTTGGGCTTTTGCAGCTCGGTGGGAATACATCATATTAACAGGCACAGGCAGACGAGGTGTGGCACCGACCTTCCACCTCTGTGTGATATTAGTATGATGACTGAGCATATATAGAAGTTTTAATTAGCATCAACAGTGTTTATGTGATGTGTAAGCCGTGTTTGTTTTCAACAATGAAGTGTTGTGCTTTTACAGTATTGCTGCTGCAGTGCACGGAATAAAAATTCAGTAAAAGTCAAGGGTGCTTTTTTTATTTTTCAGGAACCTCAGTCCTAAAAAATGACAATATGTCAGGATTTGTCCGCCCACTAACTGTAGAATTTCTCAGAGTTTTCAGAGAGTTGTTGTTGTTCATGGGAAAGAGAGAAAAAAACCCATCTACAATTGTGTTACCATGGTTTTTACAACAGAAGCATTTTCTGTCTAATCTTTTCTTAGCTATCGACATCATTAGCAGGTAAAGTTTTGTCTTCCTGTAGCCCATTAAGGGAAAACAGAGTACAGTAATGATGATGACTGAACAGGCCGATTCAAACCGTCCTTACCAACCACAAGACTTTCCTTTCCTTTAACTCCTACTAATGGAGCAGACACACCTTACGCATATTCTGATATATTTGTGCACCTATCTGTGTGTGTGTTTTAGCAGTAAGAAGTGTGTTTGTGTTTAGTTTTGGATACAAATCTTTCCAAACGTGACAGAAATCAAAACTAATCGAAAACTAGAGCGTTCTTCTGGTTTCTCTGCAGACCTCTCGTCACCGTAGGCGCCGGATCTCCTTGGTTTTCTCCGGTCTTGGTGATGATGAACAAGATCTCTGAGACATCAGGTCTGGATCGCCGTTTGTGAGACACAGAGAGGAAACTGATTTCGAAACTGTTTGTAGGAGAAAACCTCATCTGCCTCTTAGCACATTTCTACCAAACAAGTCTTCTGTGGCACAAGATGTCTGGTTTCCCTCTATTTAGGCGTTGCCTTGCCGACCACTGCACAGGTGAACTACCAGCTGGGATAACCCACATCGGTTGGCTGCATTCCACCGGGCTGCAGTCCACATCACAGCCACAGGACGTGTGTGACTGGACTGAAGTATAGCACAGCAAAGGGAGGAGACACGTGTTGAGCTAATGCTGTGTAGGCATAACAGCGTTATTGATTTATGGTATAGATTTATCCTAAATGGTAATAATTTATTGATGCTGTTGGGACCACAACAAACTATTCTTTTGATGACTTTACCAGTTAATTTCCTTATTGTTCTTACTGTCTAAAAGTTCAAATGTGAAAGATTACTTGTAATCTTAATAAAATTCTTTCCACTGTTGCCTATGTTCAAAAATCAACAGTCCCAAAGTCAACATGAATATATTGATTATAGCATTTATGGAAGAAAATCATTAAATTGTTGCATTTTAGAGGCCTGAACCACTGCAGCTTCTAAGTTTGTACTTAAAAAAACACAAAGCATGAATTTAAAAAGGACTTTATTTCCGCCTTTCTACTTGTTTGTATTGTTAATGTCACACTTTATGAAAAACAGCTCCATTTGTCATTTAGCTTCATTTGACAGCATCCACACAGTGACTTATTTCACTGTGTGTGTGTGTGTGTGTGTGTGTGTGTGTGTGTGTGTGTGTGTGTGTGTGTGTGTGTGTGTGTGTGTGTGTGTGTGTGTGTGTGTGTGTGTGTGTGTGTGTGTGTGTGTGTGTGTGCATGAGGAATCTTAATAATGATGGTCACTTCAGACATCATAACACAACTCCTCCTCATTTCAACTTTATTAAATAACACGTCTCTTCCTTAAAAATAAAAACAGTGAAAAAAAAATAAATAGTACAAATCATCACATATGAATACACGGCAAACGTACTTGCATACAAACTCAGGGGAATGTTTTCTGATTTCAAAAAAATAAATTCCTATGAAGAAAAAACAACCACATCGGAATTATCTGAAATCTCTCTATGACCGCCTTCCTGTCACAACATAAATCTACAGACACAACACAGAAAGTGGGAAACACAACTGACAGATAAATTATTGCTTATTAGAAAATAACACAATGCTGAATAAAGTACATTAATTCAATGTCTTTTATTATAAAGGAGGCTACAGCCAGTATTAAGTCTGTGGGACATCAAAACCTGCAGCATTCAAAGGGAACTTTAATTTCGACCATTACAGAAACAGGTGAAAGAAACTTTTTGTTTTGCCTGAAGATTACTAAAACATCCTTTTTTTCTGAGATGAATGGCTAAAAAATAGACTTTGAATAAATTTTCTAATAATATTTTATTGAAGCATTTTCATTTCTGTCTTCCAAAAGGTTGGCTTATAGTGCAGAAAAATACCCAAAGATGCATAAGAGTAGAAGTTTCTCTTGCTCTGACAAGAGATACACACTGGATTATTACTGAGGATCTATATCACGGAAAGCTGTAAGAAAATCTCATCAGCTAACTCTACGAGGAGTATGGAATATTTCTGAAAAAGTTATTCAAACACATCAGGTTCAGATTTACTTCTTATTTTCACGTGTCACTGTACATCCTCTTGCAGTCTAAGGAGGGTGACGGTGTGTCGGGACCCATGCTGCCCACCTGTGAGTAAGGGTCCTCGGGGGTGCGTGGCAGTCCTGGCGGGGTCATGCGCTTCTCCTTCTGCCTGCGGTTGCAAAACCAGACCCTGACCACCTCCTTTTCGAGCTGCAAGGTGTCCGCCAGCGAGTTGATCTCCTGCGCGGAGGGTTTGGGACACTTGAGGAAGTGGCTTTCCAGCGCGCCTTTTACGCTCACCTCGATGGATGTGCGCTTTTTACGCTTCCTCCCTTGGGTGGCGATCTTATCGATGCTGGTCGGGCTCCCAGTTGTGGAATCAGCTTCCTCCAGCCACTTGTTCAGCAGAGGTTTCAGCTTGCACATATTCTTGAAGCTCAGCTGAAGCGCTTCGAACCTGCAGATGGTGGTCTGTGAGAACACGTTGCCGTACAGGGTCCCCAAAGCCAAGCCCACGTCCGCCTGGGTGAAGCCCAGCTTGATCCGCCTCTGTTTGAACTGTTTGGCGAAATGCTCCAAGTCATCTGACGTCGGGGTGTCCTCGTCTGAGTGTGGTTCTTGACTCACCCCGTGATGCTGATGGTGGTGTGTGTGATGGTTATGGTGGTGGTGGTGATGATGGTGATGGCCGCTGTGCTCCAGCTCCGGGGATTCCCTGCGCACCAAGCCCGGGTGCATGAGGCTCTGCCCCGCATGGGAGCTGAGCATCCCGTTCACGGTGAACCCACCAGGCTGCGAGTAAATGAGGGGCTGTTGCTGCTGCTGCTGCTGTCCCTCGGTGATGCTGATGTGCGCCGCAGAGGTGCCACCCCAACTTCCTGGATGCGCCTGATGGGGTCCTAGATGCGCTGACCTGTGGTGGAGAACGGAACCCGAGTGGAGGTCCTCCCTGCCGGGGTTCCTCTTTGCGTCCTGTGGCGTGGAGCTGGGGGGCCACGGAGACCCGGCTTCCACTGCCGCCACAGCGGCGGCGGCAGCTGCAGCCGCTGCGTGGGGCAAAGATGTCACCCACTGGTGGGCATGGCTCAGCATGTGGCCCCCATTGCTCGCAACCATGGCTCCCTGCATGAAGTCACTCTGTGCCATCTTGACAGAAGGGTCTCCTCTGTATCCCCCGGACACTGTGGTCACAGCTGTGTTGCCCGGCTGCATGCCAACACCCCTCCGGTCGGAGTGGAGGATCGGACCTGATAGAATCCTGTTACTCGCTAGGTAAGGACTGGAAGTAGCTGTGGCCATCCCCCAAATCATATATATCAAACTAGATTTTTTTTTTCTTCTTCCTATTTTCTTTTTCACCGCTCCAATTTCTTCTAATCCATGAATAAATTTGAATCTGTACGGAGCGAAACTCTTGTGCGATTCGTTTAAAAACACTCCATAAACGACTACAAAATTAAATTATATTCATAAAGTGTATCTGTTGAGATCATTCGTAGCAGTCCTGCCCAAGAAAACAGCAGACTTCAAAACTTTTTTTTTTATGTCCCGGGATCTGCTTCGTGCGTAATCCTCCGACCAGGTGATAAACTACCCGACGGTGCGGCTTCCCTTCACAGGTTTCTCTGGTAATAACGAGATTGATTAATAACGGCACGGATGTGTGAGCTTCTCCGTTCCCCTTGGTAGTTTTTTTTTTTTTTTTTGCTCAATCCATCTGCTCTTACAAGGTCCTGCGTGGAGAGAAAGAGACGATCGTGTGTTTGCGCGCTGTGGAAGGCTGCGTATTCCTCTCGCATCTCCATCCAATTACAGCAGAAAGGCTGTTCAGAGCTGCCGCTGATTGGACGCTCAGTGAGAACTTATGTGTCTCAATGGAGCCTAAGGGAGAAGTTAATACTACAGGAAAAATGGACGAATATAGTAGAAAATACAGTACAATAAAAAAGAAAAATTAGTGTGTTTGTTCATCCAAACAAACAGGAAAACATTTCTATCAAAATATCAGTCTTCTTCTTCTTCTTCTTCTTCTTCTTATTATTATTATTATTATTATTATTATTATTATTACTACTACTACTACTACTACTACTACTACTACGACTACTACCAATATTTTTATTACAGGTGTTTATTTGTTACAATCATTGTTCTTATTGCAGCCGCTCTATTATTATATATTTTTTACAGTCTCAGATCTCAGGCCTGTGTCACGTATTCTCAGTCAGCTGTGGGGACAAAAGGGTTTATGCCTCCTGCATGTTAAGACGCTCTACTTTTCACATGGTAAAAGTGCCACAATGGCGAGACGCGCCACACTGGTTTGCGCTGAATGCGCACAAATCCAAGTAACAGTTTGATTTTTTTTTTTGGTCCTCAGAACCTGTTAGGTCACTTTATGGACGCCTTGTCCTCATGCGGAATTTTCTACAGCAACTTTGACAGATTTAAGGACCGGGAGAGTCGACATTAAGTGAGATCCTGTCGCTGAGGAGACACAGGTGCAGCCACACAACATCATCTTTATGTTTTCAGATGAGCATCTCCAATCTTATCCAAACGGTAAAGGAAGGATAAGCAAAACTGCGTTTATTCATACATCAAACTGGACGGTAATCTCAGTAATTACATGCACTCTAAATCATGTTAATGTAAAACATCAAAGGCTAATTTAGATTTATATTATTTTATGAGGTGTTTGAACAAACAACGGTTTGAAACCTGATGGTGTATGTGCTTTGTTATTTTACTAATTTAAGGGCTGCTGTACGGATCTATGTGGGATTTTGAAAAAGGTATTCCCACAAAATGTTATACAACAAAATACTGGCCTGGCAATGAATAAATAATGTAGTAAGGATATAGTTTAGCTGCTTTACCTTTCAACTTGTAACCACAGTCAGGTAGAGTTGGTTGTTCATATACATGTATGAAGTATTTTTAGGTACGACGTAAATGTACAAAGCCTAATCATATTAGGAAAATTCTTCTTTAAAATTGTATAAAATTAATTTGTTATTTAGTATGACCGGTGTTATAAACCCATATGGCATTTAATAAAAACTAAACTAAACTAACTATAAAGGTTAAATGTGGGTTGCCTAACAGTGGTTTTTATTAATAGTTAATCAATCTGACTCTTTACAGACTTTGGTCCAAATCTACTGCAACTCATTTCAGATTAAATTGATCTAACTATCCTTTATGGGTTTTTTATGAGCTGTAAAACAGTTTTCACTACTTTAGATCGTCACATTGCTGACTTTATTCCATACACATAATTTTCTTGCACATAATGTTATAGTTTGTTTTTGTGGTTTTATGGGAAAACCTAAACAAAGATGATTTGCAGAAATCACACATAACAAAGGAATTTGTGCTGAAATCTGTATCGTATTATATAATCATGAATATGTCATCAGAAAAGTAAATGGTTGTTATAAAAGTACAGATGGTTTCCTTTCTCATGCCCACGATGACTGAGTCAAATAACTGCATTATTGACATTTATATACAGTATATTTAATTAACTGGTGCTATAACTGGTCTGTGTTGTACTGTATTCAAAGAATTCATTTTAACATATCAGAAGCAATAAAAACAGTTCATAAAACTCCTATTGGCTTCTTACTGATTATCCTAACAATCATTTTCTTAATGATTGATAACATTTCAAAGCGGGTGTCCAACAGTTATTCATGGGATTCATTTCTTATTCATTCCTGAAGTTGTTTATAACATATAGATTTATAAAATAAAAGTAATTCTAATACTTGATCATGATTGAACTGTGTTCATTAAAACTTAAAAACAGACGAGCCGTACAAAAGCACCGCAGCTTTTTTTGCGTTTGCAGCCTACCAGTACAATGCAGAGAAAACCAGACGAGTCTGGGAATGCAGTAATGTTTTTCATGTGTTGTGCTGGCTGGTCACAGCACCGGGTCCTCTATTTGTTATTCATGAAGGAAGCTGGGTGAAGAGGCCTTCTTATGATGCACATTTTTCTCTCTGCTCTCACGTTCTCTCCTCAAGAAGCTACTTGAGAATGAAGCAAATAATCTGTTTTAGTTGACGTGAACGCTGTAATTAATCCAGCAGAACGAGCGTGACACCGTCAACTAATTGACATTATTGTTTCTATAATACATCTTACAGATGTATAAAAAAAACAAGAGTTTCTGTCTCTTCCTCTCTCTCTCTCCCTCTCTCTCTCTCTCTCTCTCTGCCCTCTGTTGAGTTTTCAATATGCAGATCTGCCATTTCTGCCCCAGGGCTATTTTCTTTGGTAGACTTTCGAAATATGCTAATGCTTCGAACAGAAATTGCAAACAAGAAAGGAAAAAAAAGCCTTCATCTGGGCTCCAGAAGTTTTTCCATTGAAAAAATAGGATATTCTCTTGTTCTCGTTCTTGTTCTTGTTCTTGTTCAGTTTGCTTTCTCTGTCAAGGGTCTCTAATTAAGCACGGAGAGAGAAATATAAGGCAGGTATAGACAAAACAAAAGTGAAGTTGAGAGGACGACAAAAGTTGTCGTTCTCAGCGTAGTTATTAGGTTAATGAATATTCTCTCAGAAACTACAATAAGACTTCACTCCATATGACTTCTGGCTGTTTCTGTGTATGTTTATGAGTTTACGCTGTTGAAGTTATTAGACTAGGCAAATTGTCTGAATGTGATTCGTACAGAATGAACCGTCTGCACTGTAAACACTGCAGAGATAACAGGACGTACTGTATCTGTGGTGGCTTTCATCCTGAGCTCATTGTATTCCATCTCTTCGCTGTCATCCTGTGGTTCTGATCAGGAGTGTGTTTGACCTTCAGCTCTCCCTGACTCAGAGAGATCCTTCACAGCGTGAGACTCTACCCAAAACCCCCTGCTGTGTGTTTAAATCAGAAGCAGAGGCAGCCATGGGGAAGAGACCCAAGGAGAGGCAAAGTGTGTTAGTCAGGTTAGAGAGAGAGAGAGTTGGGAAACTGGAGGTGAAGTGATGGTTACTAAGTCAAACACAATGAACAATTTTAACATTTAATGGCAGACCTCAAAAGTTTTGAGGGCGATGACGATTTTGGTGATGAGGAAGTGGAAGATGATCATAAGAGCAGCACCGAGTTACGCTTACATATTTAAAATGACAACACCAATACGATATCGGAGTGTCACTGTGTAACTGGGACACATGTGACCAGCTGATGAGAACATGATATTTTAGTTGACAGCCACAAACATCAACAGCAGGAAAAAGATGACAGAAACATAAGAAATAAATATCATGTGTGCAAAATTTCTTCCCCCACGACCCCGAGTGGATAAGTGGCTGAAAACGATCAAAAAACTGAAGAACAGTCTTTCTGACTGAACTTTCCAAGAGCTTGATGAACTCAGTGAACAGGTGGCGTGAGGAAGCACTGGTATGGTTTGGACCATTATGTCTGAATAAATGGAAATAAACATGTGAAAAGGACATTCATTAATCCCAGTGGATTATTTGAAAGGGGCCAAAGCGATAAGGAACACATCCAAGAAATGGAACAGAGACATCACTTGTCTGTCTGCGTGAGTACTTGTGTGTAATTGTGTGTGCACATGGTTGCTCGCAGGTGCTTGAAATCTGTCTGTTTTCTAAGTGTGAGTGCGCATTAACATAATGGTGAAAGATGGTTTTGGAACGATGGCCTGTGACAAGCAGATATTTTTGCTGAATATTTATGCTAAAATGAACAAAATGCAGGGACAAGAGGAACACCTGTGCCTTCATAGTGGGGAAGCAGAGGAAATTGAGAAAAGATGGGGTTTGGTGCATTCAGATAAAGTCAGCCTAAATGACAAACGTTTTGCTTACGTGTCTCTGAAAAATAAGGCACGGAAGTTGGGCTAAAAGAAAGGAAGTCCGTGAGCCTTTAATTTCCTTTTTAGCTTCCGTGAAGGCTCACAAACTGAAATGGAATATAAATAATATAAAGAAATGTGGACGACATTTCATTTGTGTCCTCTAGTTTTTATCCATGTTCCATCACTGCAGTTCCCATGCCATCCTTCTTATAGGACTGGAAACAGTATGACAGAGAGAAATTTAGTCAGGAAATACCTGCAGCTCCACAGCCTCTGGCTACAGACAACCGTAACCCTGTATCCAGGTCCCGTTCTGAGCCAAGTCAAATAGAGGATGTCCCTGAAGGGCCCGTTTGGCTGAGCCTGGCCAGCCCAGCACTTTTTATGAATGGACAGATTACTCTCCAGAGCTTCTACCGAGGTCCAAAAGATTCTAAATGCTCTCTAGTTAACATGATTTCTCTGGTGGGTTTAGAGCGAAACAGAATCAGACACTGATGTCTGATATAATTGCCAGAAGGTTTGATGATTTTACTCTCTATTGTCCATCCATCCATGTTCTTGTAGAGGAGACGATTGCGATCGTGTTCAGCCACTTATCCGCTTTACGGGTCATGGGTCTGCTGAAGCTTATCTCAGCTGGCTACAGGCGAGAGGTGTGGTACATCCCGGATAAGACGCCAGCTCATCGCGGGGCAACATGAGAGACAAACAACTACTTATGCTCACACTCACACCTCGGAGTGACCAGTTTACCTAAGCTGTATGTTTTTGGAGGGGGAAGGACGCCGAAGAACCCAGAGAGAACACACACAGACAAAGGGAGACAAAAAAAAAGACTGAATAACAGTGATTTTTGTGTTTTAGTTACAGCCAAATGTTTGAATTGTCTGAGCAGCAGCATAACAAAGAGTACTCTAACATGATGATGATACTGTTCATGCATCCTCACAAAGGGGTGTTACGTAGATCAGCCAAGACGTCGATTTAGACACCTTACAGTAGACCCTAATTAGACAGACGCAATGCATACATTACCTAAAGCTAGCTGATGATGTCATGCTGCTTTGAAAGTAACACTTAAATGCTACAGAGTGAAGATCCACATTCACACAGTAGACTTCAAAAGTTACCACTCCCATTATATACGGTACTTGTTGGGGGTGAAGAGTAAAAAAAAAAAAAAAAAGGTGTTTTTAAATCTCTTGCAGCAGTTTTTCACTTCTGTGTTTTGATGATAGGGCTGAGTGATTGGGTTCAGTGCTAAGGACGGATGAGTTTTTGTTTTTAAAGGATTATTTTTTTAAAATTCTATTTTTTTAAAGGATTATTGAAAGGATAGGACCTTTGTTTAAATATTGTATGTCAGTAAGCGGCACATTAGCAGTATAGGTAACAAAGTGGGAGATTCCCATTCAACTTAACAAACTAATGAATGGTCTGATAAATATAGTCTTTGTTATGTTGTATTTGTTTATTTTCTATTCAAGCACATTTAACAAACAGTAATGAATTATGAGTTAATAGGAACTAATTAATGATATAATGAACTTTAGTGTCATTAACATTGTTGCAGTATAACATTGAGCTCCGGATTCTAACTGATCCCTCCTCAAATATCTTCTCTGAGGATGAGTCTTTGGGTCAGGGCTGGTTTGAATGGTTGGTTATCAAAAATTCTATCAGCTCAGTTTATTCTTTGAATTCTTAACTTCTCTTCATTTCTTCAGAAATAAAGGGAGGGGATGTTAACACTCTTGGTAGATGAGCTAGCTTGCTTGAATGTTCTCCCAAATAGTTTTAGGAAATAGTTGTCCTCAGAGCAGCACCAGAAGATGTTGCTTGGTGCTCATGTTCTACCTGCACTATGTGTTAGGTCATTGTTGTCACTACTAGATTATATTATTTGAATGGTAGGTAACAGCTTCTAGTTGTCTCAGACCAAATATAATTGTGAAACTACAGTATTTTGACAAAAGCCATTCTATTCTCACCACATAGCCTATTTTTTGCTCCCATTTCTGTAAATAAAATCACAGTAACTTCACAACGGGAATGGGGAACCATTCTTACACTCAATCACTCCATCATTCTGAAATTTAACCAATCATCACTGCTTTGACATCTGTGACCACAGATCAAGTCGATGGGACAGGACCAGGGGGGTGACATCTTGACAATGCATTATGTGTGCGATTCCCACCTGACCAAGAAGGATTCTGGGAGTTCCTCACCTTCTGAGGGTTTGCAGCAGCTTTAAAAGATTCAAACATAAACCAGCTTTAAATACATTCACACACATGCATTGAAAGAAACAGAACATTTTCTATGAAGAACACGGACCCAGGTCTGATTGTAGCGTACGACTACCTATAAGGAGAACATGCCCCACACACACACACCGAGCGGCACACCTGCTGCCATCACACCGCTCTCAGCAGCTAACACCACACGAGTGAGATCACACGCAACCTTGACTCACGAGCAACGAACACACAACCGACTCCCGCGTCTCTTTGATGTGCATTATCAAAGACCTCTCTCCTCCTCTCCTCCCTGGACCAAAGGCTACTATTGTTTTTGTTGTTGTTATTGATATTGTTTTCCACCTTTTAAACACAAAGCAGTCTGACCATGACTCTGATGCTAATGTGGAGGTGGAGAGGGTGTTTTAATGAGCTGCAGAGTACATCAGAGGAGCTCAGGGGGGGCCAGAGAGAGGGAATAGGTAACGCCGAACATCAAAACACTGCTGCACTCCTGCATTTCACCAGCCGTGACCTTTCAGTGCGGCTCCGGCTAGAGGACATAACAAGAAAATTCTGTGTGTGTGTGTGTGTGTGTGTGTGTGTGTGTGTGTGTGTGTGTGTGTGTGTGTGTGTGTGTGTGTGTGTGTGTGTGTGTGTGTGTGTGTGTGTGTGTGTGTGTGTGTGTGCTGTAAAATAAACAGTACAGAATGAAAACCAAAAGTAAAGTTGGGAATAAATGAAATGTAGGAGAAGAGATCTTCTGCAAACATTTTGCACTTTCACAACTATTAACTCTGCATGTTTATAATTGTGAAAATGAGTCTGATTAGTTGTTTGTTTCTCTGTGTGTCAGTCGGTGATAAACTGGCGACATTCATTGGGTGTATCCCCACCTGTCAACTTCCATAAACGCCTTCAGTGCTGTTTTGTACAGCTGATCTTCAAAGTCACAGGAGATATTTTTGACTGATGGTTAATATTTTCTTGTGCATGCAAAATTGTTCAACTTCTATTATCCTCATGTTTGTATATTCACATTTCTTTGGAGCTGTTTTCCTGCAGCACGTAGACATCAGTTTGCTGTGGGTCAGTCACGTCCAGGCTTGACCCGTTTTCCTCCAGCAGCTTCGGCTCTCACTCTCTACGCTCCTGCTGAGATGAAAGTTTTTGAGCATCTCTTTCTTTTACAATATTTGATAAATAAGATTATAGAACAAAACATTTACCAGCAAGGATGTAGAACTCTAATATGTTACTTTTAAAGTGAGAATACCTAAGTGGCAAGATTATTTGTACTGCAAGGTACGTTGTGATTAGAACCACTGGGTGGAGATCTGGCATTTTCAAATGCATGACCTTATCAGATCAAGTGTTCACTGAATGCATCACGTTTTTCTATTTACTTTACATGGAATGGAACCTAGTGTTATAACCTAAGAAATGTTCAAGCACATAATAGAAAGCATGAATAATTTTAATAAATACAATAAATACAAAAGAGAATGGGGTGTAGTCCTTTTTTCCCCGCTGTGACCCTGATTTATTTATTTATTTAAATTTAATTTAATTCATTTATTTAAATTTATTTAATTAAATTTTTAAAAAATTAAATTAAATTATTTCAAAAACTTTTCAACAGAATTGCATAAAAACTTTAGAGGTTTTGGGGATGGGAACAGGTGATTAAAGTCTGGAAAGAATTTGTCCACCAGAACAGGAACTGCTGACTCTAGTGGCGGGATCAACATTCTAGATGTATGTTTTCATGGTGAAAAAGTGTAAATACAGGTGTTGCCCATAAATAGTAACTTGTGTGCAGAAGGGACCGTTTGGAGTGAACGCTCAGCCTCGGTGGAGGTTTTTGGTCACTGAATGCTCTTGTTTCCAAATATGAATTCATAGTATATACAGGCATAGGGTGTAATTTTCAAGCAGACATGTTTTATCACTCTATTATAGCTGTTGTGTTACAACCACAAGAATTTATCTCTAAGGCCAATCGGGGACCTATTCAGAGGGAAAAGTGTGGTTGAACGAGGCATGAGAGGAGGAGTGGAAGGAAAAGAAGAGACTTGTTTACCTTTCCTCCCCTTCTGGGTCAAGGCAGATTCTGTGTAAATCAATCTGCTTCTCCTTAAAGACCTGTCAATTTAGCCCTGATGTCTGGCAGCCTGACATCGCTCACTGGATATTTAACGTGAAAGCCAATTAATCATCATGATTAATTCACTCACAAACCACATGGAACTGACGTTACCGTATGGAATAAGAGCCAAAGTCTCCAGACTTGAAAGGAATAAGAAGTGAGACATATTGAAAGTCTCACAGCTCCACTCACTCTTGATCAGTCGTTCACTACACGGTTTCAGCTGCGACTCCACAACCGCAAACCAAAAAGCTTCATCGTTTGCACCAGAGACATTTCTATACTTCTACACACACACACACACACACACACACACACACACACACACACACACACACACACACACACACACACACACACACACACACACACACACACACACACACACACACACACACACACACACACACACACACACCAAGTGTGTAGTTCATGATTATAGAGTGATGCTTGTAATTGGCTTTGCACTTCAAATGGATAATGTTAACAAAAGTTGGAGCTGTGAATATAAATTTGTTTGCACGTATAATGAAGTCACTCTGCTGCGTAGAATAACAACGATTTTCAGCACACGCAGGCCGGCATTTTCTTAGTTTAATATTTCCTCCTCTTTCTTGTTGAAATTGTTGGATTACGCGTTAGGAAAGTGGAGTGTGAAAACGTTCCATTCAGCACTTCATCATGATCTTCCACTGTCTCTGCTGAGGTAGTGGAATTGAACTAAACTGTGAGCAGATTTACTGAGAAAGATGATTTCCGTGTTCTTCAGTCATCTATCAGTATTTCTTCTCCTGATACAACAGAAATCTCTTTAGTGAAATGGGTTTACAGGACTACATGCAGAACACCATTAAACCACTAAACAACAATCTATGTGGTGGATTATCCTCTCCTGAAATTATAAAGACTGGCTGAAGCAACAAAATAATGAAGTGACAGGGTGAATGCTTTCATGACACCAATTGATTTGTTCCTTTTCTAGACCCACTTTTGTAGCTTCATCATCTCAGTGGATATGAGGAGATCAGACAGTCATACATATCATCTTTGGAGGTTGTGTTCCATAGAGAGATACTTCAGTTGCTTACTAATCACTTTGGAAGCAGCTAAAGATCAGGTCATTGTAGTATTTTTTCTGGGTTTCTCCAGATTCAACACATTTTGTCTGCATCTATGCCAAAAGCAAAAGCTTCTTCCTGTACTGGAGCACCTGTTAAACACATGCCTCAATTTCTAATTACACCTGTGATACATGGTGACAGGTGAGAGGACTTTCTAGCCTGTTCCTGAGTGAGAAAGAGAATTGATCATCTTTATGTAATGTGATTACTGTGGTAACTATAGATGTAGATTACTGGAATTAATGCTGTCAAGGTTCAATAATAAATATCTGAGTGGAGCTGATGAACACAGTGTTACATCAAGTTGTAGGTGATCATTCTTCCACTATGTGGTGGAGACCAAATCAGAGCCAAAAGAGAGCAGTCTTTGACTAATATTTTCCAGGTGTAGCAAGTACTACTCCAAAACATGCAGTAATCCAAGTTTTAAAATATTCTTAGTTCAATGCAGTATATTCTGCTTGTTTGTTTTTGTGTTTTTGTATCGTGTCCGGCTC
Source organism: Antennarius maculatus (assembly GCA_013358685.1). Taxonomy (NCBI): domain Eukaryota; kingdom Metazoa; phylum Chordata; class Actinopteri; order Lophiiformes; family Antennariidae; genus Antennarius; species Antennarius maculatus. The sequence goes on along the minus strand of CM023618.1, from coordinate 4,641,211 downwards.
TTTTAGAGAAATAAATAAAGCTATGCATTTTTTAAATTATTTTACATTTTAAAAGTCATTTGTGTTTTGTTTGGTTGGGATTAGTCCAGAGTTGTGTTCAGTCATTTTATATTTACTGTATCATTAATGTTCCTCTGTCCTGCACATAACCAATGTAAACAGTAAACTGAGCTATTTTGTGTAACTTTGGAAATAATAGCTACCATAAATACAATTGTGGCTAACACACATTATGGAGTTTATAATATAATCCAATGTTTAGGCAAAGAATAAACCAGGAAGGAAGAAGAAAATAAATCACATTAGCGCTTCTCTCATTAATTGGTCCATCCCCATCTCACACATGCATAACACACACACACACACACACACACACACACACACACACACCATCTCTTCCACTTTGCTGTCCAGATTCTGCACCACTGTCTGCTACCCATGTGCTAGCCACTGTTTGAAGAGCAGGACATGAAAGCAACAGCAGACCCTCCATGCAGACTTGTATCGGATCTTAATTAAAAAGCCCTGCATATTATTTGCTGTAACAAAGGAAAATTTGGGGGTTCATTTAAATCCAATTAGACCTGTGCCGATGCCTCAGGAGATGAGAGAATAATTGCTGTTTTAACACGAAGGTCTTTGTTCTGGGCTCCTGTAGATGGATAAAGACTAGAAGCACACGATGTGGAGCAACTGGAGACTGAGCTGTGGACTTAACAGCGTGAAGCCTTAAACACCACAGGACCATCGAAACTAAACAATTAGTAGTATGGAGATTCTTCCTTCCTGTGCTGTAGGCGGTATGGGAAAGATCAGTTGAGATAATTGCTTCCATCATTATTTAGCTTTGTACCATATGCTACAGCGAGCTTCAGCAGAATCCAACTGTTTAAAATTTTACTAACTTTCCTTTTGTTACGTGTTTCTCAACAATTTCATAGTCTTAATGTAATTACTTATTTATGATTATTGGAAGGTATTTTTTCTACATGGAGAGGCAGAAACAGAATTGTGATGGTGGGACTATTGCACCTTTATCTTCTAAATGTGTGGGTGTAATAGTGGGTCCTTTCTGACCAACAACATCGTACCCACTGCAGTATGATAAAGTGAGCTGGAGAGAAGGTTCGATTGGACAAATGTGTGGATGTTCGTGATCCACGACTGTGGAATTTAAAAACCAATTAGCTAATAGCTAATATAAATGGAAGTTAGGATCCACCAGCATACAGGAGGGACAGAAAATGTTATTTATCGTGACTCATGCTGTTTGTCCCGCAGTGAGAGAGTGGAGCCAGGACACTGAAACACACAGCACAGGTTACATCTGTGGTCACACAGAGGTCAGAGGTCACATAATGGGGGTGAGAGGTCAGCATTCTGGCTTCAGGCCAAGGTCAGAGCAGCAGAGGTTAGTGTCTGAGTTATCGGTTTCATCCTCTTGGCCTTGACCTAATCAATAACGCTTAGCTCAGCTAAACCATCAATGAATCCTTTACATTTAGCCGTCATTCCAGCAGATCTCTTTATCACAACATCCCACAGTCTGTTAGCAATGCTGCCCTTTTTACCACTAAAGTTGTTTTTTTTCGTTCATTCCTCTTTTCAGTGTCCTCCCTTTTTGTTATTCTTTTTGTCTAATAACAGAAGTGCGATCTTCATTTCAAAGTTTTAGATGCTAACATTTTTGTTCACTGCCTTCCAGTGTCTAACAATCGAGATGTATGTGTTGTTTTTTGGCTGTTTTCTAGGTAACAACCATAGTTGATCTTGCTATGTCAATTGTTTATTTTAATTTTTTCCTGTTATCTTACTTACTTCACTTGTCGATCCTTTATGTAATGTAATTTGCTTTATATATTTACTTAATTACTTTTTTAAAGTGGAATAAAATCTGTGCCACCATAATTTAGCAGCTGCCTATTCCATGGTAGTCTTAGCATTCAACCCGTTGCTTCACAGCGTTGCCATTTCAATGCTTTACATCATATACGGTATTTATTCAAGCCAATGAAGGAAGATTAACTGGATGTAATAAATACTGTAATGTAACCTGATGGAGTATAATCATGTTGGTCTTACCAGCCTCTAATCTTAACAAATGATCACATTCCAATGAGAATAAGTGAATGTGGCCAAGATATAGATTAGTAAATACGATTAATTTATGTGGCTGCTGTTACAACAAAAGGTAAAGTAGTTAAATGTAACATTATCTAGTGATTAATAGTAACTAAGGGCAATGTCAGATACGTTTGTTTACCTGACAGGTGTCTCCATCAGTTGTTTTTCTCTTTCAGATCAAGTGGGAAGTGTTGAGACTGACTGATGATGTCATACCGTTATGTTTCCGACTGACATCATGCCAGCATTTGAGCTTCCCACCCTGTGACATCACAGGAACAGTAAGGCCATTTGAATATGGTTTATTCTCTGCAGCTTCTTTGTGACACGGGACAAACTGAGGCCATGTTGTTTGGACAGTGTTTCCTATTAAATGGGCCTTCCTTTATATTCACCCATGGTGCATTTCCAGTCCCGGAGCAATTATACACTTGACTACACTTGGAGCTAAAGGAATAGGTTGAATCTTTATCACCAGGCAAAGAGCAGCAGCTCTGTGACTCCTACTGAGAGTCTAAGCAGCCGGCGTGCTTATGTCTGCATTTCCAGTCAAAGAGGAAGGAAAATTATTTGTTCTAATCAAAGAGCCAGGACTTGGACAGGAGAAACTTAGCATAGAGAACATTTAACATTTTGCAAAATCTCTCAATTTATGCATCCAAAACTAGTTGTTCCACTGCTTCTAAAACTTAACAGGCCTTATTAAAAATTTTTATTGTTTTTCATTTTTATACACCTACTAGGTGTGCAGATGTTTGCCTTTCGAAATCTCAACACCCTGTGTGCCTATTTCATCATTTTCATCCTAAATTAATTGCTATCATAGAAATTTTCTAGAGAATAAAGACTTCTGATGTTGATGATCATCTAATCCAAACATCAGTGTCATGTTTACTATCTTCCTACTGTTTAGAGCTAAATATCAAATGTTTTCCAAGTGGAAAGGAAAAGCACAAGTCAACATCAACCTTAATGTGAATAACTACATTAGTAATAGCTTTATAGTTTCACAGCATCACATAAGTTTAGGTCCACTTTGTTGCAGAAGATAATAAACCCCTAAAGGCTCCCTTAGCTACTAGTGAAGTTGATATTTAATCATCTCGTTTGTCTTTTTCTTACTCTCTCCAGAATGTTAATTAATAGTCCTAAAATTAAAGAGTCTTCCAGAAAAAGGTCAAACATGCACTGACATCACTGACATGTGCACCATCCTTTACATCCTTTATCAGGCCTTCATCCCTGATTTTTCCAGGTCTGAACAGTGTCAGAGAATCTGGTGCAGCCAAGATGAAGGCAAGATTTTTGAAGATGAGGAAAGATGTTTGAACGTGCACCTTCTTTCTCGTGTCCCAGTGGAGAGTGTGTATGGGATGGCAAGTTATGTATTATTTAGAATCAGATCTGCCTCTGTGCTTGATCAGAACTTGATCGAGAGAGGCGCTTTCTTTTTTCGTGTGAAAATATCAGACCAGGAGTGAAGGTAAACTTGTGACCTCTACAGAAAACCCTGACAGTATATCTACATACGTTTACAACGAAGTGCAGTAAATACACAACACTTTGTTGTCATGTGCATCGACATGCCACAATCATTACAGTAATGATTGTACTGCTCCTGGGCAGGTATTGGATAACCTGCAATCGTGTTGGAGCTGTTTTAAATGCTTGAATATAATGCAGACCGTGGGGAGCTCGGTTTTACCCAATCCACAATTCCATTATTGCTCCTCCACCGGTCAGCAAATGAACCATAGCTGATATGCATTTTAAGTCATTAACATCTCTGATTCACAGCCACAGCACCTTGTTAACAGAGCAGTGATTCCTAATCCCACAACAAGATGCTCTGGTGCTGCTGGAGCAATTACTCCAGACTAAAGTGGATTATCAGTTAAATTTATTAGTTGAGTTTAACTGTGTAATTGCTGTATCAGACTGAATTATTATACTCATTACAACACTGTTTCCTCACATTGTAATGCTGGTATTTGTAGTATAGTGTAAATATACAGGTCTCCTACTGCAAACCGCTCAAAAAAACAAACAGAAAAAATTGTCTAGATCTACTCTGTATGAAACGTACCTTTAGGTAAGTTCTGTTGTTGTTTGGGGCGACACAAATCAAGTTGACTTTATCGTAACAAATAATAAAAATAATAAACTCCAGCAATTTTGGATTTTCATGTACTCCATTATAAGCTCTTTTTTTCAAATCAAACCTCTTTTTCCACACTGGAACATTCGGTGTAGAGCAGAGTAGGAGAGAAAATGCTCTCCATCGTGACCTCAGGGGGGTCACACAGTTAAAACGCCCACAAATAACAATAACTCTCATAAAACGCTCTTCAAAAGACAAGAGAAATTTGCTGATGAAAACAGACGAAAGAGCAGGTGGGGTTAAAATATAATTGTTGTAATTATTGTTTGTAATTAGAATATGTAAAGCACAAAACTGTGGAAAAATCTTCCCAAGGTATGAGTGGACAATAAGGCCCTTTAACTGCATTTATAACATTTTGACTAAAGCATTGTCAAATCATGTCATGTGATCTGCTACTACTAATACAACTGATGAGCATTTAATGTCCAAGATGTACAAACTCATTACTGGCTTCCCTACTAACAAATACACAACATTCTTTCACACTGGCCATACACAATCCTGTATTGTTACAGTCGTGTTTTCCGTGTGGATTTGATTTGTTCTTTGTGCAACATTTTTTGAATTGTAAAAAAGGGTGAAATTGATTTTAATTAAAGTAAAATTTTGATGAAGTGTCATGAAAACCAAAGTGAATTCCTGCTAGTTATGAAAGTATTGTATGCTACATAGGGTGATCATTCTGGGGGTGTCCTTGTCACACGTCCCCTGAGTACTAACTATAGAAAAGGTTGTATGGAGTCATTTGTGTCTCCAGAGGGAGCTGCTGACAATCTGATAAACTGTCTCAAGTGATCTCAGAGTCTCTGAATTAATAGTGTGAGTTTCATTGTGGGTACCGGAGGCACCAGCATCGTTGGCCACAATAATGAATTAAATGTATTTGAACCTCATTTTATTGTGCTGCCTGTTATGGCAATTTATAACACACGCAGCAAATTTATCCATTTGCATTACCAACTTATTTTCTCAACTATCTGACCACATGTGATCATGTAATATCTCAGGCAGCTGAATGCCTATATCATTAAATCTTGACATGATCGCTGGGTTTCACCCCATAATATGAGCTGTTCGGCAACGTTTCACATCCACGTTAGAGAACACACAGTTAATAAAATCAAGCTGATGTCTCCCGTCTATCTTTTTGACTTTTTTTGCAGAAATATATTTGTTGAGCTCATTTGAGAAAACTAACAACGACCCTTACTGTTCTCTCTTTTTTCCACCTTCAACTCTAGACAACGATATTTTTGCCGCCACACTGCCGATGAAAAAAAAATATCTTGATTGTATTTTTAGTCATTTACTACAAGTGACGTCGGCTGTCCCAGTCTGTCTGAAGTCACATAAAAATTAATATGAGAAATTAAAAAATCAGGATTGTCAAAGGTCTCCAGTCTTTGTCTTTAGAAGATTGAACAGGATGTTCTTCACTGATGATGTCCATCTTTGGACACTAAGCAATTATACAGCTGAGGACATGGGTTTGAGGTCAGTCTCAAATTGAGGTCAACCTTGCATGTCAAATAATCTGTAATTAATAAAGGAATCAATTAACTTAAAGATTCATCGCTTTAGATGGCATTCACATTTTGTTTAAGGTCATATGTCATTCCCGCTCTGTTTCTAGTCTCTCAAAGACTATCAGTGAAGCATGCATAAGTGGTGTAAATGGACAAAAGCTGCAATTCCAGGCAGGCTGCATTTTAATAAAAACTTGAATAAAAAAGCATGTTAACCTTCAAGCTATCGTGTACATTGATTTAGTATTAAATATGTATTCAGAAGATTTATTGTCCTGTATTGAAAGGTCTGTGAAGTCGAACAAATGCCACCAAAGCATATTGTAGTCTGCTTCTTTACCTCCATTTACCCTGTCAGTGTTCAGGTCTGCAATCAGAATAATCCATCATTGTGACACATAATACAAAAAAAAAAGATATTTAATTCACTTTGAGAAAACATATTCCCCCGGGATTGAAATGAGAATAAAAGGCAGTTTAAGCATTTAGTGAAGGTTAAAACGAGGGAAAACCAAAGATGACACACCTTTAAGCCTGACTATCCATCCATCCATCCATCCATCCATCCATCCATCCATCCATCCATCCATCCATCCATCCATCCATCCATCCATCCATCCATCCATCCATCCATCCATCCATCCATCCATCCATTCGGGTGAGAGGCAGGGTACACCTAGGACAAATCGAGTTAAAATTACTTCTTGTTTCGTGACAAGGCAGCATTGTTGGGCCTTTGGTAATTTTCTATCGCAAACATGTTGTGACATTACTTATCAAATTTCAAGTTGATTGAAAGAAATCCTAAGGAAGAGATCATTAAAGTCTAACACTTGCACATAGCAGAAAATTAGGGAAAAAATGGCTTCCTGTTGTGTTTAGATGATGGTTCCAGTTGATTTCTAAAGATCCTGATATGACAGACATGTACCAAATTTCTTACCTCTGGGTGGAGCTGCTGTGGCCAGAGCTGCATTTTTGATATTTTATACTTGGCATTCTGGAACAAATTTACCATAACCAATCCTTTAACCCAAATGAGGCTGTTAGTCTTATCATCTTTTATGTGCATGTCTTATCTTCCTTGGCTCCTCAACACCAGCTCCTGTTTGATGGCACCAGCTGTCACTGGCCTAAAACATACATTATTTACAATGATGCTTTACCAAGGCTTTAATGACCAAATTTGAAATCAATGTGGTGAACGGCTTGATAATAACACCTCAAATTCTACAGGATTTCACTTCCTGTTTCATGAAACGTCAATATTTGAGGCATGCTTAGACCTTTCAACAACAACAGAGGCTTTTGAAAAATGTTCGAACAGTCTTTCCCAACCACCGAACAGTTTAACGTCAGACAAATACAACAAAATAAAATAATACGGCCAGCATTACAAGCATAATAATAAACGTAGATCCAATGTGTATGAAACTCTGTGACATCACGCCATTGATTGTTGTTGGTTTTGCTAGTTTGGGAGTTTCAATTTAGCGGTAATGTGTTAGCAGCCACAGTTGCCCCCTTTTTAAGGATTAAACTATTAAAGTGAATACAAAAAATAAAGACATTAACTACAATTTTTGTCAAAGTTAAAATAGGCTTAATTACAGCATTGTGGGAAATGTGGTTTTGGTCAAAGCACACTTTTGACCTATTTATTTTTGGACACTGACCTTTTTTGCTCTCGCGGGCCGCATAAAATGATGTGGCGGGCTACATTTGGCCCCTGGGCCTTGAGTTTGACACATGTGCTATAGATGGTCAAAACAAGAAGTTGACCTTACCGATGTTCTTACAGTGTATGGACAACAATTACATGATTATATTAACCAATAACCATATTAAGAATTAACCAACATTTCCATCTGTTCTGTAACCTTGCAATGTCAGTAATTTATGTGCTTTTTTAAAGGCAGGTAGGATTCCTAGACTCCTAACTTCCTTGTCAAAGTTGTTTTATAGTTGGACACTAGTATAAGAAATAGAGAATGGTTTTAGTGTAGTTCTTTCTTGTTGGCCGCCTTATACACGAGTTGAGCAGTCCTATAGTTTATTATGTCATGTAACTTAAATAATTTTGATGTAATGAATAATTTATTTGTGGGAACTGGACATTGTGAAGAATTCTTACAGTAAGAATAGAGGCTATATATCTCATGCCTCAGTCACATGACTATCACCTTTAAGAAGGTAGTCATGTGACCGAGGCAAGCATCTTGACAGGCATCAAGAGTGACTCATAGACAGATGTGGAGGAGAGAATCTAGTAATTTCTCAAAACAAAAGATCATTCAGAATCTGATAATAAATAAAACAAAAATAATGTAAGTTCTGTATTCTTTCTGTGCAGCCCGGTACGGAATGATCTAAGGACCGGGTGCCAACTTGTTCACTTTGTATTTTAAGGCAGAAGTTGCACAAAATACATTATATGGGAGGTTTAGGCTACGTCACAAGTAGCCCCAGAGAGGTTGTGAATTTTTTCACAAAGTTGACTATATTTATACCCCTTAAAGGTAATACAGTATGGAAAATAATAGCGCTGACTAGTGCTTGGGTCCTCACAAAATATATATGGTGTATGTACGACAGACTTGGTATATTAAGCTGAGCCAGATAGCACAATGAATATAAATATGATGGGTCTGTAGACCTTAACACTACCTGTGCTTAAAACCTTTTGACAGGTCCACTCTTTTCCATGTTCTTGTATATATGTAATTTTTTTTCCAGCACACCCATATTGAAAGTATTACACGGAACTGAATATTTATCATTTAATGTAATTTCTTAAGCTCTATAATATTGCGCAGAATTTTCTCTGGAAAAATGTGACATTTAAACTTCTTTTTATTTTTAAATATGTGCACATTTAAATTGTTAGTATGCAAATCTTGAGCATCAGGGCATAAGTCATCACCAGTGTGTGCGCTTGTGGCTCTCAGAAAATGGTATCTGTGATTATTCATATCATTCAGAGGAGTGATTAAATATTCCTCATACCCTCAGAGCAGGGAAACAAATGAACCACGTCCACGTCCTAACTGGAGCTGACAGTTCTTTTAAATAATGTTTATTTATCAATGGTAACATTTACCAGCCTCCACGCCGTCCCTCTGGCATCCAGAGGCATCTCTGACTTTCGTTGCCTGAAGCACGACAGCTTCTCCTCAGCTGGCATTTCCTTTTAACTTGGTGAAACTTTGCAGAACTTTGCAGAATGTTGTATGTTGAGGCTTTTTTTTGTCTTCTTTTTTCGATTCCTCCTCACATTTGAACAAGAAATGGAAGGACAGAATGTGACAGGAAGGACAGAGACAGAGTAAAGCTATTACACACGAGCATCAGGAAAGAAAAGGACAAAATGAGGGAATTATTTAACAGATGTGTCAAAAATGTTTTCCTTTTTTTCATGATTTTTCACGTAAAGAACCTCTTTTGCTTTCCCAAACTTAAATCATCTCAACGTTGAATAACCAAACAGCTGCTCTTTGGCAGATTAAAAAACGTGGTTTATACAGAAGTAATGGAAGTATAAGGGCAATCTCAATTGCAATTCAAACATAGGAATTCATAAATGAATATATGAACATGTTCATTTATCATCTGCATACAGATACATTATTCACCATTTTCTTCTTCTCTGACATCCAAACTTGGGATATCATTATACTTCAATTAATACTAAGTTTACTCTTACCATTGCAAAATGGAACACCGCGATTTCTGCATAAGATTTTACTTTCAAGAAATGTCAGACCTACTTGGGGTCAAAGGTATAATTTTGCACGTTAAACCAGTATATAAGCACAGCGACAGCCAGGATGAGGATATACGTGAGGAATTTTGGTTGCAGCGGTGAAGAAAAAAGGATTGTAACATTACTCCTGCTGGCTTTCGTTTGAAACTTCAGAGGAGAAAAAAATTGTCATCAAAGCTTCTGCAAAAATGCAAAGGAATTAAGCAGGTAATGAAGTTTTTCCAGAATGATTGTTTAGTTATAGTTTTAACATGATATTCAGTGGCAGCTTTTTTGATGAGGTTTATAGACTTTTCTTAATAATTGCATTTGACAGTGTTTTCAATTGTAAATGTCATTTTGTAGTTTTACCTCCCTTTTCCTCGTTTCTTTTCTTTTTGATTATCAAGTGTCGTTCCAACAAGATTTCATGTTTTTTTTTTTTATCGCTGTTTATCACAATTGTGTCTAGACCTCAGGAGGAGAAAGCATGTTGCATTAACTTTAACAAGTCATCACCTACATTAACGTGAGATGTGACGCTAATGTCTGAGCAGGTAGTTCAAGTGTTAATAATGGGCTTGTGCTTGCTTTGCTGTGATTTCAATACATAATACATCATTTTCATAAATGGGAAGGGGCTGCGTATGAGGCAACACTTATGAATACACATGAAGAGAGAAACAAAGAGAGTAAAAGTTATTTAAATTATTAGATTAGAATTGTATATTTTTTCTATTAAATATGTTAAGCAGTGCTTGTGTCTGATTATTTAGTTGAACTACACACACTGACATGTTTAAAACTAACAGATATGACAGTGCCCTATTGCAAAATGGCATTAATATACATGTGGAACATTAAAACAGGCTGAGGGATTGTGGTTCAGCAGAATGGAACAATGAATGTTTTATTGCACTGTTGAGACGCGCTGGTTGGAGAGTCAGATGCTATGGTAATGGAAAAACACTGTTGAAAGATTTTGTTACCTTGAGAATTCAAAAAATTATATTAGAAATACTTTGAGTTGGAACTTCTCAGTTCTATGACTTAATGAATTGTGTTGGAGCAAAAAAGTGAGACTAAAAAGTACGAAGAATGAATCCATAAAAGTGAAGTATGTACAAAGCTTCACTAATGCTAATAAATCCTTTTCCAGATTGACATCTCAGAGTCATAGTGGAAATACGCTAAGAAATTAATATTTTACTTAAAACATATTTATATTTAGAGTAAATACTTTTTCATTATAGTCGCTAACAACCATTTATTTTTCTGAGAAATTTCCCATTTCAACAGCATTGATGATGTGTATTTTTAAGTTCATTAAGTAAGAAATGCTGTTTTAAAATTTTGCACCGTTGTTTACAGTTGTTGTTTTGGTTCTGTTTGAAATTAATAGAATCAGTTATATATTTATTCCTATTGTTTTTTATTGACTTGTTAAAGTTTATCTGTAAACGTTTTTAAATTAACATTTAATTACGATACAATCCACCACAAAGGATGAGCTCAATTATAATGTAAATAATTAACACAAATATTTTAACAAGTAGGGCACAGAACCCTGCTGTGTTATGTCACAAGAAATATTTTTTATTTATTTATTTATACATTTATTATTTTATATACCGGATTAATCCCTGAAGGGAAATTAGTGACACACTCTAGTTAGTTACAAGCATATACTGTATATTAGTATGTACAGGCCCTGAACCCTCGAACACACGAGGGGCCTGTACGCATACCTAAACTTCTCAGATTTATCAGCTTCATTGTTTACTTGTGCATTTGTTCATTTTTTTCGTTGTATTTTATAACTCATGGAAAACATATCTAAGTTCTTACAACACAACTATTTTATTCGTTATGTATACTGTACACCAATTTATGCAATAAATTTATTGAATATATAACTGCCAAAGAAGGAATTAAAATATATAAAATAAATCTAGATTAAAATAAGATAAGGGAAGACAGAATTTCACTTATGAGGAATTTAAATATCGAACTTTACAATTACATTAACAAGACAAGTTTGTCTTGGATCACCTCTTCCTCATTTCAGGGAACTCATCCAGTGAACAACAGTTCACTGAAAACACAGAGAAAGTAAAAACAAGATGTGACTAAAGTTAAAAGAGTGTGAGCTGTCGTAATTACAGACATGTCATGCTGAACTTCAGGATGACATCTTGTCAGGTTTCAAGTGTGTATCGTTCAGGTGGTGACAGATTAGTAAAGGTACCAAAACCCCCAACTGGCTCCCAACCATGATGTGACCTCACCAACACCCAGTGTTACAACACTGCATCACAAATGATGTGCAGGAGGGACATTTCAATATTCATGACAGCATTCACCGCTGTTTTGTACTGTAGCATTAATTAATAGCTTGAAGCTATGCCTAAATAAGGAGTGAAAGCGCTTGGTACTGAAAAACGGTGCAAAGAAAGCAGTGAAAAATTATAATGGTGTTAGCGCAGCATGGATTTTACAATTAGCAAGAAGTCACGATGAAATGTTTCACTCATTTATTTAACAACCATGACAATAGTTCAGTTGAAAGAAGAAATCAATCAATCAATCAATCAGTCAAATAAATAACTTCAACTAAATTTTAATTTGTAACCTAGTCGTTCATGAAATGTTTCTTTATTTGGGATTTGTGGTTTTAAATGTGGCGTTAGAATGTATGAATATTCAAGCAGAAAGATGGTTGGAGAGTCCCAATCATCTACTACACAGTTTGGCAAAAGAGGGCTGCTGAGAAGAGTTTTACTGTGAGCAGCATTAGCATGCCTTTGAAACAAGAGACCTTGAATATGAACAAGGACTATCCATACACACTCTGGAATGTCATTTATATGCACCAACCGAGGTACGAGGCCAGAGGATGTTAGCAGGCCAGAAAAGATCCAATATCACCTGGAACAGAGTGGATTTTCTACAGTTTGATGATGCACTTTAAACATACAGAAACTTACAGTATCTCCTTTGACTTGACATAAAACAAATGTCAAGTTAGCAAACCAATTGAATTGCTGTAGAAATGCAGTAATTTAAATGTAAACTGAAACTAAACTTAATAGGATGTAAATTACCAACAGATCCCGAAGAAAAGACATTTTTAAGGATGTTTTTAGAATCTAAACTTTAGACCATATGTGTCAAACTCAAGGCCCGTTGGCCAAATGTGGCCCGCCACATCATTTTATGTGGCCCGCGAGAGCATAAAAAGTCAGAGTGTCAAAAAATGAATAGGCCAAAAGTGTGCTTTGTCCAAAACTACATTTCCCACAATGCAGCAATAAAGCCCATTTTAACTTTGACAAAACCATTTTGAACAAAGTTAATGTACTAACTTGTGTTTGATGTTGTTTTTCTTTACTGACTTGGATAATTTGATCCTTGATTGATGGAGTTCTCTGGGTTTCATAACCTGATGAATTAAAAAGATGTATTTTATAACAGAGCAACACACAAACATATTTTCTCTGTGCAACTATAAGATTGGAACTCGAAGAAGGAAGACATGTGGGTGGTTACTGATAGGAGGGAGGAGGGTACAGTGAGGTGACGACGCAGTGGACCGTGACAGTCTGAGCGAGCGAGCGAGCGAGCGAGCTGAGCGAGCGAGCGAGCGAGCGAGCGAGCGAGCGAGCGAGCGAGCGAGCGAGCGAGCTAGCGAGCGAGCGATCGAGCGAGCTGATCTATCGATCTAGCGATCTATCTATCTATCTATCTATCTATCTATTCTATCTATCTATCTATCTATCTATCTATCTATCTATCTATATCTATCTATCTATCTATCTATCTATCTATCGTTAAATGTTTTCTGTTTGCAGCTGAGTCCTTTAAAAGTGTTGATCTCCATCTGTTTGTTTGTTTGTTTGATGACCTGAGTTACTTTCTGTGCCACTGCCACCGGTGACCTGTACGCTTCCCTCTTTGAATTATGCATAGTGATTATACGATGCAGTCCTCTGAATTGTAAATTCTTACAATTATACAGCCCATTGTCTATTCATTATTTCAAAACGAATGGGAAATTATGTAAAACTATCTCTAAAGAGGAGAGCAGCATGTAATATGACTTGCCATATTGTTCATGCAATTCAAATACTTTGGTTTTTCTGAGAGTTGAAAGTAATCTGATTTAAATGAAATCTGACTCGTATGTCATGCGGGATTATGATACATCTGGAAGATAAGCTATGATAACTACACTACGAGCCATGAGGTGAGAGCACTCAGGCAAAAAGTGTTTTCCAATTAACTTAAACCTCCCTCAAGGTTAAGTATACAAATGTTAACTTATCTGCTTTTCTCTGCTAGACGGATGAAGGACTTCAACGTGTCTCCAACGTGACGTTTTCTGTATGGACATCTATGACTTTATGGGAAATTTTAGATCCACTCATGCATCTGTGTTGGACTGCAGGATTAAGTTCGAACACACATGCTAAAATCATGAGGAAGTGGAAAGAACACGTGGAACTCCACACAGAAAGGCCTCACATATGACTTCAGATCCGAAAACGACATCAGTAATCTTTGCACCACTGCGCTGCCCAGCAGATGTTAAAGTTAAAATTTCATGTCAAAATTGCCAAAAAAAAAAACCTGTTTCCTACTTTGAGGCATGTGGTATCAAAGCTATTATGTCTGAGTCATATTCCTGAGCTTTAGTGTCCTGCAGGGTTTTACATTCAGTTCTTACAGGTTCAGATCCTGCAGTGGAATTCTACCAACAGACCCATCTGGACTTAAAACTAAAGACTGATTTGCATTCAGGACCCCAAAGTCCTGAACAGGACTTGTTTCCTGCTACCTCAGTGACCTGCTTTATTTTAGAAGCTAAGGCCATTTGCATTCTGTAACTTGTGAAGGTCAGACGCTGATGTTTGCATAGCTTGATGCTATGATATAAAAATGTCAAGTTCACTCTGGGCTCACCTGAAGCCTCAACAAGCTTATAAACAAACACATATGCATCGACTGTTATATCTGTTCAGTTTTAATGGACCAGGATTCACATTTTTATTGTGGATTTTTCAGTGACTGAGGGAGAAGAGATGTGGATATAAGAAATGAACTGTGGCTTAAAAGGAGCAGTAAAAAGAGGCATGAATTATGTTTAAAATGCTTCTCTTTTTTTTTTTTCATTCTTTATTATATTGGCTACAGACTGTAGGTTTGCATATAAATGGACACTTAGAATTGGACTGATTGCTTCTATTCTGTTTTCAGTTTTAATCTGAACTGTTTCTGTTCTATTCCACTCAGTTCTGCTGTGTTCTCCTCTGTGCTGCTCTGTTCTAATCCAGATCCGTGTTCGGTTCCAGTCCCAGTTGTTGTTTTTTTCTTATCACTGTCATTATGGCATTGACTAGTGCATTTTTGCTCCTTATTAGAGCAGAGTTTCCTTTCCTCTTTTTTAGCATCCTGCATGACCTTGCTTTAGTTGCACACTGTAAAGACCTGCAGTAAGACCTCCTCCTCCTCCTCCTCCTCCTCCTCTGGAAGTATTAGCCTCTCATCCCCTATCTCCCCTCATCCACTATTCTCCTCCTCACCTCCTGCTGCACTCCATCCCTCTGCTGAGCACAGGTATTTGTTCAGGAATCTCTCGGTGGAAATTATACTCCATCTCTGGCGCTCCCTATCAACACACAATTATCATGGGCAATCAAGCAGAACAGTGCTGAATCCAGCTGGGACTCTGATGACATTACCGACTGCAAGGCCCAAGCTTCTTCAGGAAGAAGTCCGATCCACACCTGCATTAAACTTCTTTCCTCCTCATTCTCTCTCTGCCTCTCTTCACACTTATTGATGGATAAAGAAATTATTACACCTTATTTAAAATCTTATTAGGACTGCATTCAAAGTGGCATGGAGGCGTTAGCATTGAAGCCTCACAGGATTGTGGGATTGGATTCAGACATGTCTATGTGGGTTCCCTTGGCAACATGTGCCAGGGTGTGCCTGGTTATAGGTTATAGAAAATAGACAGATGGATAGATTTTGCTTCAAACAAGAAGCCCAACTTTGCTGAAAGGGTCAGTCCAACCTGACAAGACAAGTTCTGAAATTTTATCTTAGAGTTTATTAGCATCTGCTAACCTCTGACCTCAGTGCAGCTCCACACATGACTGCAGTTAAAGTTTGGTACGTGTATACAGACATGTCTGTGTATAGCTTCTCAGGATGTGGGCAACTATTTCAAATTTTAGGAAAAATCTGTAAAAAAAAAAAAAAAAAAAGTCACAGTCCATCTCATTAGCAGTCACTGCATTACATTATGCACTCTCTGTGGCACTCTGAGACATTTTACCTCTATATATGATATGCATCTTATAAGGCTTGAAAAGCATAGAGTTCACACAGACACATGAGAATCGGCACAGGAGTCCATTCAAATCCTGATCAAATGCTCCATTCATGAGTGAAATTACCATCCGTCTGTCAGCCAAGGTGTGAATTCTTTCATCTACAGATCCTCCCTCTGAAGCTGTGATTAAACAGCATATACACTCCACATACACTCCAGATAAGCAGAAGAGGATTTCTGCTGATCGCCATGAAGGTTGATGTGTAAATGAACAGTGCCCTCCTGTGGTGTTCATGGTTGTGTGTGCATATGTGTGTGTATGTGTGTGTGTGTGTGTGTTACACGCCCACGTCCACCCAAAGGTAGTTCCCCACTAATCCATCATTTTCCCATGTGTTTGTAAAGATTGTATCTCATAATGGTGTCACTGAATGGATAGTTTTCATGTTTTACAGACAAATGAAGTCGTATTTATTTTTTATTTTGTGTTTAATTGTATTAATAGACAATTTCAAAAATATAGAATATTATCAGTCCTGCTATTTAAAGCAGAAATAGTTACAGCATACACGCAAATCTCTCACAACCTATAACAGACAATACACATCAAGCATGAAGGACATCATTCCCTTAGTACACAGTTAAACTATATGAACAGGCTTGCAGAGAATTCCAAGCTTTGAAGTTTCTTAGGATGGAATAAATTGTGATGTAATTTTCAGATGTCATCAATATATTTTTATTCTGGGACAAAAGGACTATCTGATCTCATTTACACCACAGAGAAGCCATATAATGTCTATATAGTCCTGCATTTACATTGGCAAATATTTATCAATGTGATTAAAAAAGAAGAAAGAAAAACACTTTTTTTTTTTTTTTTTTCAAACATCTTGAGCCCCATCCGTCTCCCAAACCGCGGCTGGCTCGGGTTAGTGGTAATGGATCTTAACGGTTCGTCCAATGAGAAGGAAGAGAAGACCAGCCAGGAGGCAGAAGAAGATGCCGATGGGAGCGAACATGAAGGACAGGCCGTAGTTTAGAGACAGATCAAAGTCCTCACACACCACAGAGCGCTGGTACTCTACGTAGACATCCACCACATCCAGCACCTCCACCCACAGCACGAACATCACCACCACGCACAGCAAGAAGAAACCTGGTGCAGAGACAGGCAAAGAGATCACACTGAAGGGTTTGAATTTATGTGCATACTTTTCATATTGACTCATGGATCTAACAGGAATGTCCTTCACTACATCTCCCACCGCTGGATTTAGCAGGGGTCTCACCTGATACCAGGAAGAGGCCTCCTCCTGCTTTGTACAGGCAGTGGCTGGCGAATGGAGCAGCGCAGATGATGATGAAGCCTCCGAGCACGACTGCCACCACACCGATTAGCATGAAGATGCTCCAGAAGCCTCGGTAGACTGGACAGAAGAAACATTACAGTTCACTGAAGAATATAAATCCACTCTGAGGAATAAATGTATGTACATTAAGAGAGGCTCACCTATGGCAGAGTCATATTCTGTGGCATTGTGGGTCTGATGAGACACGGGGAATGGGAAGAGGTAGGCGTGCATACACACCTTTGAGTGAGGCTGATTTGCTGCAGAGAAAAAGATTAAATCAATACAGATAACAAGTGAATAATGTAATCTCACAAATTGGACTACCTCCAAATCTAATTGCATGTAGCAAAACGTGTTTGTTTTGTTTAAATGTAATTTATAATCCTCAGTTCAATTGGATGAAAATGTGTGACTTGATTGTTTCTGTCGGTTGAGGGTTGATTGTGGTGAGAAATGACAAATGGATTGGGATTTGACAACAGGTATTGTAAAAAGGATATTATTTTAGAGCTTTCCTCTCATATTTCTTGTATTCTTTTTGATATCCTTTTTGTTTTTTATACCATTCAAAATTCCTCAGACTCTCATGAGGTCCTTCAGAGCTGGAGGTTGTTTCTGACAACAACCCACCATTCAAAGTCTCACCAGAAAATAGAGGACGCACAATCACCTGTCAAGGGACCAGAACATACCATAACACAGCACATCATCTAAACAATCCCAGCTATAACAGCATGCAAGCTCCATTGATTTAATATCAGCAAATCATAGGAAAATATTATATTTTAGAAATATAATATTAGAGCCTTTTTCTTCTGTGTGACGCTGCAGAAGAAAAACATTGATAAGAAATGATCTCCTTTACTCAACAAATATTCATTAAAGAATAGGACCGTTCAGGAAAAAGAAAATGTTATAAAATATTTAATAATGTGTTTATTAATTATTTTATGGAATTTGATTGTATTAAATTTGATTATTTATCAAGCAGAGCTTTAACTGAAGTGTGATCAAATGCTATAACTCCTCAAAAACACATGTTGTTTTAACACCTCGCTTCATCATGTGTTTTTTTTTTTACACATTAATTTAAAGCGATAATACATTTCAGTAACTAGATTTTTTTTCAGGTTTCTTTGTCTCCAAATGTCGCCTCAGTTCTTTGCCGTCTTCATCACTAGATAGTGAAGGGATGCATTACCTCTTCAACACTTGATGATGGCGAAAGACAGAAAATAAGCTGATTCCCAGTCGTTGTCATCATTACTAACTACTGTACAAAACAGTGACAACACTGAGTCAACAAAGCCCAAGAAATAATTGTTGGAATA
Organism: Antennarius maculatus; assembly: GCA_013358685.1. Lineage (NCBI taxonomy): Eukaryota > Metazoa > Chordata > Actinopteri > Lophiiformes > Antennariidae > Antennarius > Antennarius maculatus. The sequence continues at coordinate 4,622,629 of CM023618.1, read as the reverse complement.
TTATTGTGTGTTTATTTAACTTACTGAACCAGAGTTTCCACATGAGGTCATCATCGCCCTCGCTGCCTCCAAACGAACACCGCCAGAAGAAGCCTTCATGGTAAAGGGTGATCAGCACATCTCTAGGCTAAGAGAATAATACCTGATTACTAAACAAACATGTCAATGGTGTGTACACATGTTAGGACATCACAGCATGTTGAATGTTGTATTTAAAGTCCAGCTGCAGTAACCAGGTCACATGAGGCAGCTGTGGAAGGAGATGCCACAGTAGCAAAGAGCAGCTGCTAAGAAAAGGCAACAGTTGAACTGAGCAAGCACTTCTACCCTCATCTGGTGCCGTACAGGCATGTAGATCGGTGTTGATCATCCCCATCAGGAAGCTGTCGTCATGGCAATGCATTGTTTTTACAAAAAGAATCCTGAACTACCTTTCATCTGCGAGCTACGTCTTAAAACAGGGAATTGCGGAGACGTATTGCGGTTGTGTGTGCATGTGCGAATGCGTGTGTGTGTGTGTGTGTGTGTGTGTGGTTATTAAAGAGGTGTGATCACTTAAGGGGAAACAATCCCAAGAACAGTTGAAACCAGCTGTGGCTGACATGTGCCCAACCAAGGTATAAGAAATAACCGTTCAAACATTGCTGATGGATTGTACAAACTCGATGCTCTCATTGTTTCACTGCCTGTACCAAACGCTGCCGCTTTGGTCTTATTGTGATCATATCGTATCTCAGTTCCAGAATCCGTGCCCGCTATGTAAAGCTAGCTATACCGATGTCAGTGTTATTTAATCCAGTACCATACCACTTGGACGACTGGCATTTGTACCTCTATCATAGGGGCACATGGTACAAGGCAGGCTACGTGTCAGTGGCTGCATAGCAGCACGCTCACTACATTAAACAGTGTCTGATTACATGAAGAGTTCCTGCAGGGATGCCTCTCCACCCTGAATATCTACTGACAGAATGACTAGAGCAACTGATTTACAAAAGAAAAAGTGTTTAAAGTTCAAGGTTTAAAGTTCAACATTAGACCATTTGTGTATTTTATTACAAGGCTATAAAAGACAGCTTTACTATGAACAATATAAAGTTAAGATTATGTCTAAAAAATGAAATTATCAGTACTATTTGTTGTCTCTGACCTTACAAAAAAACCCAAATGATCTAAATCAGTTGTTGAAGTTTCAGATGTCAACATTTCTGAACCTGTAACTGCATAATAATCCAAATATGAAGAAAAATAAAACAAATTAGAGCTGGTTGTCTTCTGGATCTCCTGTTTGTTGACACTCACCTTTTCGGTTACATTACCCAGGTCACCAGGTCTGTCAGGGTTTGGGAGGCAACTCTCTGAGGCCAGCAGCCAGTAATCAGTTCCAAAAGACAGGAGGATGAACACGGCTGCCAACGCCCCAAAGAGCCCTGCAAAAAACAACGCCACGCTAAGCTTCATGGTCCAGCACTAAATAGCTACCACTGACATACACACTGCCCTCCAACTATAGTGAGTTCATGTGACTCGATGAAGCAGAACAGTGAGTCCTCTTCACTATAGTGCATCCACTGAGTAAATAGGTTCCAACTGGTATATGGTGGGATTCTGGATCTTCTTTCTGTTATGGAAGGATAGGCTGGAGCACATGACTCCTCTGGACTCTGCTGGGGTCTGCAGCCAGCCCACTCTGCGCTATTTTGGGGGTCTGATTGAAGGCGACTGCTCCGCTCCACTGTGGGGTTGAGTGTGTGAAGCAGTTGGGGAGTGTGAAGGGAGGGGATCAATGCAGAAATAAACCTGTGGCAACTGGACACCCGCTTTCTGCAGGAATGTCAGGGCAGAGTGAGACCGAAAAGACAGGACAGAAGAGGAGTACTGTATAGTGGAACCGCCTGCCCAAAGCTCCTAAAGAGGCATGTTAGCAAACACACACCAGTGTCATTCCTACATAAGGACTAGGAGCAGAATACACAAGCGGATTTTCACTCTTGTTGTGTCAGAGACAATTATTACACAAATAATGCTACTAACACAGAATCAAGATTTTTTTTTTTCTGAAAAGTTTCTCACAAATTAAAAAAAATTTTTTTTAAATATTTAAATGTTGGGAAACAACACAAATGAAATTTAAAGTAGCTGTTGATTAAAAAAGAATCTTTGTGGTATTGAATTATCTGCAGATGCGCTTTAATGCCAGTCAAACCGGTAATAGAAGTTTTGTTACTTGACACGAATAAAGTAGTTAGTTCTCCGTTAATATATGTTTGAAGTAAATCCCAACAAAGGAAAGGTTTGAAAGCTGCTTTAGTGTAGACTAAAAATAAGTGAGAGTTGTTATTAACATCTGCAGGACATATTTAGCGGTGAACCTACAGGTAGGTTGGCAAATTCACACACTGATGTGACTGGGACAGTAATCAGCTGGGTGAACGTCACTGTCTACCTCTCTGTAGGGAGTGTTGTTGTGATGGAATAGTGGACTTAGCAAGAAACATATCAGATCATCTTCCACCCTCAGTGAGAATGTAAAAAGCATTCCTGTGTCAAACTCTCACTGTTTTGTTTGAGCTAATAGCTCAATAGACCAGGTGATTCTAAAAGAGGTTTAAAAAAAAGCTAAATGACTTGGTAAAGATGATACTGACTTGGATATTATCAGTAATCAAAGATGGCTGAATTGGTGTCACTAACCACAATGAGAACTACTGCACATTTTCTAAAAAGAAAAAAAAAAACTACATGAATAGAGTAATACAAATACATATTGTATAGAAATAAAATCATTTCAACAAACTGTCATGCATGTTGTTTTTAAATGTTGAATCTCATCATCATCATGTTTCTCTGGCAAATTTAGAACTACAGCAGGACTCACACCACCAAAAAAAAAACTATGATCAAGCACATATCCTCCAACATATGTGATACTGTGTGTACATAACTTGTTCTGCGAGTTGTTTGCAATGTAAAACTGTTACTGTGCTAAATTAAAGCAGGTTATTTGTTGTTATTTTTATTATTTAAGTTTGTTATTCAGTCATTTAACACACACACACATCTTATACAGTGTAGCAGCAAGATGAGCACATTGTTACTGAACATCCTCCCCAGATTCGTTGTACAGTATTTTGCTGCATGTAATGTTGTTATGCCCCAATTTGTCCACCAGGTGGTGTAAAAGTGTCAGCGAATGGATTGGAATTTGATTGATTTTTTTTGGTAAACATTAATACTGTACTGTGTACTGTATATTTATGTAATATAATGTAATTATTTATGTAAATAATTCACGAGGATGAAATTACCAGTCTCGGACAAACTAAATGTCAAACAGGGAGGTGTTTATCTGAGCAGTCAAATTAAATGATTTGAGTGGAAGAACATAATTCAACGGTTTTTATCCAAAGAATAAATAAAATATAAAAGTAAAGACAAAATACTCAAGCAAAAAAATGTATGGAAAAATTAATATAAGCGTTGATTGCAATAAAATCGGACATCTTTATGGTAATAAGGATTTATGACGTCATTGGACGATACCAACTACTAAAACAGCCGCGACGAATTCAAAACACATAAAACTAAGACGTCAACCACGACTCCTACAGTCAGCTTCTGCATACACACTATGTTTAATAGTATGTTACATTATCCCAAAAATTGTCACTGTTCACACTGCTTATATTTCTGCGGATGTTTAAAACTCGTCGTTTTGTTGACACCCCTGCCCCTGGAGCTCCGCCGTAACCCCGGCCGGCCGGCCGGACCTCTGGCAGTAGAGCGGAAGTCCTCTTCCGGGTTGGCCACAGTCGCACTGTCGCGCCGGGAGGATGACCCGCTTGAGATGGTTTAGCAAATTATTTCAGAAACCGAGGAGACGGACGAGTATCATTCAGTGTATTTACGTGGTGGGCTTCATGGTGAGTGTGTCGTAAACTTTTACCATATTGTTTTTATTCACTTCACATGTTAGCTTTGAGTAGCTGTCCTTCTTTTTCAGCACAAGAGGTGTGATATAACGTTATGCATGTTATATTAAAACCACATGAAATGAAGTTCAAGCATGTTTTATGCAACTAATCAATAATATGTTAGATAATTTTTTTGAGAATAGTTTTATTTTGGAATCCTGTTTTCTATCTACTTAAAATAAAAGTTAATTCATGATATCTATACAAACAAATATAGTAGATAGAATTTTTAAAAAAAAATGGAATAAAAAGTGGAAGTGGAAATAAAAAGTGAAAGTGTCTGATTACTGATAGTGTTTTGAAATATCCAGAACTGGTTAAATGTGTCAACTAAATGAAGGAGGTGGTGAAGAGCTGGTCAGGTTGTATTGACAGCCATACATCAACATGTTTAAGGGTGCCTCTTCAAACAAGACTGTCAGGACAACATGTTTGACCTGAAGAACACGGTGAAACCACCGGCCATGAAGTACGTCACAGATAACAAACAAAAGGGCAGTCTAATATAAGATATTTACTTTATTATTTATGTTATTATTTACATATGAGATGCTTTAACAACTGTCCTGAAGTCATGCCGCACAGAAGTAATTTTGCTTTCATCCTTCATATCTTGATAAAAGATATTATTTGAAGGTAAGCAGTAGTCTCTAAAAGAAGCTGCTACAGATTGTAACACAGCTGATAAGTTACACAACTTTTCTAGTTGTGATCGAGCCCTTCATGCAGTGCTGTGTGACTTCAATCAGGAATTCACCACGAGGATGAGCAATGTCGTTCTGCAACTTCAGCAGCTAAGACTTCAACCCCTGCGCTTAATACCTTTGGATTATCAGTGTGATTGACATGTTTCTCATGGTTCTCTCATAACATAAAATTCTGATCAGAACACTGGATAACTCTAGGCTTGTTTCTTATCTGCAATCTTTTTCCCTCACTTTGTCATTTCGCTCAGGATTTGTTTGGCGTTAGCATGATCATCCCGCTGCTGAGCCACCATGTGAAAGCTCTCGGAGCAAGTCCCACTGTGGCTGGGATTGTAGGTAATTATGTCTACTGCAAAAGTTAATGTCTTAAAAGTTGCACCATAGCAGATGTACAGCAGGACCTGCCCTTCATTCCTGAATAATGTTAATAACACATGATTAAACAAACCAACATCAGCTGCTGACAGAAAATGCAAAGAATTTTGTGTTTTGAAAAGACTGGTTGTCAGGAGGACACATAAGTACCAGAAAATTATGTTATTTTATAAAAATCATAAATAATGAACCAAACACAGAAACACTAGAGTACATCATCCAGCCACACAGTCTGTCCTGGTAAAGCACCATCCAGAGGGATAGATTGGATGTTGAGGAGTTAGATGGTAGTTTAAAGGTTTTTCTGAATATCTCATCCTCCTGTGAAGAAATTTTGAGACATCATGATTTAGATTATGGATGTAGTGAAAGAGGACATGAAGGTAGTTGGTGTGAGAGAAGAGGATGCAAAGGACAGGGTTAGATGGAGGCAATTGATTCGCTGTGGCGACCCCTGAAGGGAAAAGCCGAAAGGAAAAGAAGAAGAAGAAGATAATTTAGATTCTTCTCCGTTTTCTTTCTTTGGAAAAAGTAATGAAGAAATACATTTCTAAGAAAATGGAAGGATAAATTTTTGGTATAAAAATAATCATTTGTTGCAGCCTGAATAAATTAACATTGTAAATTGTGCCCTAAAGCTTTTATTTGAAAGTTGTCCACTTTTGGAGTATTATGAGCTTGGACAATTATTTAGTAGTAGTACATCATGACTTTGCAACTTGTCAGTCTCACCTTAGTGAAGTCAGGTTCTCTGCAGGTCTGAACATGTGGTTTCCATGCTGTATTCACAAATATGAAACTTTTGCAGGATCTACGTACGGGATCTTACAGCTCTTCTCAAGCACAATAGTTGTAAGTATCGACTTTGCTTCCTGTCTCTCGTTTCTATTCTCCCTCTTCTGCTTGACAAGGCTTGCTAATACTTAGGATCCAAAATGGTTGCGTAGCATGTCGGATAGCATCTCTGGTATTTCATGAAAACAATACACAAAACACTGTGTGTTTTATGTTGGTTGTGGACTGCACAATGCCCCTGGTCACTCCCAGCACATTCACACACAAGCTACCTCTGGTTAGCTGCACAAATAGCTTTTTTTTTTTTTTTTTTTTACAAGAGAATTGAAAACTAAAATTTTTTGTAATTAAAACCATGTCCTGCCTGTTAAAAAAATCCTCAAAAATGCACCATATCTCATAATAGGAATTGCATCTGATGCACACAGTTCAGCTCTCCACATGTCCCACCCTCAGCTCCTGTAAGTGGTTTAATTCTCTGGAGTCATGCGACAAATTAGAAAAATAAGGAGTCATCTGTAGGTTCCTGTCTGCAAACCGGCTGAATCTTGGTAAATGAAGAGCTGTGTGAACAGCTGGGGCTCTATGCTAACCCCACCAGGGTACAGCAGATGGAAGCAAACTCAATTGGCACTTATTTCATTATTTCATCAGATGTTAGGGTGTGTGTGTGTGTGTGTGTGTGTGTGTGTGTGTGTGTGTGTGTGTGTGTGTGTGTGTGTGTGTGTGTGTGTGTGTCACAAGGTGAGAATCTAATAAAGGCTTGTAAAACGAAGAAGGTCCAACAGAGGAAAGTCAAATTTCTGGATTTCCCTTTAAATTTCATACACTCCTGTACTTTTGTTTGAATTTTTAATTAATCCTCAATTTCATGGTTTTACAGTAAAAATATGGTTCTCAACTCTGCCTGTCCAGATGTTTGAGAGAACCGTTCATACTGTAGGTCCATCATCTCTGTCTTTTAGAGAACAGAACATTTGCTTTTTGTGGTCGTACATCACGTTGTGTGTTGGGTTTCCCAGGGTGGCTGGAGTGATGTGGTGGGACGGCGCTACTCCCTGCTGACGTGTCTGCTGCTCAGTTCTTTCGGCTACGCTCTGCTCGGGATGTCCACCAGCATCGCCTTGTTTGTCCTCGCAAGGATACCTGTTGGTAAATCTTGAATACACAACTATATCGCTGCTCCGGGAAGGACAATCACAACAGAAATAAAAAAGTGATGCATGGCTTCAGTTTCAGTTCTGTCACGAGTCTGATATTAGAAAAGCAACCAAGCAATGTGTTGTTACAAACGGCTGTCCTACTCCTACTATGACAAGGCTCCAGTGAAAACACACGTTAGCGTCTTAGTTTCTTATAACAGTAGGCTACACACACACACACACACACACACACACACTCCTTTCTACTGCTTCCATTATTACTATTAACAGTGCTAATTACAGCAAATGTTACTGCTTACTATTTTTACAACAACCTGCATTAGTGCTTTTACTGTTACTTCACCACAAGCCTTTACAGCTACTTTATCCGTGTTTTCAGGTGATAAGAGCGTTGCCACAGCCTTTCTAAGTGCATCCTGTTCACCCCTCATTAATTCCTCTGCAGTGATTTTGGCTGTAATTCACCGAGTGGTTGCTCACAAAGGAGTCCTGAAAGAATAGCAGGAAATGGAGCCAAAGTTTGTGCAGATAAAATGTAGATTATATATCAGACTTGAATGAAAAGCACAAATGTCCTTTAGTTAGTTTTTCACAGAAAAGGCCGTTTGTCCCTCATACACTACACTAATGAATTCTGATTACTGTATTCATGTAAGAATTTACGACTGGTTTGCGATACATCAGTCTTTTTTTAAGTTGTTTGGTGTCTACAGAAGTTTTTAAATTAAATTGAATGCATATCTAAAGGAGGACAAAGAGGGCCTTTGCTTTGATGGACAAATAAGCATCTGGTTAGTTTCACACAGATATTCTGACTCTGAGGGATGTAAACGGAGTTGACATGGTTAATTTGCAATCACAGAATATATCTTAAAATGCATTCAGTAGCTTAATTCAGTTGCCACAATATTAAAGTGATGCAATTTGATTATTTTCTGTTACTCTTGGATCGCCTCGGTGCCAAATATAGAAATTAATAACTGAGAAAAGTGATTTCGCTAACAGTTTTAACTGACAGCAGAACAAAGCAAAAGAAACAAGGATGGGGAAAGATTGTTCGTATTATAAACATGTCCTGTATTCAGAATCCATTTTTTATGATGCACATTCTTGCAGTAGGTGAGTCACAGCACACGACACAGCCTATAATGACTGGGCAAATAATAAAAGGTGCTACTTTACAAGGCAAAGAGGAAATGCTCTCTTTAAGTACGATACATATACTAAGGGCAGCCGTACTAATTTTTAAAAATATCCATTGTCCACCTGAATAAAAAAATAATAGTAATAATGAAGGTAGGTTGCAACTTGTGATGGTTATAGGAGGGTAAGAGCTGGTGAAAATCTGTAGACCTGATCGTCTCATTTAACTCTGTTCAGTGCAGCCGTTCATTCTACAAAGGCCAGTCCTTCTCACACCAGTCAAATTTATTCAAATATCACCCAACGGCTTGTGCAACATAGAAAGTGATGTCACACAGAAACACGCACCAACATTCTTGAGGAAGTTCTCATAATTTATGAAAAACCACCACTTTTATCATGCAGATAAGTCGTATCTTACTCTCTCTGTGTGTATCGAATGTTTTCTGTCTCAGGTCTGTTCAAGCACTCCCTGTCCATCAACAGAGCCCTGCTGTCGGACCTGGTGTCCGAGTCGGAGCGCCCCGTGGTGATGGGACACTTCAACGCCGCCTCCAGCGTCGGCTTCATCCTGGGTCCCATGGTGGGCGGCTACCTCACCGAGCACGAGGGGGGGTTTTACACATCGTCCTTCACCTGTGCGGTCATCTTCCTCATTAATGCAGGTCGGTTTGAGCTGCAGCGAGATAGCTGATTTGAATAGAGCCCGTATTCAATTGAACCGTGTGTCTTTATCATTCCAGGACTGGTTTGCCTGCTGCCGTGGAAAGAAGTGTTAGTTCTTTGTAACAAACCCGACCCCAACAACGACACAAGTAACGGTTGCCATGATAATAAATGCAATGAATGCAATAAGTCGGTTCAGAACGGCTCCCACGTAAACGGCCATCATCAAATGTTTGACGCTAACTCGCGCTTCAGAGCTCCAGGCAAGCAAAGAGCTAACCTCAGCTGGGGGGAGTTGGCTCTGCTGCAGCCCGCCTGGAGGCAGCTGTCCTCTGTGGGCTCCAAGATCCACACGGTGGCCTCCTCCGACATGTGGGACCTGTTCCTGGTGCGTCTGCTCATGGCCATAGCCATCATGCTGTATTACAGCAACTTCTCTCTGGCGATGGAGGAGCGTTTCTCCGTCAGACCCAAACTGACTGGTTATATGATCAGCTACAGCAGCACACTGGGGGCTCTGTCCGGGTTCCTGGTGGGGCCGGTGACACGCCTCTATAGGAACAACATGCCCACTTTGCTGCTTCACTCCACAATCCTCACCTGCTCGCTCATTTTGCTGTATGCGACCGCCCCCAGCGTGTGGCAGGTGCTGCTCACCTCTACCTTCTTTGCTATTTCCACCACTATCGGAAGGACGTGCATCACAGACCTGGAGCTGCAGAGAGGGGGGACGCAGGCCAGTGGGACTCTGATAGGAGCGGGACAATCGGTGACAGCCATCGGACGAATCCTGGCCCCCCTCCTCTCTGGTCTGACCCAGGAGATCAGTCCTTGTGGTCCTCCCAGTCTGGGAGTGGTCTTGGCTCTTGCAGCCGTTAGTTTATTACTGATCAGGATTCCCAAATGGAACCGGAGTCGGATTGAAAAAACAGCCCAATTCTGACGCTAACACTGCATTTAAAGTTGAAAAAAAAAAAAAAAAAACTCAATGCGAGTCCACCACACGGAGAAGTTCTCTTTTTTTGAAGAACAGCAGACTCGTTGTGGGGAAGATGTTTCCTGCGCCAATGCCTCTGACGAATGTGTGCGGATGCGGCGCAGGGTGAGAATGGTTCATCACCACCAGCACTGCAGTCTTTCTCTCAGGAAGATCATCTGAAACTCGTGAAGTCGTGGTGGAGACGTGTCATCAGCTTCACTCCGAGCTAACGCTTGATCACTAAAGAAAACAGGCCGCTTGGGGTTCCTACTACTACAGTTTTAATTGCAAACAGTACACTTTGATTTTTTTAGGTCATATTTAATCCACTACACTACTACAAGGCAAAATAAGATCTGCTGACTCACCTGAATCAAGACAAGGGCCATCCTATGTTCACCATTCCAGGCCTCATTCAAAGACTCTGAGCTGAACCTTTAGTTGCTGTGAGCATTTTGGGCTTCCTGCCCATGTCAAGGTTGATCACACGGTTACAGAAATGGTCAAAAGTGACAAATTATTTACCTCAATGCCAGTGGTTCCCACGGTGGAATGAGTTTACCCTGGTTAACTTTTGTAGCTACAGATTTGTGATGTATGATCGTTACACGTGTGGAAAAAATGTGAAAAAACCAACAGAAAGGTGTGAACATCCACCTCTACGGCTTTGTTAGGTGTAATTATTAGAACGTATTGTGTGTTTTTCCACAATAGTGATTCAACTATTTATCTTAGGACCTTTTTTAAAGGATCGTTTTTTTAAATTTTGTTCTGAGCACCACTGTTGTTAAAAATCCAAATGAAGGAAATTTGTGTAAATTTGTTTTAAAGTCAGATAATCTATGAATTGTTTCAGATTCATGCCAGAAAGTCAGAAAATAAACTTTTTATAAGAGTCTGGAGCTTTGAGTCATGTATGAAACAGTGACATCACTGACAGTCTTGATGTTGCATCCATCCTGCACACATCTCAGGATAGATGGTGAAAGAGTTGAAATCTTTTCAGATAACTCAGAATGTGTTATTTTAAATCTCACTTGTGTCCTAATATGACCTCACTGACCATCATATCCAGGCAATGTTAACATACCAGTAATGTCATATCCAAGTAAGTCAAAGGTAGCTTCATGTCAGGTGGGGTGGCACCTAAAAAGGTCAAAGAACTGGAGTTTACTTAATGATGTAATAGAACAAATTCATGTGCTTTTCAAACCTGGCCATAGTCTACAGGTCAGAAACTGAGAAATCTTTTAGGCCTCCCCTACTTCCTGTATCTCTTCCTCTAGTGACGGCATTTTCAACAGCTTACGAAAACCTGCATTGTGTCTGTGGTGTCATGAATGCCTGATAAGAACAACATATAAATTTATTACAAAACATGAAAATGAAGTTGGTCCAGATATGAGTTCCATCGGTTCAGCAGTCATACAGTACGTTTGTACTGCAACCGCAGCAGTTGATACTGCCTGAATACAAAACCTGTACTGTCAGTCATGCAACACACTAGAGGCAATACAATAAAAAAAAAAAATATTGCATTACACAAAATGAAGTAAGAGTCACTGAAAATAAAAATTTAAATTACATTTTCTAAAAATCCTATGGGATCAGGGTAAAATGATGCTAAGGTCTGACGTGACAACAAATCGGTCATCGTCTACGGTCCTTAAGTTGCTTCACTTCTGTTGTGGTTCTGTTTCAGTCCATCCTGGCTCGTTTTAAGGTGTGTTTCACCTCTCATATGACAAAATAAAAGTTCCTCAGTGTTCATTTCCTGGTTTCCCTTCTGTGGTCTGAAAACAGTTTCATGTGATCAGTATGGCGGCGGCAGTCCAGCTGCTCTCCAAAAAGCCCAGGGACACTCTCACTTCCACTTCGGGTTCCACTTTGGTCGTCTGAGGAGAGGGTTTTGTGCTGAGGGGCTTCTGGGTTCAGCAGCCCAGGTTGGAGGTGGCGCTGAAGGCTGCTGCTCCTCTTCATCTTCTGCTTCTGGATTTCCCTCCCTTAAGTTACGACCTGAGCTCCTGTCGTTAACGGGGGAGTGGGGGTGGCGTCGAGGAGCAGGGACACGGGAGTCACTGGAGGAGGACGTTACTCGGGACAGACCGGGCCCCGCCCGGCCCCTGGCTTCATCTACACGTTCATTAAGCGTATCCACGGAGGACACCTCCTTCAAGGTGTCCAACCTGTGGAGGGGCATCATGGCTCTGGAGGAGGAGCGTTGAGGCTGCTGGAATCGAGAGCGTCTGGAAGGGTCGGCCACCTCTGACATGGTTTCCTGTTCATCTGGGATGGAAAACAAGCATGTGATACTCTGGATTCTCTGTCACGGAGAGTCAAACAGTTACTGAAGTGACGACTGAGGGACGCCACCTCCATGTGGCTGGAGCCACGAGCGCAAAGATTCCATCCTTAGTCAGGGATCATGAAAAAACGAAAGGCTGTTCCATATTAAACAATGTACATGCATGGAATACTTACATATCAGTGAATATTGATTAAAACTAATATTTTTGAGAGTCAGATCAGACACACCAGAGAAGTATTATCTTTTGTCTGCTGTCGTTAGACAGGTTTAGGCTTTAATTCACTTTAATAGTCTCACATGTTGCTGGTCTAAGTGCATTAGAGTTAACTCATGCTTAGAGACATCAGAGCTGCACTGATCACATGTGGTCGGAGTGATGGATGTCTAATGGAAGGTAACAGAAATATTAGATAAGTACAAAGCATTACATCTCCTAATGACACGTCTGTTACCTATGTAACGTCTGTTACATAGGAGAAGTGTGAATGAAGGTTTGTGAAACAAATCTAAACAGTTTGTCCGGTGATGCTCCAGAAACCCTCCCCATGAACAGAACGAGGCAAAGTTATTAACTTCTAACCAAATGGATGAACTAAAAACTACAGTTCCCACATAGCAAAAATATACATATACATCTAAATAAAGATGGTAAAAATAATACAAGGTAGTTGTGTTGAGAACTGCTCCAGAAACCAACCCTCTCCCTGAAGGAGCTCAACTCTACTTGTATCCACAGCAACAGCTGCTCGTTCTGTGTGAGATTTTTGAAGAGAAACTATTTATTTTACTATTTGTAACTTTGCTAACAATTCAACTGTGTTGATGTTCAACACCATGTCCCTTGTGTTCGTCATATTTGCTCATACAAAGCAAGGATGCTTTGCTGATTTGCACTAAATGAAGGTAGGTGAGAACTTATTAATTTTCCTGGTATAAACTAAAGCATTCAACATGAATGTCTGTCCTGAATTATTCCATAATGGAGTGAAAGTGTTCGACTTTTACTTTACCCGTGAAGCTCTGCCTCCCAGGAGGAAACCTTGAGTCTAGACTTTTCCCAGCAGGCAGAGAGAAATACTTGTGAGATTTGGGCACTGCCTGTGAAAAACATGGGAACAACAAGAATAAGATGAAGCTCATGTTTCACTAATTCTATTTATCAGATTAAAATACAGAAATAAAATCTGTTTCCTGCTCACCGATGTCTGAAAGCTGCCAGGTCGGAGGCTCCGACGAATGCTGGCGTGGCGCCTGATCAGTATCTCTTTGGTGTGTTTGTCGTTGGGAAGGGCGTGCTTACTCGTGAACGCCACCGTCTGGATAAGAACAAAGCATCATAACAGAAATCAGACCACCAGTGGATACTCATGAATCACTTCCATGATAGGGTCACCCAACAGGTGGCAACACTGCTTCACAGTCTGTCAGTAATAAACACATGCTCCCTGTTTGTCTACACATCACATGTGTGGTCAGTTTATAAGCCTGATGTCATATCACAAATGGAAAAGTGCTGCCGGCCGTGTAAAGCTGCGTTTCAGTGCTTGGAGTAATCACACAGAGGTGTACCTGAAGGCACCACAGAAACATCTTCCTTCAGTGATTATCGACAAATATATCTAAGAAGTGAAAGACGGAGGACTCGGGGTGAAATAACACGATGGCCTCTTGTCCTTCACCCTCCTCAAAAAAAAGAGATTTATAAACACTGTAGAGAACCATGGAACTTCATTTAGAAGTTAAATGTAGATCCATCCTGGACAAGCAAGATTTAAATGCAACAATGAACAGCAGCTGAATGCAAATGTAGTCAGAAGGAAGACTTTCCTTCTCTTCATCATTCACGGGCAGCACAGAGAAACACATTCTGTCATTCCTGAGACGCTGAGAGACAGAAGGAAAAGAAACATCCAAACGTTTCTGCTACAAATTTCATCGGTTATTTTTTTTTTTTTTAAATATTGGTGAATTGTATTGCTTTAATATTAATAATTGTATCTCCCCACCTCTATATATTTGAATAAGCTCATTTGAAAGTCTCACGCTGTCATGCTGTCACCAACTCCACCCACTACCTGTCAATCAAGTGCCCAACCAATCACGGCGCATCTGCCAGAGGGAATCACGTGAACAATATAGCATAAGGCAACTGCTATGTTAGGAGAAGACATAACTATACATGGACTTTCCAGTTAACATAATTTTAGAGTGTCATAACTGTTCCAAACAGCAGAAACGACACAGAAAACAGCAACGAATTCTGAGTTCGTCTGGCACGAACAGTCTGTGCAGCTATGGTTTCCGTTTGGAACGCGACAATCGATGTCGTATCCAAAATGCTCCTCGGGCATCTGAAAAAAACGGTCTTTAAGTAACTACATACAGTTCCGTTCATGTAGTCAGCTAACAGAACTATCACTTCTCTATAATTTCTTTTCCCCTTGCTCTTTTTATAGTTGCCTTTTCCTTTTAACATTAGCTCCTTTGCCAATCTCACCATTACTTCGCTTTCTTTCTCCAGTCAGCCTGCTAACATTCATCTACGGCTTCGCAATCCATGATTTGCCAACACAAAGTCATTACGTCACCACTTTGATTTTTTACTATGTTGGGTGCGCTTGGTTTATAATACCAATACATTTATTTTCATATGTTTGGTATGAAGTCTGATATTATTGTTTTAACGTGGAATTTCCACAGGTTCCTGCTAGTTATTATATTACATTATATTATACTATATTATATTATATTGTTGTATTTATTATATTATATTAATATTTGAATTAAAATGTATAACACCTTTAGGAGAAATATCTGCTAGTAACTATTAGCCGCTTAAATGTGTACATCTAATGCTTGTTTTAGTTATTGATCTTTTTGTCAGTTATATCATATTGATAATTATCACAATAATTAGCTGACTTTTTAACTGGAAACACTTTAGAATTAATTATTAATGCTGTTCCTAAATTCCCAGAGCCCAAGACAAATAATTGTCTCTTTTTTCCACAAAAAGTTCAAACTCAAGACTCATTTATTATTATAACTGATGATGAAGAGCAAGAACTCCTCACTACTGAAATGATGAAAGAATTGATGAAAGAATTGATCCATGATCAGATTATCCGGCAACCAATTGACTACTTATAAACAACCAAATCGATTAATCAACTTATTGTTGCAGTCATATCTTTCACAAGCTTGGTATTTTATGAGATTATCAAAAATGTTTTTTCAAGGTAAAATTATAACACCAGATGTATGGAGAGAAACACTGGGTGGTAAAGAAGTAGTAGTACTGGCAGTGCTATTAGTAGTAGTGTGTATTGATTATCTGCTCTCACCCGCTGCCTGATCTTGTACATGTTCTTTGACAGGATGTCATGCATGTTCCTCAGGTCTGAAGCCATGAACTTCTTCTTTGGTTTAGCAGAACTCTTCTTTTCCTCACTGGAACACAGAACAAACAGACATTAATACAGATCATGTCCACACGTTTGACTGGAACAGACAATAAAGAGGCAGCGTCATCATTTTAGTACTAGAGGGAGACGATGGATGGAGCGGCGCTGATGTCTCCAGACACCGTGTCCAGGATCTCCATGGCATTCTGCAGCTCCAGCTTCTTATACAGAGCCACGATACTGGACTCGGCCCGATTGTCTCGAATCAGGATCTTCCGAAGGATTCGATTGTTGAACTTCATGAATCTTGAATAGAGAGAAAAAAAAGTAAAATCGATTGGTTTGTGTGAAACTGATTCCTCATTGGAAATACAGAAAATATTAGGATACACACAAATCAAACAACATTTCAAGTACAGTCTGTCTACATTTTTCTTTCCTCTGCAAAGATTAGAACCAACAACCTATCAGTGATAAAAGATCACAGCGGTCAGAGCTGCAGGTTGGGTAACTGCTGCTTTATTAACAGCTTGAACAATAATGCAGCTCTGAGGAAGAAGAATAAACTTCATCAGGCCTCACCAAACAAACTGCTCAACACTCTGGATTGACTGATTTCTTTACATCAGATTTGTGACAAAAAATACAAAAAATTGTACTAGATTCTGTAAAATAAAATAAAAAAACACAACAGGTGACAACAGTATGAATTATAGACCTTTTTATACACTGACAAGTAAAAAGTCTTTAATTTTCACATTTTATTTGATCATGGAGTAATTTTTTAAACATATCCACCTATGTTTTTTATTTGTTTGTTTTTTGGCAGGATTCTGTACAAACTCCAGTGGATTTCTGTGACTCCTGTGAGCAGATGGGTCAGTTAAATTAAACTGTACATCTGGGTAAAGTTGTGGACCCAAGATTTTTTTTTTTCTTCTAGACATTGCAGTTGTGATGTTTGACATTTTCCTAAATTACACAAAAGCTGAAGGACCAATTTCCACTAACTTGGTGGAGGTGTGTGTCGTGTTTCAGGTGAGTGAAACACACGCTGTTTGTCCTGGGTGGGGCCATGCATTCTGCAGACATTTACTGACATTCTGCTTTTCTTTCACTTTAATCAGTTTCAGGTTTCTTCAGTTCTGAGTGTCTAGTGGGGGAATTCCACATAATTAACTTAACGCAAATAGTCGACGTCCCTATATCACAGCTCCTATAGTTGTCTGGTCCACTCCCGCTAGGTTCAATAGTGGAACGCCCCACAAGCCGGTAAGAACAAAAGAAGCCTCATGACTGAGAGGAGAAACGTCTTCAAGCTTTTCCCACAAGTCCAGCTGATTTTATTCAACACAGAGATCTGTGTATACAGTCGACACGTCATTATTTCATGACGTATCGAGTTTTTAATGCGTTCATGTGGAGTTTAGATGAGATGGTCAAGTATGTAAAAGTTACTCATCCATAGTCTATTTATTTCTTTTTGTTTTCTATCGTTGAACTCTTTGTCTTCTGACACACATCCACCAACAGACACTTCATTTCCATCCTGCAGCTTCCTTTACTTAATACTGGCTTCATTCTCTTCTTCAGCAATGAAACATATGATCAGTGGAATAAAGAACATGCTACTGCTCTGCTATTTGTACGCTTAGGATCACTGATGTGCTATAACATGAAAACCTACATGGTCAGTGTTCCGCTATGAGTCCAGCGTAAATGGTTCTCCCTCCCCTAATGAGTTGTGCTGACAGCTTGTTTTTTACGTGTCCAATCAAACTTAAGATCTGCATTGTGAGGAGCCTGAGGAACCGGTCTCATCAGACAAACAGAGTAAGTCAACAAGGAGGAAGTATCAGTGGAAACCGACAGCAGTGACGGGATAGAAGAAAAAGACCAAAGACACCGTTTGTGTACATGTGTACAATATGTAAGCTTCAAAACCTTCTCTATTTGTTTATCACACCTGAAGACGGTAAATATGTTTTCAGTTCATGACTTTAAAAGTTTTGCGTGGGATCATTTCACACCCCACTCATGAACTGTCATACCATGATAGATTGAAATTGTTTACTGTGTTTGAAATATATAGTAAAACCTGTACATGGAGTATGAGGACGCTGCTATTAAACAATTTATTCATATCATAAAATATAAAGCATACAGAAGGGAGCTAACAAGTGTTATTCATGGAGTAAACACTGACTCGATAATACAATAATAATACATTGCTGGACCTATGACATATTGTAGGTTTAGGCGGACATGTAAATATATTCAAACTAAATCATTTTTACAGTTTTGAATAGGTGGAAATTTCCTACTGAAAATAACTTTAATGATTGTTTTTGTTATTCCAAAGTTTTAAGTGATAGAAAATGAGCAAGGTTAATAGCTGAAGCAGTGGAGTGACATTTGCATCAGGTACTTTAGTACAAACCTAAAATGAGTAACTTTCAGGCATTAACACTCACAGATTAACACGCAGGGCAAAGAGGAAGATGTTGATGGCGGAAGCTCAATCTAATTGTCACTTAACATTCCCACACAAAGCCAGAGTGAACAACAGCATTGTTGACGCAAAACACAAAGAGGGAACCCGAGAGCACAGGAACTAAAACTCTGCGTCTCTCTTTCATTAATGGTGAGAAACTCCAGAGCAATGAGTGTTTTAAGCGAGTGCTGCACATTTTTGCGGGTTACTCATCAATGGTCCAGCGTTAAAACGACAGATTTGTGCTGACAGACACCAGAGAGGACTCACTTACTTGTCCTTCCAGTAGAAGTGGCTCCACTGTCCACACAGGTCCTCAATGCCAGCGATGGTGTGTTCCATGAGCTGATGGCAAACAGAGGCATGTTAGTGTGTGTGCAGAGGACTTCTGGTATTTATTACAGCCCCCATGTGACGCACCCTGCAATGGATCTCAGCATTAATGGTGTCCAGATTGCGGTTGGTTCTGCGGACGTTGATGTATTCGATCAGAGGACGAATACTAATGCCCTGTGAGGAAGATGAAAAAGAAGGAGAGAAACCCGCAAAACAAGACATTTTAACAAACCTTTCAAAAGTTAACACATTATTTATATGTAAAGCATATACATATACTACAGTTCTTACCTGAAGAAACACAGTGAAGAGGATGATAGCAATAGTGGCAGTGACGAAGAGTTGTTTGCGGCCAATGTTATCAGGAAGTGTGAAGGCCAAGGCGAATGAAATTGCACCTCGCAGTCCACCGTAGGCCAGACCAAACTGATCTTTTGCATTGAATGGGATGGTGCGGAAAGGGTTAATGATCTGAGTCAGCACCAGGACGCCTGAGAAGGTAGAAAAATGTCACCGTCATCTTTATATATCAACTGGAAATCAAATTCACCCTTTGGTTTAGAGTTTGTTTCACGCTCTTGAACAGCTTTACAACAACTTTACAACAGAGAACACACAGATAGCCGGCAGCATTGTTTTTCTGTGCTCCAGTGTTTCTAAGCTTGGAGCCGCTTTCACCTCCGACCACACCCTAAATAAAGAGCAGGACGCGTGCTCTCTCTCTTTCACCTGAAACCTGTAGCCACACCCAGCGGTGACATCACGGTGTCAAGCAAGAACATCACTGCTGCAAGGTGAAAAGTTCCGCCGCAACAGAGAAGATCTCAAGACAGTCGATTCGCTGTTTAAAGTCTATTTCTAATTTTTAAGCATATTCAGCATACAGCAAAAGAAAGGAGTTTTCTGATAAATAAAAGTTCAGTGATACGTACCAAAACGCTTCCAAAGTTAAAGTTTTTTTTTTTTTTTTTCATAAAAGATTTGGAAAGCTGATTGATTTAATTTTACAATCTTGCACATTTTACATCTATGTTTGCTCTCTAGTCGTCATCTGTGTCTTTGTTGGTGACATTTTGCTGTTATTGTTGGAATGTCGCAGCTACACGGCTGTTGGTGGAACGACGTGCTCCTGATTGAGGGATGTGACTCACGCCACTCGTGTGCTTGTGAGGTGATGTGTGTGAGGTGATGTGTGTGAGGTGATGTGTGTGAGGTGATGTGTGTGAGGTGATGTGTGTGAGGTGATGTGCCTGACACAAACATGCAGATCCATTCATGAATAAAGCGGGAATGGTCAAAACCTCCACAGGGGACGTGTCCTTACCCAGACCTCTCCACACGAAGGCGAAAAGCAGCGTAAACATGATGTAGCCCCAGTTCCACTCGTGTTCGGTTGTCAGGGTGACGACTCCCAGGAAAAAAAAGATGAGGGTCTCCGAGATGGAGCCCACCATCTTCACCACGTGGCGGATGGTCGTGCAAGAACGCTGGGAAACATTTTCCTCCACGTAGTATTTCATGGTCAGGGCACAGGTCACGATGCTGCAGAGAAACAAAAGCATGTGTGTGTGTGTGTGTGTGTGTGTGTGTGTTTTCACTGCACTGTTCACCAATTCTACAATTTGAGTCTGGAGGCGTGTTAAAATCTACTCACGCCATGATGGAGGAGATGGCGAAGAGCTCAGCCACCAGATAGGCCAGGTAGCTGTACATGAAGATGAAGAGCGGCTCGATTTCACGCACCCTGGAGGTGAACCTGGTGGTGAAAGCCGCCACGAAGCCGAACAGGAGGCCGAAGCCCATCCCCCCTAACCCCACCACGAAGAACCTCGCCACCCCCAGGAAAACGTCCACCGGCTCCACGACCGGCATCTCTGCCACGAAGTTAAACATGTTGTACAACACCTGAAAACACACACACACACACACACACATACACACAAGTTGGTTCTCTGCAGCTTTGCATGCATGCAAAGACTCAAACTGCTTCCTGTGGGGGTCATGGGTCGAGCGGGGGCTGTAGCCTCTAATGACACACATGCAAATAATGGTGATTTATTGAAATATTTACTCAGCGCTGTTTGCAGTGTGATAATTTCACGCCACCGAGAACACGGACTGACTCACAGACAACAAGCATTTAGCAGAACGAGCAGCTTTGTTCCTTTACGTCCTTTTCCTGCCACAAAATGAAACAATCTACAGGTTTGGGAGGAAGAGGCAAGTTTGTAAATAAGTCTTATCAAACTAATTTACCACAGAGAGAACATATGTAATGTTCGCTTACTGAACAGGGACAATCGCTGCGATATTAAACTCAGATCGATGGAAGGTTTACATGTTTACAGGTTCACTGATATGAAAAGTCAAGTTTCCAAGCAGTTTTAAACACACACACACACACACACACAAACACACACACACCTCTGTAGCGCATGGCTCATTCAGGCAATCCAGCTGGTAACATTTTGTGTTTGGTCTGTGTCAATACATCCCATGAATAGACCAAAAACAGTCACCAGACCGGTGTGTCTCACAATACTGAGAGAATTCACGGCCCGTCTCGGCCAACAACTCAAAAATATTTTTTTAAGGTTAAATAAGTTAAAGTTGTTGGTTCTACTCTTTTCAAAGAATTTGTATTAACATGAGAAAAAACAGAAACTGAAAGCTTATCAAACAAAGGTGTTCTTAAACCACTGAGAGGTAAACAGGAAATTGTCAATTCTCTACATTTACTGAAAGCAGATCTGTGTGCAAAATAAAAGCAGAACTAACTCTTTCGTTTTAAATTTGAATTTTGAGGATTTCCCAGTGTTGGAGCGACTGCAGCGGCCGTAAGAAGTGATCGTGCAAACACTTTGGATTTGATGGCTGCAATTCTGCTACAAGAGGCTCTCTGAACAGACCACGCCAAAGCCTTCCTGCTCTCCTGAGTCAATGTTTGTCTTCACTTTTCAGCTCTGCTACTGTGTTCTAAACAAAAGGGTCACCACGTCAGTGGTCAAAGCACATTAATGTAGCGGGGTGGGGACGAGTGTTAGAGCACAATAGGAGCAGGGAGAATGAGGAAATTTGAGCATGAGATCACTTCAAACCAAGCTTGAGATGATGGTGTGTGTGTGTGTGTGTGTGTGTGTGTGTGTGTGTGTGTGTGTGTGTGTGTGTGTGTGTGTGTGTGTGTGTGTGTGTGTGTGTGTGTGTGTGTGTGTGTGTGTGTGTGTGTGTGTGTGTGTGTGTGTGTGTGTGTGTGTTCCCTTGTCCTCCCATATGGCCAAATGTAATGGTAATCTCAGAAACTGGTTTGGCAGCATCTAAGTAAACACTCTCCCATGTCAGCCAGACTCAGGCCTGCGGACGTGTTGGCTTTATGTCAAACTACATTCCTTCACTTCCATTTTATTTATCTTTACTTTATCTTTACTTCCATTCAATTCATCTCATCGACAGTCTTGCCAGTTAACAGACATTACCCTCCCGCACCTTATATGTTCTCAAAAATGAAACCAACCCTAGATAACCGATCGAACAAGTACAGTTTCTGGAGAAACCCGAGCTTGGGCTTACATAGAGAATAACAGCTTCAAATAATAGAATAGTTCAAATTAAAAGCCCCAAAGCAGCCTTAAATGATAGATGGAGTCAGGATTGTCTCTACAATGATCTTTTTTGGTGAAACAAAATACTGCCTTTGAGGTTTTTGGAATATAGCCACATTTGATGCAGTAATTTTGTCTTATTAAGGTGTACTTAGTAAATGGAATACAGCGTTTTATTCAACATGATGTAGGTCAAAAACAGTGTGCAGACGTAACTTGTTCACAGCTCAGTGTTTTCATAACAAGCAGTAGCCCACAGCTAACCGAAGCGGGCCAACATGCAGCAGCACGCCTCTGCTTTTAACACAGCTTCCCATCCAAAAAGCGTCTTAGAGACCACTGACCTGCACAAACCTGAACACACCTCCTCAACCCCCGTGTCAGCCCACTCACCACAGTGACGGCGTCATTGAAGAGACATTCCCCAAACACCACGATGTAGAGCTGCTCATTGACCGACACGTCCTCAAACACGCTGAGAACGGCCACGGGGTCCACGGCCGAGATGATGGTGGCGAACAGGAGGTTCTCCTGCAGGTTGATGTCCTGCACCCCAAACGCCTCGATCTGACATATGGCAAACAAAGACATGCCGATGCCAATGCTGTTCCACAGGGTCCCCACCACCGCAAACCACAACACCTGCAAACACGAGGAGAAAGCGTCACATAAACGTCGCAGGATGTCAAGCTGAAGGTCTCAAGACCGGTTGTTGGTTCAGAAACGGACCGTGCCGATGTTCTCAAAGAACGGCCTGGTGGGCATGAAGTAGCCCGAGTCCAGGACGATGGGGGGCAGCATGTAGAGGAAGAAGACGTTGCTGGTGAGCACAGCAGGGGGTTCCTCGTGGACGGAGTGCATGATAGCACCCACGATTAACCCAATGCTGATCAGGAGGCAGGACTCCGGCACCCAGAAGGTGATCTTGTGGTAGACATGGAAACCTGAGGAAAGCAGTGCGACTGAAGTTGAGAAACAACTCTGATGACGGTAAATAAGAGTTACCTGAGCAGTTTACCTGAAGCTTTCTATGAAACTGTCAAAACTACAATCCTCAGTGTCAGGATAATTTAGTTGCTTACCAATTTTTGCAAATGATGCAAGCAGCACCCAGAGAGTGATCTCAAACGGTATCTGTATTCTTGAGTAATCCATTGTAAAGACAGGCAAATTAGCCTTTTCTGCGTCTGGAAAAGCTTGGGGGACATTGTCGGGCACAATGGGAGGCAAAATAGTAACGGCGGCGTCAGGTTTGGATGGAATTTCCCCTTTGGAGCCAAATTGAAGACTTAAAAATAAAAACACAACGAGTAAAACTGCTGCTGGTCTGGCGCTGCGTAAATCCATTGTGTGATTATCCAAATTCACATTGATGACGATAAATGTCAGCAAAGAAAAGGACAGAATCCGCTTCTCCTCCAGAGGTTGAGACCTTTAATTCTCTGTCATCCTCTTGGTTAAATATATTCTCTGAATATCCAGGCGTGAGGATTTTGATCAACTTTACTGCTGGGATCACCGTTGCGCGTCCGGATGCGTCTCCTTCCCGTTGACGCAAAGCAGCACACCTGTAATCTACCTGTGCGCGTCCCCAAGTTCCGATACAGGCTGGGCGCGGCCCCGAGCGCTCCTCTCATTGGGCGCCACCCGACGCAGGTAAAAAAGGGTGGGACGAGGGCCCTTCAGGGTCCGCTGTTTAAGTTTCGGTGACACCAACTTCCTGAGAGACATAAGTTTCATTTTAAATTTGAAGACTTAATCCACATGTTTCCTCCTGTTTATGAAAATATCACGTGTTCTTCACTGCAGTGTGAAAACTGTAACATAATCACATAAATTAATTTATTTCTTTAAATGTTCCATCTTTCATTACTTACTGGTCAAACAATCTGACTGAATTTGTTTTCAGCTTGATAAATTAATTTCAACAGGAAATAAAGAATTTTGAACCGTAATAAAATATCATAATATAAAGTATGTTGCTTTCATTTACCAGAGAAGATGTGAATGTTTTTGAATACAGCACAAAAAAAAACATCCCGCAATCATAAAACACAGGTGAGACAGGGGAAAATCGAATCAGTACTCTAATCGCCTTTTGAAAGTAGAATTTTAATGCTTCGTTTGAATGTAGACTCTCCAACACCGATGGACAAATAGACATTAATTTAAAATTCTAATCAGCTAATCCTGGATGACTTTTTCCTGCCCATAAACATTACTAGATCTGAGTCCTAGCCCGACATCTGGTGGCAGTCGGTCACACCTGTCTGTCTGGTTGGTCTTGTTGGTCTTTTCTGTTTCATTCTTCTTTCCTCTAAGCCTCACAGACTTTCAGGCTAATTATGACATAGACAAACTGCAATTAATAGTAATCTTCTCTTCATTCACATGACTCTCCTGATCAAAATTCCTGTTAGGCCTGCGTCACTGCTTCTAGTGAATCACACACTCTCGCTCAAAATAAACACATAGTAAATCTTTAATATGTGTCTCAGAAATCTCAAATATCTTTACAAGTCTTGGTATTCATCATTCCAGCATTTCTATAATTACTTTAATTAAATTCACGTCATTCATACTTTTTAAATGTCGTCTTTTAATTTTGTAATGATCAGTGTTTTTCCTGACATTTTAAACATTTTGAAATAAAGTTGAATTACTTTTGCAGCGGTACCGCTGGTGTGCGCCGCAGCGCCCCCTACCGGAGACAAGGAGGCGCTGCTGACCGGAGGTGTTACGCCTCGATGTGTCAGAGGGAGTCAGGGCGAGTCTCGACTGCAGACATCGTCGGATGTGCAAAGAGAATGCTCATCCGTATGAAAAG
Organism: Antennarius maculatus; assembly: GCA_013358685.1. Classification (NCBI taxonomy): domain Eukaryota; kingdom Metazoa; phylum Chordata; class Actinopteri; order Lophiiformes; family Antennariidae; genus Antennarius; species Antennarius maculatus. Next base: position 4,597,859 of record CM023618.1, on the reverse strand, counting down.
ACAGCATCGCTTTTCTCTCAACGGTACGTAATATTTATTTTTTATCTCCTTTCTTCTCATTTGACGTGAAATCGTGAACGTTGTTCGCGGGCGTTGATGAGAAAAGATTCTGCCGATCAGAGACGAGCATCACCTCCCAGCAGGAGGAGAATAAGATGTGTTTACAGCCTCCGATCTGTAAACGTAGAGGGATGTATTTTTTATTTTTTTATTATTTTTTTTTACATGACACATCCAACACAAAGAATCGGCCTCACTGAAAGAGCATCATCTGATATCATGACGCAATGTTTGTGTCTATCCGTGCGTCAGTCAGTAAACAACCACTGTGGAATAATAGTATTATTATTATTGGTCAAACATTTTATTTCGGGCCTGGTCGTTTCCTAGAATCCAGGCTGGATGAGTCGTTATTTGAAGGCCAGGATGGTGCTGATGTATGTAGAAAATGTCATATATATTCTTTAACACATGAGCCTCCATCTGACACAGGATGTTGTGTTTGTAACTCAGTGAGTCGCGTCACTTCCAGCCTCCAACAGAGCATCAAGGGGATCAGGATTTTATTTCATGTCACAGGAAGTCAGTCATGATGAGATCTGCTTCTTTTCTGTTTTTGCTTGTCTTTGCATCTGTTGGTTTGTTTTAATGGTGATTTAAAACAGAGAGCATTGAACAATACTTCTGGACAAGGATGTGTGTCATCCTTGAGCATCAATTGCAGTTCATTCATCCGTCATCGTCATCACTTTGAAAGTTTTTCTTTTTTTTCTCTTTCTCAGTTTACTGCTGTCTAGGAAACAAGAGCTTCTTTATGCATGGTGTTACATCTCTCTCTCCCCCCTCTGTGTGCGTGTGTGTGTGTGTCTTTCCTGTCTGTCTGTTGAGAATAAACTGGTTTGCATTGTATCCTCCTCGGTGATCAATCGGTTCAGAAGGTAATGGATATTTGTGTCTCTGTTTATCCATCTGCGTCTCCACCGGTGATTGATCTACATGACCAGATTCAAGGGAAACTGGATCGATAGATTGGAAATGAGACAAACATCAGGGGACAGAGGTAAGAGAAACAGACTGCCAGGACAAAACAGGACAAGTTTGATGACAGAGCAGAAGCTGGCATTAGGGGGATGAGTAGGAAGTGATTTGAGGAAAACGATACGTGAGAGGCACTGCGGTGCAGCCGGCGCTGACAGCATCTGTAGGGGGGCCCGCCTGGCTAGCTGGGTCACTTTTGTCTGCAGTGTCCCAGAGGAGCGTCTCTGTCTGTGATCACCTGAATCTACTCCTCTAACTCCACACACTTCACTCATTCTGTCGCTGTTTTCCTTCGTTTGTTCCAACTCAAACCAAAATGTTTCTCTCACTAGGTAGTTTGGCTTTGATGTCAGAGGTCAGCGAACGAGCAGCGGCTGTGGGGGTTCAGTGGTGAACATCTATCGGTCAGAGCTGCAATTATTAGCTGATTATTCAACTGACTGATGCAAAGAAAATTAGAAAAGCAACCAGTTTGGTCATTTTGTCAAGTCAAGAATAACAACCATTCCTCTTCTCGCTTCTTAAATGAAGAAACATGCTGGTCTTTCCTTTTATGTCGCTACAGATTTTGCATTCTGGTTCTCTGAAATTGAAACGTACACTTGGAGACATCCAATTAACTGATAATGAGAAGATTAGTTTAATAATTAAAAGAACCGTTCTGCTTTTATAAGCAATCATTTTAATGTTTTTAGTATTGATTTGTCATTTGTTAAATGAAATAGTAGAAAGAACAGAATTCCCGTTGCAGTTTCTCTCTCTCTCTCTCTCTCTGTGTGTGTGTGTGTGTGTGTGTGTGTGTGTGTGTGTGTGTGTGTGTGTGTGTGTGTGTGTGTGTGTGTGTGTGTGTGTGTATGTATGTACATATATATATACATATACAGTATATATACATGTATGTACATATGTATGAAACCCCGTCCCCTCTGCTCCCACAGTCACGCGAATTTCCACACTGTGGGACTAATAAAGGACTATCTTATGTTATCTTATTGTAATATCAATGATTTGTAAATATTTAAGTTCCTTAATCATTACATATTTTTTCATAATCTGTGCATGAGAGGCAGAAATCCATTCTGAAGAAGTTCAGGTAATTACAGGGACTCAGAATCTTGGTATTATTTCTTGTTGTAATGTAATACAATGTAAAATACAGTGAAATTAAAGAAGAAAATATGTCATCATTAGGATATAAAGCAGCTGCTGCAGTTGAGACATCTAGTGAGAATATGTGGATTGTCCAGATTTAACTTGAACTCTATAACAGTTAATCCTCTTGGATACATCTGTTTGTTTTCATCATCATCATCATTTGAAAGATGAATTTCTACAGTAACTGTTTTGACCCAATGTCCACCAAATAACATCTGTTTTCACCTGGGAAGAGGAAAAGTTTGACGACCACTGGTTTTAAAAGATTAACACACTTTCCCTCCGCTGAGTGGAATGTGATCTGAGTCTCTTCAGCACCATTCCCAGCCGCTTTAGCTCCCGTCACGCACGCTGCTGATGACTGTTGGACAGATGAGATGATGATGATGATCTGTGGCTCCCCGTGGCTCGGCATTAGATCCACTCTGGCTTCCTAGAGAGTTTCCATCACCCCAGGCAGCAAAGATCACACATATTAAAAGGCGTCTCCCATCGACTCCCGCAAAGACTAATGAGGCAGAGCAGCTCTGGTAATTGTCAGCTGTTTTAGTCCCGGGTGAAGCAGCTAAGCTCTCATTCGCATTCTGGGTTATGCACTTGTATCTTAAAGTGCGACAAACTGATTCTCGGATAAAAATAGGCCCCCGCTTGCAGAGTTCCTTCCTCATGAATGCCCAGTGGTCCACATGCAGCTATTCTGCTCTTGTCATTGTGTTATGAAGCAAACACACAAGACAAGTGGATTCCCCTGAGGTCGACCGGAGTGTGTTTCAGACGATCACTTTGAGTAATAGTGGATGGCTATTTGTACATATTTGTATGTATATACTGTATGTACTATATATTGTATATCAGTATACTCTGTGTATACATAGTATTTTATTCACAGGAGTATTTCACATAAATGAGGGCCTTCCTTTCATTACGATGTGCAGCACAGATATTTATGGAGTGCGATGAAACAATATTTGTTGAGATTATAATTATCATGCGAGTTTTGTAATTAAAATGCATTATCAGATTGAAATAGTGATTGTCACTTCTTGAATATGGACAAATGTTTAGCATTTCCAGTCAGTTCATTAATAGAATTTGTTCTAGCACAGTCAAGTTTGTGACCATAGTCATCAAAAAAGTATGTAGGAAAACTCAAAGCTTAAAAACTGGTGAGTTTCTATTTAATGTAACATAAACCTCCCTGTGGCACACCTTCCTTTTCTAAATAACAAATCTGTAATGGAGCTCATCCTGGTCAGTTCTTCTTCACTCTCCTCCCTGATGAACTGCCTCAATATTGATCCTAACCCTGATCCTATAGCATCATTTGAATGATGACGTTAGCTGTGACAGCTAGAGTAAATCAGCTTGTTATATAAAATGAATCTTACACATTTATTATCTACAAGAACAACTGAACCCTGATTTGAAGAGCGAACACCAGGAGTCAGGAAGTGAAGATCTTGCCTTCTACAGTTCTCTTTCACATCCTGCAGCTGTGTGAAAAGTCACACTTTTATACCCCACGGAGTTTATTTTTGCTGCTTATATTAGCATATCATCAATGTGAAGGAGAGAGGTTGTGCAGCGGCAGAGATCTGCATAACCTCTCGTACACCCTTCAACTCAGGAAATGTATTATAGAAGACAGACTGACAAGCACATCATTAATTATCATTTTATTCTCGTGATGATGACCATGTTTGCAGCAATAATTACCAGCAGTTCTGTGGTTTTGTGGTTCTATTTTTCCGAGCTCAGTTGCTGATAAAAGATGATAAAAGATCCAATCCTATGATCCTATGATCCTATGATCCTGTGATCTTAAAGATCCTAAAATCTGATTCTATGTGATCACCAGATGATGAATTAGCTGTGTTTTGTCTCTTTTCCAGTTTCTTCATTAACCAAAGTGTGAACTTTTGGAAACTCAAGCGTGTTTTGATTTGGGTTCTGTTGGACGTCGTCTGTTAAACTCACCTATCAGCCCCGACGTGAACCCACCATGGCCGGGAAGGAGCGCAGCCCCCGCCATCGGCCATGGTCCGTCTACCGGGCGAACACGTTTGATCTCTCAGCTGAGATGATGGGGCTGGCTCTATCAGGTAACTAAGTAACTGCTACCATGGTAACGTGCGCACTCTGCTGACGATGAAGTTGCAGCGCATTAAAAAAGCAGCTTCCTCCTCTTCCTCTCTATCCTGCAGGCAAAAGTCAGGATCCAGACGAGCCTGTGCTGGAGTTCAGCGTGGGTAAGTTCACCAGAAGTCACGATGGTTGTGCGTACCATTGTGTTGTTGCATTCCATTGTTGATCCAGTATTGATCCAAACACATCACTGAGCTGCACTGTTGCATGTTCTATGTCCCACACAGACAAGAACTCATATTTTGTGTATCAGTCCACAGCGTAAAGTAGTCCCATCATTTGTTGTACTTTACGTCTACTGCAGTTTCTGCACAGGGATTCATATGCGCCACATATCCATTTATTTTAATAAAATATTAAAGTGGAACACACTGTTTGTTTGTCTTCAGTAGGAATAAATAGATTGCATCCACTCTTCCCATTAACGGGGATTAGAACGTCCCACCACGGAGTCTAATCTGCTGTGTTTGCAGCCTGCAGCGAGCTGCTCACGCCCTCTCTGGACCGTAAGCCCACCAGCTTCGTCGCTGTCAGCTGCACCACTCCCCCCCAGGCCTTTTGGACCAAGCACGCTCAAACGGAGATCATAGAGGTGCGCTCATGCTGGTTGGCCGAGCCTCCAGCCTTTTATCTGAGGCGTTCACATCCTCTCACCTCCCTCTTCGTCCTCAGGGCACCAGTAACCCCATCTTCCTCAGCAGTGTAGCGTTCTTCCAGGACTCTCTGATCACTCAGCAAACGCAGGTCAAACTGACCGTCTACGACGTGAAGGACCGCTCCCAGGGCACGGTAAGCCCCGACACCCACCAGTCGTTTTAGGACTCACAGGTTTCCCTGTGAAAATCTGTCTTTAAAATCCCCTGACTGTGTTTTATCGTGACAGATGTACATGCTCGGTTCATCCATGTTTTCTGTGAAAGAGTTGCTGCAGGAGAAACACCACAGACTACACCTGATGCTCAGGTAACAAACTGGCAGATGCTTTCTCCTCCGTGAGTGATAAAATGATGGCGTTGCTTCAGAAGTGTTGATTCATCGGTCGCTGTGTTCAGGTCGACAGAGAACGAGCCGGTGGGGAACATCACCGTCATCGCCTGGCAGGTGGAGGAGAAGCACGAGAAGAGAGGACCTGTGGCAAGATTACAGAGAGGAGATACTGTTAATGGAAGGGTGGGTGATGAGTAGGGCCCCGACTCTTTAGAGGAGGAGAAATGAAAGTGATATTGATTCATTGATATGAGATCTGAAATGCAACTATAATTATAATCAATCTTTCACAGATTTCAAAATCTGCTTCTAGCCTTGAAGATGTTTTACTTTTTGTTACAACAAATGTGTATGTGTATGTGTGTGTGTGTGTGTGTGTGTGTGTCAGATGGTGCTCCCTGTTGATGAAAGCCTGACTGAATCCATGGGTGTGAAATCCAAATCTTCATCTTTGTGTAAAGACCCGCTGCTAAAGGCTGGTGAGTGTTTGAAGACTTCATTATCATCTGGATCGTCCATCACAGCATTTCATGGATGTCAAACTGTGTTTTTTAATCCGACCCAGTGTTCGGTGGCGTCATGTCGCGAACGTACCGCTTCCCCACCACGGACGGGAACCACCTTCGGATCCTGGAGCAGATGGCGGAGAGCACGCTGTCCCTGCACATTCCTCGTCAGTTCGTCAAGCTGCTGCTGGAGGAGGACGCCGTGAGGTGACGTCTGAGTTCATGTTGCTGCTGTTTGGTAGCATGTGATGCATTCAGGGTCAGTTCAGGTCAGATTGTGCAAGAATTTTATTTATAACACATATTTTTTTAACCTGACCCAACTTTTTTTACTCAATCCTGACTTATCTCTTGACCATTGACATTTCTGCATTTTATTTGTCATGTCTCTTTATTTTATTTTATTTTATTTTATTTTATTTTATTTTATTTTATTTTATTTTATTTTATTTTATTTTATTTTATTTTATTTTATTTTAATTTAATTTAATTTAATTTGATTAGTTTTTAGCAGCCTGAGGAGATTAATCTAAATTTATTTTAGCAATAGCTCATCTCTCATTTATCATAGAACTTCTTTGATTTAACTTTGTTTTCAGCTATTATCACTTCACATGAGGAACAATGGAGTCTTTTAGCATCACCCTTAGACATCATGTGAACTAATGCTCAGTAATGAAGTAACGGCTGCTCCTACTACGGGTGATTTGGTGCTGCTCTGATGTTGTGTCTGTTGCACAATTGAGCTGATTGCTGTGAAGCCTCCACATCATCTGTGGATCAGCTGGATGTCATTTGTACGATGTACAGAGTGTGTGAGGTGGAAGAACTGGGCGAACTCTCTCCATGTTGGGAAAACCTAAGGAGGCAGATCATCACTCACTACCAGACCATCATCCTCACTTACCAGGAGACCATAAGTGACCTGCACGAGTACAAAGGTCAGAACCGAGTCTCTTTAAAGGAGCACTCAGCTGCATCGTGTCCCCGGTTCTCAGGGTCTGCATCTTTTTGATCATCATCTTCTTTATGTGTATTATGTTAATTTTCTGGCCTGGAGCACCATCACAAACCGGTAGTTATGCTTTTGTTTGTATCCAACATGGAGCTAACCTCTTTCCTCCCTCCTGCTCTCCAGGTCCTTCATTTAAGTCTAGTACTTTGAAAGCTGACAAGAAGTTAGAGTTTATTCCCACGAACCTGCACATCCAGAGGATGAGAGTACAGGGAGAGTCTGGCTATGGTGAGTATTTGTGTGTGCAGCATACTGATGTGAAGCCAAGGTTTAAACTATATATCCAGTTCATTATCTTTTGTCATATCATCTGTCATTCTTGATCAGACTGGACGTACGATGTGGTGACTATCGGTGCTCCTGCTGCACATCATCAAGGCTTTAAAGGCTGCGGGCTGCGAAAACTGTTACACAAGTTGGAGGAAGCCAGGAAACAGTAAGTAGATGCCACAGAGTTTGTGATGTTGGGGTCATTTATTATGTGAAAAGGATTAATTCCTCTTTCTTGTACTTCTTTAATCTATCAGCTCTTATCAAGAGGAAAGGTGAGCTGTTTTTCGTGTTCCGTGTGCCGTCTTATTTACTTGTTCGGTAATTCATGTTCTCCTGTATGTGATTGTGTTTCACACCCTCTTTAACAAACACCCCTTAGTTCTGCTGGCTCGGGCTCCAAAGCAATGGCTTACCAGCCTCAGGATATCATGAAAGCAAAGGAACTGATTGCTCAAATTAACACCCTGAAGACTCAAGTGTGTTACTACACCGAACGTCTGTCTCGAGCTGCCAAGGATCGCTCAGCCAACGCCCTGGAGAGAACCCTCGCCATCCTGACAGAGAAAGTAAGACCACCTGGAGGGAATCGTCCTCTTTAGAGGCTTACATTTATTTATTTTGACTATCAAATCCTGGACAAATGATAACTAATGAAGTATGCAGCTGTTTTGCACACTGTGAATAATATTTTTGACTTTATAAGTCCGTGTCCTTCTGCAGACTCGTCAGCTGGTGATTGTTTGCGACTCCAAGCTGTTGTCCTCAGCCATCCTCGCTCTGGCGGCCGCCCGCCCAGAGTTCACCCAGCAGGGCACGCCGTCTCCGTCCTCTTCCTCCCTCTCACCTTCGTCTCGTTCCCCATCGCGCTCCCCCTCCCGCCACCCAACCTCCCCATCTCGCACCTCCACTTCCCCATCTCGCCATGCGGCTCCTCCGGAGGGTCTTGAAGGGAGCAAAAACAAGCGTACCTCATTTCAAGCAGATTTGCACGAGGAGGAGTGGGTAGGAGATGAGTTCACCTCCCTCTGTATTGTCTGTGTTGAGGCGTGGTTTTGTGCTAACTCTGTGTGTGTACTGTGTGTGTGTGTGTGCGTGCGTGTGTGTGTGTGTGTGTGTGTGTGTGTGTGTGTGTGTGTGTGTGTGTGTGTGTGTTTGTGCAGGAGAAGATTTGGCTAAATGTTGATAAAAGCCTGGAGTGTGTGATCCAGAGGGTGGAGCGACTGCTGCAGAGAGACAAACTCCAGAGTGACAGCAGCTCTGAGGACGTCTTCATGCTCGCCAGCGAAGAACCCAGTAACACCAAGAAGGGTATCTGTTCATTTTTTTTTTTACTGCATGATGTTTGTATGAACCCAGTCCTGCATGAATGCACTGACTGACGTCACTGTAGAGAACATCGATCAGACATTTAACACCAATGTGTCTCGTTTTTAATGACTAACACATTTCTGAGCATAAGGACATGTTTAATCCATCCTCTCTCACATCCAGCGCAAACCATCAGCCGCCGTCACCATCATTCACTCACCAGTTTCCTGTGTTGCTTTAACATCATGTAGGATGATTCTAATTATACCTGAACACCCGTTTATTTTCTCACAATTATAGAAACCAGCCCGGAGGTAGAAAAGACATCCCCAGGTGAGAGCAGCACTCCCCTAACAAATAAGAACTTTTTATGGATTAAACCCTTAGTGTCACTTCAGTATAAATAAATAAATAAATAAATAAATAAATAAATAAATAAATAAATAAATAAATAAATAAATAAATAAATGGATGAATGAATGAATGAATGAATGAATGAATGAATGAATGAATGAATGAATGAATGAATGAATGAATGATAACTAAATAGTTATATATAGTAAACTAATAGTAAACTAAATAGTTATATATATATATATAACTAAATAAACAAATAAATAAATAAATTAATTAATAAAAAAACCACACAAATAAATAAATAGATAAATAAATAATAAAAAAATACATTTTAAGAACTGCTATGAAGACATGGAATTCACCAAATGCATCTCTACGGTCATGGGCTGCAGGTACAGATGCAGATAAGATCTCCATGTGATCTCCTAACTGGACTTAGTATTTCTGTACTGTGTGTGTGTAACTTGTGTGTCTGCAGGCGAGTGGAGCGACGCCCTGTACCCCCTCCTCACCACGCTGACGGACTGCGCCTCTCTGATGAGCGACAAAGCCAAGAAAGCCATGGTGTTCCTGCTGATGCAGGACAGCGCCCCCACCATCGCCATGAGTCTCACGCTTCAGTACCGCCGTGACGTTGTGTTCTGTCAGACGGTACGTCAATGTTTACCTTCCCCATTTACACATTCTGTCTTTCTTTCAGATATAATTGTGTAGGATTAGAGTAAGCGTGACATGCATTTGACCCGAGCTGTGTTTCCCGCAGCTGACGGCGCTGATCTGTGGTTTCGTGATCAAGCTGAGAAACAGTCTGTGTGACTCAGGCTTCCTCAGGCAGCTTCACACCATCGGTCTGCTGGTGCAGTATGAGAGCCTGCTCAGCACCTACGGTAACCTGTGTGTGATGGTGATGAGTGTCTGTGTGTGCATGTATGATCGTTGAGAAATACCAAACTGTAGGAGTGTGCACACCTCCACCAAAGGTTAAAACTTCCAAATCCAAATGCCCAACTCTTTTACTAAGTCTCCTGTGTTTGAGATATATACTGTCTGTCCTCTGTGCTTTTTATGCGTCACATTCTGCATGTTAGAAATGACTGAACACACATATCAATAAACGTAATTATTTTATTTCAACATCTGTGTGGACTTCTTTCTGAAAGGGGAGGAGCTGTCCATGCTGGAGGACATGAGCATTGGAGTGATGGACTTGAGAAATGTCACCTTTAAAGTAACGCAAGCAACCTCAGCTTTCGCTCCGGACATGCTGCCGGTCATCACAGGAAACAGGAACGGCTTCAACGTCAGGGTTCCCATGCCAGGGGTGATGTTTGACACGTTGCCGCGGGAGATTCAGAACGGGATGCTGCTGCGTGTGCAGCCCGTCCTCTTCAATGTGGGCATCAACGAACAGCAGACGCTGGCGGAGAAGTAAGTCGCTGGGATTAGAAGGTAGCAGAGAGCATTTTGGAGGAAATTTGTTAGATATTTTATGGCAGGGTTTATATAACAGTCATCAAAAAACAACAACACATGAGTGTGTGTGTACCATATAGGTCTGAACATTTGTTCTTAGACCGTTTAAGAAAGAGGAACGGTCATTGAAAATGACCCTCATGTGTCAACATGAGAAATCAAATGTGCAGCATTTCAAACAAACGTGTTTAAGCTGTACAGAAAAAACAGGAAAATATTTTAAACCAGACAATCAAAAAAAGCACAAACATTCATCATGGCAGCTCAGGTTCCTGAAGACATTTCCCTTGTGAAATTTATTATTCCATGGAATTTCTGGCTGCATTTAAGCTCACTGAGGCCCACTATTTATCACTCAATAGTTCTGTAATGGAGCTCCTCTCCACTGGAGTGTGGCGCCCTCTGCTGGTAGGACAACAGTAGATGCAGCTCTTCTGAAGTATCCCTCATTTCACACATTTATTTAGTATATCCTTAAATTATATTAACTTAGCTGTTGTATTTGTTTTTTGCTGTTTGTTTTTTCCTTCCTTTGCTTACGTTGACATCCTCACATTTCTTTACAAATTTTATTATGCATATAGACCATTTTAATGTACCTCTCCAAAAACAAACATAAAAATCTGCCCCAAATTTTTATCAAAAACACATTCAAACCCCAACAGAAACAATTCTTCCTCGCAGAACTTTGCAGCAGGGCAGTAAGACAGACAGTTTGAGATTTAATTCTCAGGTGGGAGGAAGCCGAAGAACCCTTAGAGAACCCATGTCATGTATGTTTATTACAGGTTTGGAGACACGTCACTGCAAGAGGTGATAAACATGGAGAGCATGACTCGCCTCAGCTCATACTATGACCAATTCAAAGAAGTCCTGCCAGAAGACAGTGAGTTTACAGACACAAAGATCACCTCAACAGAACAGAAAAACATGTATTTTCTATTGTGATTTCTTTGTTGTCTGCTCAGGCCTCCCTCGTTCTCGTAGCACCACCAGCGTGCCTGAGCTGCTGAAACAGCTGAGTCAAAACGTAAATGCCAAGAAAAGCAAGAACGTGGAGATTCTATGGCAAGCAGCTGAGGTAACCTCTTGTCTATAAAGCTACAAAACTCCATTTTCGTTCCTCTAACCTGTCTCCAAACTCTAAAGGCTTGCCGCCGCTTGAACGGAGTTCGTTTCACCAGCTGTAAGAGCGCCAAGGACCGGACCGCCATGTCTCTGACCCTGGAGCAGTGTCAGATCCTGCAGCAGGAGCACGCCCTCGCCCCGCAGGTCTTCTACCAGGCACTGGACTGCATGCGCAGGTGAGCCGATGATGCTGAACGGGATAAAAGTCACAAATGCCACAACCTCTGCAATGAAAGTGCATTAGAACAGTCAAACATGTATATTTTCTGCTTCTCCACAGCGAGGGCTGCCGTAGAGAGAACACGATGAAGAATGTGGGATGTCGTAAATATGCCTTTAATTCCCTCCAGCTCAAAGCCTTCCCCAGACAGTACCGCCCTCCAGAGGGAACGTATGGTAAGGTGGAAACATAAGTGGACTCCTCCACCTGGAGGAAGCCCAGAGGCTGAAGGGGATGAAGATAATGGAACCACACAGAGAGGAACATCAGCCCTCCGTGTTGTTCATAGACACTGTTAAGATAATAAATGTCCGATTACCAGTGCTACTCTAGTTTGTCTTATAGCTGTGTCCCTGCTCCTCCAGCAGTAATAGAATCACATATTTTCACCGACATTTCACAACCTGAAACACCAGATATGACTTCCTGTTTTAAACTGTAGCCGTGTGCAGACAGTGTTGTCTGTCACACCGGTGTACAGATGAGCGATTTTAAGTCATGTTCCCAAAAACACAAGCAGATGTCGCAGCCTGTAGACAGACGGTCATGGACAAAGATTTCCAAACTTACTGTATTTATTTTATTAAATTTCAATTATTTATCTTTTTGCAACACAAAAGCCACCGATTTCTTTTTCTTTTTATTATTGGAAAAAGTCCCATGCAGAAACAATTATAAATGATCTTTTTAACGTACATTTTATAGCAGCCACATACATGTTTCAGTGTAGTTTGAGTGAAGCCCAAAAACAATGTGTTACTATAAAATTAGTTGATGCACCAAACGTGTGCCTCTGAAAATAGTTCCCAAAATACTTGTTTGAATAACATTTGTCAGTGTTTGGGGAAGATATTGAGACCTTGTTTTAAAAAAAAGTAACACTGTATTTTAAAGATTTAATGCAATATCTTTCGTCTTTTCATGGGATCTGTTGACAGGAAAAGGAGACGCCTGACAGAATATCATGTAATAACTACACATTCCCATATCACTCTGCACAACAAGCACAGATTTACATACATATCCAACACCTCAGTGATGTTTGTATTTAAATGATGTCTTATCCAATGTGATTTCTACTGTTCATCTGAGGCTACACTGGAATCACTGGTGGGGAGCTGGGCTTCACGTCACATTCAATGATCCAGATATTTAGAGTTGAGGGTTATACACAGTGCTGTCGCGGCTCTATCACCATAAAACTTGGGATTTTATTCATTTAAAGTGTCTATTCTCACTTTTGCATGAACATTAAATAATCATACTGCTTCATACAATTACAGTTGTACTGTATACTGTTGTAATTGAGAGGATCATTGAACACTTGACGGATTAGGCTGAACTGATATAATGCATATTGCATTATTGTGCCGACCATCAACAAGACCTTTTCCGTTGTCATATTTCCAGGTCTGGGTTCCAGTGTACTTTACTGTACTAAACTTACAGAGATAGTGAATTTTATTTTGAAAATGTTATTTTACTTACAGGTATTTCTGTTGATATGGCTCTTGTTGCCAAATGCTGTCATAGTTTCATCCATTGTTCTTGAAGTTATGACTTTGTTCTGATTGGCTCTGCGCACACAAGTTGGACAAGAAGACGTCTACACACCTGCAGTTGTAAAAATAAACTGGATATGAATAGACTGGTCAAAGCCTTTTGAGTTTGTAAATAAATAAGATATGCAAATTAAGTATTTTTCCTCCAAAGGTTGCTTGTGTAAACTCATTTACAAAAAAGAAAAATCTCATCTCAGTCGGTATCGGTATGACTGATCCTACACACCCAACACCAGGAACCTAAAAGTGAAGCAGCTAAAACTAATTTTAGCCTTTGATCATTCTTACTGCTTATTCAGCATCATTTTGTATTTAGAATTAGTTTCATTATGATTTGGTTTCATTTGTTTCAATGTCTTTATATAAACAATGAACACAGAAAGGTTGTGACGTAATGCTAGGAAACCTGCAACCTCTTCAGATTTTTGGGCCCTTACATACATTAATCCAGCCAGTCACAGTGAATATAGCGTGTTTTGATTAGTGATTCTGTCCAGTGACGTTTTTTTGCTTGATTTATTGTTAAGTGAGGTTTGTCAGGGTTAAAAACACCAGAGTTCTCCGGTCCTCAGATACCCAGGTAGCCCATTCATTTATTCCAGAAATGGCACAAAACAAAAATGTCAGATATCATCAAATCACAGAACTTCTTGTCTTTCTGTGAGGATCTGTTCACCTAAATCTTCCCTTCTCCTACAGACAATACATAGTGACCCATCCATTGAATGGTTTCTGCTCTCAGGTCTGAACACTGACGGCCTAAATTTTATCACCAGTGAGGAACTGAACATTCAGTGTAAACACATGAGAATCTGTGTTTAAGTCAGAACACTTGATCCATAGATTTAAGTGATCTGACTCCATCATACTAGTTTAACAACGAACCTCTACAGCAGAGTTATATTGAATATTATATGATTACAAGATTGAGCAAACACATATCTGAGCAAACATCACAATTACTCAACTAGGTTGATTATATGATTATGTATCAAAATATTTATAGATTATTTATATGATTTATATGAGTAAATATAAGACATTAACATTAATTTTATTTGAGATTAATTGATTAATACTGTATATGGTGGAGTAAATATTTTAAGAGGTTGTAGTTTTACAGAATACATAGAATACAATGTTAACAGAAAAAATTCAGTGACATACATAAATTAACAAACAAAAGTGAATTCTTCTCGAAGACAAGAGGAAGGAAAAACGAACCTGTTAAACCCAAAGCTCTTTCCCTTTAAGAATAAATGTGACGTCATCGACAGAGATCGTTTATTGTTGAGAAGAAGTGCTTGGAGTAAAGGACGCGGTAATAAAGATTGAAAAGTTAGACGTCATCTTTCCAAGCCGGAAACTGAGTAAAGAGTTTTTATGCTATCAATGAAAACAGCACATACTGTACATGCGTTTCGACTCAACAAATCCATTGTTTAATTATTTATTTTTATAATCATCGCATCGGGTGTGGATGCCTCCTGATCGCTGGTGTGTGACGAACCACGGCGGTTCTGGCAAAAGTGTTCAGAGTGAGACCTCTGTGTTCGATCCTCCCTTCTCCGCAGCAATCTGCATGGCGGTCATAATCCAATGTCCAACGGTGAACCGGATTATCAGGCGCTGTGTGAGAAGGTGAGGTCCTGCTGCTCATTCACGTTCCGGACCAGATCGGTGTGTATCTGAAGAGTTTTAGTAGGTCGGTCAATGTGTGACGTCAGCACCTCTGTGTAGCTGGTAGCATGTTTGCATGACTTTAATTCAGATTAAATAGTCATGTACAAAAGACACACACACACACACACACGTGTGTGTGTGTGTGTGTGTGTGTGTGTGTGTATCCTGTGCATGTGAACGTACATGACAGATGCATGATGTCACAGGTTTTTGATGTCCGATCCACCGGACTGATTTGCTTCCTGTGACGTCATTCTCCCTTCTCTCCTTTCAAAGGTTGTTTGCAGGTGAACATCTTTGGTTCCAGTTTCCTAAAAGACGAGTGTCGTCAGCAAAACACTTTAGGTCATCTTTCTCATCTAAAGGTAGGTGTGTTCTCCTCAGCAGAATAACCAGCAAAGGTGGGAAAGCTTTAACTCCAGTTTACTGACCAACCAGAGGACTAATTTATGTATATTTTATTTAGTTAATTCGTGAAACATCTTTTAGTTCAATGGCACATCCTACTTAATCCAAAAGGAATAATCAGTCGGAGGATCCTGACTGATCCTGAGATCCTGCATGTAATATAATAATCTTCAAGTATTTTTGTTTAATGATCAACAATTCCTTTTTTCTCTTTTCATTTTTTCAAAATGTTATCATTATATCAGACGTTTTTATCAGAGCGTTCAGCAAACCAATTTTCGATTGATTCATACTTCACAAAAGCAAAAAAATAAACAAACTGCATTATATGATTACAATTATATGTGTTTAGTTGGGGGTTTTTTTGTTTTTTTTCCGCTACTATTTTTTTTGAATGTGAATTTCATGTGAATGTGATTATTTTTTAATTTGCTCTTTGTGAATAAACGTGCTTTTAAAAATGAAAATTGAAGACTAACGTCTGAACTCGCTGCTGCTGTCAGGGTCTGCGATGAGGAAGAAGCTGCTGGTGGATGTGGACTGTGGGGTGGATGATGCTCAGGCCATCATGCTGGCACTCGCTGCCCCTGATGTGGATCTCCTGGGCATCACCTGTGTGCATGGAAACACAACGGTTGACAATGTGTGTAAGAACACACTGCGAGTCCTACAAGCCTGCAACAGGCTGGAGGTGGGTGCAGCTCTGCGTTCTGTCACCCGAGTGACTTTGTGTTGGTGAAACTTACACTTACACTCGGTTAAACTTCAGCCCAGCATCATTGTGGTTCCTCAGGAGTCGCAGCAGTTATTAACTGGAGTTTCCTGGCATCATGTGACGAGTCAGCATTCCATTGATTAAACTGTCAATGAATGAGTCGCTGTTTCTCGAGCCACATGACTAAAAGGAGGGACTAGACAACCTGCACGACCAGTATGAGCTCTGTTTGCTTTAATAAACACAATAGAAATGTTTTTTTCAGGCTTGGATCATCACAGTATTTCAATCAAAAAAAGAAGACGCTTTGGTGTGAAATATTCAGCTGACTTTCAACTCAAGACAGTTAACAGATTGTTTTTCTCTGCTGTTTATTATGTCTGTTCTTGTGTGTTTAATGTCACAAACGTGCCCACATATTATCTACGTTCAACAAGAAGGTCGAACTAAATTTCCCAGTGTTATCCTGTCACGTATAAATCATAATCCAGAATGTTTTTCACATCTTTCAGTCTCCTATCCTGTGGTGGGCTCTTCTTTTTCCATGTAACAGATTCCCGTGTTTAAAGGTGCTGCTAAGCCCATCCTTGGGGGGAGCATTAATGCGGGACACTTCCATGGTGAGGATGGGTTAGGAGATGCTCCTGACCCCAACGCTCCTGGTCTGGACCTGGTCCAGGAGGAAGGTGCTGTGTCAGCAATGATCAGGATAGTCAATGAGAACCCAGGGGAGGTGAGAGGTGTGAGTCGGTTGTGTTTCTGCGTGCCTCCTTCATCCTGGTCTCCAAGTCCCGGGTTTTTATTCCCCCCAGGTTTCGCTTGTTGCTACGGCACCCCTTACCAACCTAGCTCTGGCTGTGAGGATGGATCCGTCTCTTCCGAGGAAAATCCGAGGGCTTTATATCATGGGAGGCAACACTGAATGTCAGTGAACTCATTAAGTTCTGTTTCTTAAAAGGTGGCAAGGGTGAGAAAAAAAACACATTTCCATACATGGTTTCTCTGGTTTGCTCCCTCCAGCTCGTGGAAACGTCACGGTGTGTGGAGAGTTCAACTTTACTGCTGATCCAGAAGCTGCTTACATAGTGCTGAACGACTACCAGTGTCCCACCTTCTTAGCCTGCTGGGAGTTCACCTGCTACAGTAAGCTGTCCTGGGTAAGGCCTCCTTTTACACACTGTAGTATACACACACGTGGATAAACTCAGTATCTTTCCTCTAAAGAAAGAAAAATCCACAGTGGTCACTGAAATAGCTTGAAATCGACAGAAGTAATTAGAGATGTTTACTGACGCAAGAGATGAGATGTGGTTTAACAAACTTTTTAAAAAACGGCTAGTGAAATTGACCTGGACAAAAATAATGAAAAGACGGAGTATACTTTGTCTTTGTAAACTGAGGTGTGTCTTTTAATTAGCATCACAAGTGTCTTCATCAGTCAGTCCTGCTATTTAAAGAATAAACAGTAGTCACTGTGCTATTTGATCACAAAAAGATAAAGAGGGATCAGAAAGATTACAGACAGACACGTTGGAGGTAAAGACTATAAGACCATCTCTAACCAGCTTGATGTTCCTGCAATTACAGTTGGACACATACTGTATTTAGAAGTTTAAGGTTCACAGGCCTGAAGTCAATCTCCCTGAACGAGCCTCAAGAGGAAAATTGATGACAGTTTGAAGAGATGGATGATTGTTGACTTCAATCTGTGCAGGTTACTATGAAATCTCAAAGAGTATCAAAACAATCTGGAGTGAAATATACTTCCCAGTGTCAGAACGCTTGGTCTTGGTCGTAGGTTCGATGAGCCGTCATTGAAATCTTCAACATCTTACATTGTGGGCTGGAGAAGGAAGCTTCAGGCCTGAGACCTGAAACAGTTTTCTCATGAGGAATGGGCCAAAAATACCTGTTGGCAGCTGCAGAAGTCCCACTGAGTTATAGATATCACTTAATTGCAGTAGTTGTCTCAAAAAGTTGTGCAACAAAATATTACGGAAAGGGTACCACAACTTTTACCCAGGCCAGTTTCATTAGTTTTTTAAAAATAAAAGCATCTGATTTCTTGAGCTAATTGTTCATAAATATTTATTACAACTTCTACTTTTTTAGGTTGTTCTTGCTTTAGTGGAAGGCTACCAACAATTTTGTGAATTTGTTTCTCTCTCCGTCTCTCCTGGCGTTGACAGGAATTCTGCGATGCCTGGTTGGCTCAGGATACAGATAAAGCTCGCTTCATGGCACAGATCTTCCGCTACAGTATTGAGATGTCAAAAAGCGAACGCTTCGAGAAGGAGTTTGTCGCTGGCACAGGCTTTGTTTCCTGTGACTCGTATGCCATGGCAGCCGCCATTGATGATTCCTTCATCACAGAAAGCGACCATCAACCGGTCAGCGTGGAACTGGTTGGCACACACACCCGGGGCATGATGATAGTGGATACTGTGGGCCTCCTGAACAAAGCTCACAAGGCTGTCATCATGAAGAAGGTGGATCTGGAGAAGTTCCAGCGGATGATGATGGCAGCTCTACAATAATGGAGGCCTTAGTGACTGCTGAGATTCCTTCCACATACTTTTGTTTTACAACTCTTAGCTCTCTATTAATTAAAAAAAATAAGCATGTGTTCCAGTCAGGTGTTTTTGTAACAAAACATTTCAATAAAATAATCCACACATTTTTGCATTTTTTACATTTTATTACATTTCTTTGTGACATAAGACACACCAGTAGTCATTCATCTAGAAACTGCCCCAGGCTCTAATATCCTCCAGATGAGGCTGAGCTGATGATACTTTGTCTTTTGAGCATTTCTTTTTAATCAACATAAATATTTACAACCATAGCCAACAATAACTAAACCTATGGCAGTGTCCACATGGTTCTTCAGTATCCTTTCCTTCCTCTGAATCTTGACCTTGTGTCCAACTGTAACGACAATAGAAGCGTTATTCTGCAGGACATCTGAGAACCTGAGACAACATGTGTCTGAATGAGACAGGATAGAACTTTAATCAGTAGCCATCTGCTTTCCATAAAACATCTGAAGTAGAGGATGAATATCCCATGTTCCTTTGCCCAGCTGCATCAGTCCTTTCAATAGTCCCCTCATCATGGCTGACTTACCATTGATCTTTTGCACTCAAAGAATGTTATCCGCAGGGCTTTGCAATAGCCTTCTTGCAAACACTCACTCGGCATCTTTCCCTCCTGACAAAGGAAGAAGGCAGTTAGACACACAAGTCCTTCCTACCAGAAACCTGAATCTGCAACTTCAAGTCCTGACTGACTGTGGGACTGCAGAAGACTCACAAATTAAATTAAATTACATTATATTAAATTAAATTTACAGAACACATACTGCTCTTGTCCTTCAGAAAAGATCAGTATGTGTTCTGTAAATTTAATTTAATGTAATTTAATTTCATTTGTATGTGTAGATTAACAGTTACTTTAATTCATATTTAACAACCTTAAAACTTTCCATCTGGTACGATTTCTCTTCCGAGACGACACCAATTCAGTTCATCCGAAATGAAGGAGAAAAAAGTGTGTTTACAGTTCTGAAACGTAATGAGTAACAAACCCACAGAGTGTAAGATGCAATTTTAAGTTGAATAATATCAACGGCCTTTTAAATGGCATCACAGCTTTCTGATGCAGTAAAAAAAAAAGACTTATCAAAACTGAGTAAATGCAAACAAAACTTAGATGAAATGAAAAGTTTGTTTATGATAAAAATGGACTGACTCCTAATTTGGAGCCGATATTCAAAATCCTAATTTTTTTTACATGTTTGCACTTATATATATATATATATTATATAATTACAGTGTGTGTGTGTGTGTGTGTGTGTGTGTGTGTATATTGTATATATACAGTACAGTATATTTACACATACAGTATATGCATCAACAGTTATCATGATTTCTTATTCTTCCACAACAACAGGTGGCGCTATGAGTTCATTTAAAGGTTGAGGAGGTTGAGTCACTTGTGAAAAACTGGTATCAATTTGTTTGATTTAGATACGAGAAAAATATTTAACATTTTAAATATAATTAGTCTGTCCAGGAAATATTAGTACACACGTCACAATTAGGAAGTTTTTATTTTATTTGTCTATTTCTGGTCTAACGTGATTACCGCAAGTGAAATTACACTTTAGTGAATGTCCAAATATTTGACGAGGTTTATAACTCAACACTCCGTCACAACAGGAACAGGAGAAAAAAACAGTATTTTACCAATCTGACAGTTTGTTTACATTATCGGGTTTATCGAACATTCTCCCAGGAGGATCGATAGAACACACTCTTCCTTACCTTGACCACACAGTCGTGCTGAAGGATACAGGCCTTAAAGTCCTCTCTGACGCCGGCACAGGCTCGGTTGTCTTCCTCTTTATCCTCGTAATATTTCGGCATTGTCCAAAAATCTACCTGAACACCAGCGAGTCTTCCTGATTAGCCGCAAATTTTAAAAACAAGCTAGCAAACAGGAGTGACATCGATGTGGTCAGCCATGTTCTGAAATGGTGCGATGGGAAGGCGGAAGTACGTAGCCGAAGTGAATGTTGGGTGGATTTGTAGTTTTTCATGATGGTTTGCAATGCTGGATATATTTCTGCTAGTTTGCCGCTTGTTTAGTTTCTCGGCCCTGCTGACTGATGCTATGAGTGATGCAAAAATAATAAAAAATGAATAAATGTCCATGACTACTAACAATATTTATCATTTATTTCAAAGATGTCCACATAATATGATGCCAAAAACATCAGAGGCAGGCATACACATGTACATGATGAAGGCACATGAAATGATGATGTATGAATTTCTTGATGGGAAGAGCTTCACGGTTTTGTTTTGTTTTTTGTCTCCGGTCCAGTAATGAGATCACATGATCAGTCATCCCAGTTTCATCCAGCTGCTTGTGACTACAGGATGAATTCCGTTGTTGGCAGAATCTTGTCCCTTTCAAATCACATTCCAGTTTTACGTGACTTGCTCTCACCCCATTATAAAAAAAGAATCTGATGAAGAGGCAGACATACAAAGACTTCTTGAGTATATCTCCATCAGGGATGGTTTGATCAGGGGTGACGGAAGCTGCTCTGAACAAAATAAATGCGGTTTACATTTTACACTTGACAACCACACATCTGAACAAGCATGATTAGAAAAAAAAGAAACTGTCCTGTTTTTATAACAGTAAAAAAAGGCACTTCACTAACCTGTTAATAATAAACCGGAATAAATCACTGTGAGAGAAGTTCCATTTTAAGACAGCTTCTACTGAAAAACGTTGGCCACACACACACACAATACGAAATGTCAAGTGAATTTCAATCAACTATTGAGTCAGGAGAAAGAGAAAAGGGGGGGGGGGTAATGTTCATTCTTTATATATTTACAGTCAGTGAGCGAACTACACATCCTCAGTCAAATCATACAACAAAAGGTGCACTCTGAAATAATCTGCATTCAAATGTCCAGTCTATTCAAAAGAATAGATAAATACTTGGACAAAATTAAGTGTGGGGATTTATAAGTCGGTGATATGAAATGAGAGGATGACAAATTTTACTACAACTGTGCAGGAAGTGATGGAAAAAAGTAGTGGAAAAAAGCAGTGCAAATCACGCTGTTTAAACTGTAATCTAGTATCACAACCCACCTTTTTTCAACCACTTTAATTTCACATAAAGATATTTCCCTTAATATTGACCACTAATGAAAGAGTAGGCATACATTAGAGGGAAAATACTGGACTTATGTTGAGATTATTTCAAGGGAACTAGATATAAGGCACATATTTTTCCAATTCGGACCCACGACTACTTTAACAGAATCTATCCACAACTCTACCATTCAGTTTTTCAACAGTAAGAATGAATTAGTCTCAGTTATAAAGTTTTGCTTTGAGTGGAATGAAACCGGTACGGACTGAACCAAGTCACTCAAACAGGCAGACAAAGCAAATCTGCAATTAGCTGTAAAAATAAAACGTACGATTCAGGAAGAAAAAGAAAATCACAATAGTACACAAATAAAACTGACTCTTGAGATACCATAAACATCTCTAATAACATAAAAATATATTTTACCTCTTGTAAAAATTAAACTTTTATTTCAAATAAATTAAGTCACCTTCGTAGATCGTCATAGCTGTAATAATATATCACTATAACAATATATTCCTTAGAGATAATGATGCCAGAGATTGGTTTTACTATATATGGACACTGAGGTCAAACACTGCCTGCCGGAAAAGAGGCTGAGATAATTAAATGTGATGATACTCGCTTTGATAGATTTGGGTAGTTAACCACAAATACCCGTACTGTGGTAAAGTTGTTAACAACTGTTTCGGGACAAGCGGCGCATTTGAGCGCGAAATAATTAACTTTCTTCTTTGAGCAGGTTTTGATTGATAGCTCCATCACTTCTGTTGAGAACAGACAGCCAGTGGTCTGAAGTGATCACAACATTCTGGACAATCAAGGGCTTTGCTGAGGCAGTAGTGACAGTGCAAGGCCTCAGCTTTCCCTAAGGGTGGCAGCATTGGGTAACATAAGGATATGGCAGCACCAACACTGGTGGCCCTGTGACTGGTTCTCCTCAGACATGAAGATGTGTCCTCACTCATACAAACGTTTTCTGATTGTGGTCAAAGTTGTTTCACAACCCAACCGCTTTGAGAGCAAGAGCTGAGAGCAGACGGCTCCTGTTGGTTTTTAAACAGTAGTATTCACATTCGCAAAAATGAAGGAAAAAAAAATGTTCAATTGAAAGGAAGAGATGCAGAAACAAAGATAAAAACTGATCAATGAAAAGCAAAGGAAAGTATATTAAGAAGAGCGGGAATTGGGAGGTGGTGTTCCTTGGGCAAGCTCAGATGAGCAACTCTAGTGGGCTCTGATGACTTCACCGCTGGTTGCTAGGTGCCAGAGCTCCTACGTAAGCAGTCTAGAAGATTTTGATCCCCCTGTGGCCATGATTCATGTACACGCTCCAGAAGATTCATCCAGCTATCCTTTTTATATGTATCTGCAGGAGGAGAGCAGAGCATCAACGTGATATTAGATCGAAACATGGAGGCCTCATGGACTTTGTGAGACTGGCACTAATCGAGTAACGAGATGCAGTGTGGGTCCGGTGGGCTTACTTCACTCAGTATGGCCCAAACAGCCGAGTCCTTTAAAACTGATAGACGAAGAGCCAAGATGGGATTGAAGGAAGGATCGACAGCCCCTTCAGCAACACCCTTATCAAAATGACCTGCATATATGAAGCACACACAGTTGTTCCTTTAGATGGAGAAGGCACCAGCATTCCCTTTCATGGTTTCAAGTGAGAGAGAACAAATATTGCAAAACTAATTATGAAGAATATGAACCTAGTTCAACATCTTGTTTCAGCGCATCTATCAGGAACAAAAAGCAGTCCAAAAAATTGGATAAATAAAGAAAATGACGCCCGCAGAAGTAAACAAAAACTTTAGATCAATATTAGAAGGAGTGTGTAAATAGTTGTGACAGAATATTGCACAACTGCCAAGAGTGGGTGCAATCTGATGATTTTTGATCGTCTCTGTTCGCAAGCATGTTTGCAGTAGTCCTCAAACCGACTTACCAATCCTGTAAAAGCGGTCTTCGGTTCGCTTGTGCTTCTCTTTGGTCTGCAGCCCAGCTTCCTAGCATACGGACAGACGGAAAGAACGACAGTTAAGTAAACCCTAAGAAAATAAAAGGCACATGTTAATGTTCACTTGTAGCAATGCCGGAGTCTGTGATTATAATGGAAGTGTGAAATAACTATGTCAGAACACTTCGCCCCTGGCAGAGCCAGCAAGTCAAGCTCATATTCCTGCTGATAATCAATATGCTTCGACCACTCAGTGTAATCTAATCAAAACTGTTTGCACATCACACCATAGTGGCTAAGCAGGCTGTGTGAGCTGGGATGGGGGGGGGGGGGGGTGAATTTCCCTACCGTGACAGGCAGGATTTCCACTGTGGTGTTCTCGATCTTGTCCCCTGGGTGCTCCTGGTTTCCACTGCGAAACAGGAACCTGACAAATAGATCATGCAAAACAAATTACCACATTAAAAGCATTAATGCAACACATTCCTTCTCCCTCCAGTGTTCATATGTAATTTCACAGGCGTCACTGCTGGACACCTCTTCCTCCAGTGGGAACTTCTCCTTGGTGTACCCGTACACTGGAGGGTCCAAGCTTCAAAAATATACTTGCGTATGTTTAGTAATGACCCAAGAGTGGTTCCAGACGATTTGTGATGTCATAAATCAAGTTTATAGACCTGCTGCTTAAAATCTAAGTTTAATTTTCACCTTCAAGCAACAAATGTGAAACCAACTTTTTTTTAAAAGTCCATATTACATTCATCAATAAACATCCTTGTACTGAAGTGACTGACATACACAGTACAAAAATTCCCTGCAGAAATCTTGTATTTAATTTGAGTTACGCCTGTAGAAAGAAGGTAAGTATGTGAAAATCCGCCCATCGGGGGGCCGTCAGGTGATATAGATGATCAAACACTCAAACATTATGCTTATCAGGTCATACTTAAAGACCTTCATCATTCTCCAGTCCCTGTAGATCTTAGAGCCTGGAGAGTGATTTAAATTCATAGTGAATGGGCCAAGTGTCGGATGAGTTTCACCTGTAGTGTCAGACTAGTTGGTAAGACTGAACAGACAAACGTCTGCTGTGGTTTATCTGGAGTTAGGCTGGTTCCATTTAGATTGGCCAATACACTGAATGTACTTAAGTTTTGTCACATGTTAGACAGTCAGAGAAAAAGAGACAGACGAACTTGGACAATTGCTGTCGAGATGGTTTCTGCTCAGAGACTGGGTCAGTGATATTTACGTTCAATGGGAATACACGGTACTTTAAAGGAGAGCAGCAGACAGAAAACACACTTTTCTCAGTGTTTTATGAAGATTAACTCCCACAAGGCCAAATATTAAACCCCTCTTTGGGTCGGCTCTGATTCCCAAGCTTTATTTTCACTATCAGCTCTCTTTTTGGTCTTTCTGCTTCTGTATTGGCTCCTCTGACAGTGCTTATTATAGAGCACTGTCATTAGCTCACCCAGATCCCTGGAGAAACACACACACATTCTGAAGCTAAGCCTGTATGGATGAAGGGCAGTGGTGGTGAAGATGAAAACATTTGCATGTGCCTATATTTGAACTGGTGCTCATGATAACAGTACAGTATCCATGTTCGCCGGTGCTTTACATGTTTACCATCTCATTCGAATGCAGACGACAAGAAGCCTTGCACACAGACACATCAGACACACACACACACACACACACACACACGTACCTCTCTATGCTAACAGGTCTGTCAAATTTGAACAGGACATAGTCGCCGGCAGTAGGAGTGATGGCCCAGAAGAAGTCCTCTCCGAGGTACGTCTTCTCTAGTGTGTGACCCTGGTACACCTGTGGAACACAATACACACTCTAATAGACTGGACTACAAGTAACAGCACAAAAAGATTCTGAAATATTGTATTAGAATACCTTCATTGATGTGGAAACCTCAGCTGGGGGGTTGACGTGCATCTTGTGGAGAAGCGGCTTCAGGAAATCCTTGTCCTGCAAAACACAGACAGAGGAGAAGCCAACATTTCTTCACAGGAAGTGGCTTCTACTACTGCTGAAAATAAATGAAAGAGGGCGTGGGACTCACTGTGAGCTTTTGGATCTTTCCGGCGAGAGAAGAATGGAGTCCTACGTGTTGAAACAAGGAAGGCCTGAACCTCACACGCAGGCTGGATTTCTGCCTCTCACAGTGTTTCTTTAAATAAAAATAAAGGAGGAGAAATGATGAGACCTATTCTTGTTACACAGTGACACTCAAACGGCTAAAGGAACCAAACGGCGTACCGCGTCTTTCTCAGGATTGCACACTTTGACCCACAGGATGTGATCCAACAGCCAGTCGATGGGCTTCTCCTTGTAGAACATGAAGATGAACTCGACAATTAAGTTGAGGTCTGGAGCCTGGAACATTTTTCCTGGAGGAAAAAAGAATAAATCAGTGATACGTTCAGCATCAGTAACAATCATTTTTATTACAGGGGATTGATTGAATCATTAACCTGAATTAAAACGAGGCAAGAAAAAAATACTTGGACATAAAATATATTGGACATAAAATATATTTTCTATAACTAGAAAACTAGAAGTTGGTTTTTCCACTGACAAACAACTTAATATCATAAAGATAATCAATAATATTTCCACATTTTCTAAGATGTGAAAAGATCCTCTCCAGATCCGTCCACATTGCATTTCCTGTTCATCCTAAACTGCTGACATATATAAATGAATGCCTTACACAGTCCAGATAATGGGTTAATAACCACTTAAGAGAGGAAATGAAGGCAATAGGTCCATTGTTCAGCTTTGCTGTCAGCTGACTATGCAGATCAGGCTCCTTCACAGCCCTGCTGGATGTCGAGTGTCGATCGTATGTTTTGTGGATCGTACCGATGAAGCCCAGCTGTGAGAACTCAAGGATCATCCAGTCCTCCGAGGAGAGCTGAAGCGCAAAGTTCTTCATGGTGGCAAAATAGTTCGGCTTGGCCACAATGTCATCCTCCAGCTGCAGGGACAGGAGAAACAAAATGTCAGACAGAAGCAACTCACTTTTTTAAGTTTACTTTAAATGAAGAGGGTGGGACTGGTCTGTTCTTCTACATGGAAAACATCTCTAGGTGGCTACAATAAAGCACTAGAGCGGCAGGAGGTGATGGAAAGGCAATACCTCTTCCCCTCCAGGTGAGAGCAGAATGTGGACACAGCAAAACCCACGAAGGAGACAGTTAGCAAAGCAGGTAAATGAAAAGGTTTGGTGTTAGCACTTTATATATAATATATATGTTTAGACAAGAAGACAGGACCCTGAGCTCAGACTAAGAGAAACAGACAACAGAAGAATAGCAGCAACAGCATACGTCAGCTTGAAAGACTTGGCTTGTTTAATCTGAGCGTTAGTGTAATATCAGGAGTTGATGCTCGTGAGCAACTGTGTGTGTTAAAGTCTTTAAAATGTGCAGAAAAAAAGCTGCTTTGAGATTTTTTCACAGACGTACCTGGACGTAATAAACTCCCTTGCTCACGGCGTACATCATGAGGAAGGAGTAGTCCAGATTTTGCTTGGTCCTCCATCTAAAGAAAACAAAATTGTCAACACAGAACTGGTTTTCCTTCGTGCATAGCTGCACACACAACATACTTTCAAAACGCGACATAAAGATGAGGGCAGACTTCAGGGAACGTAAAAGCACATTTTCTGTATCATTCACTTGGAAGCACACGAAGACAAGAAGTGTCTACAATGAACCACTTTGTTGCTACAGGCCATGTTGGACAATGTCTATTTAGACTGCCATTAGAAGCATCTGTGCTCATAAACGTCACATGCAGGAAGAACACACGGTCCTCTGGGCCTAAAAGACGCCATGTGAGTGCATACTGTAAGCAGCACAAACTGCACCATAAACAGATTTCTAATGAAGCCAGTTGTTAGAGGGAGATAAAGAGACGTACAGAGGATAACAGAGGGAGCGCTAAAGAAAGAGAGAGCCTGCTGCTGCTGATGACCTTGATCTGACTTTGAGAAATGCCTGTGGAATACTAAATACGGAGGCAGCCCACCTAGAAGCACTCGCTTCCTTGCTCCCTCCCCCTTTCCCCCTGACTCATCCTTATCCTTTCTTCTACAATCTTCATCGCCGTTCTCATGCATCTCAACTCCCCCAGGGATGGTTTCTCCACAGTCTCCACATTGATTCCTAACAAATTTTTTTTTTTTTGTCCTGATGAAACGTCAGAGCGCTGATCTTAGAAAACACATGTGTCTCATATCGCAGGATGCATTTTGCTTACTTGACTCTTTCTTTGGAGTCTCCAAAAGTCTCCTTGAGGTTGGTGAGGTCAGGGTAATAGGCAGCTGGTGGGGAGATCACCTCCAACAAGCCTGAAGACAGCTCTGTAGAAAACCTGCATTAAAAGGAGGTCAATGGTGACGTCAAACGAATGTGACACCAACACACACGGTGCACTCTGGGTAAGAATGTGTTATCGCTCCTCCACAGGAACACAACCTACTTGTGCTTCTATTAGCAAATACTAAATACTCACTCTTTCTCCAGGTCTGAGACCACGCTTTGGACGTAGTCCACATCGGTCTGCAAAGATCAAACAATCCCACACATTAGGCACACAAAGAATTCCACAGCAGGTTTGAAATCGCTGTACCAACGCCAAGATCTCACCTCCCCGACGAAAACAATAATGACGCAATCGAGTTTCTCCTCTGGTGAGAGCTTGTCTATGAGTGATCGCAGCGTCTCCGACAGATAAGACTTCACCTTTCGCTTCACAGTGGGGATGCCCATCACAATGGTAACTGGGAGGACGGCAGAGAGTGAGATGTGAGCAGGAAACGCTAAATGTATGCAGGGGTGATTTATTTAATCAAGTTGAGACAAAATCCAGTAATCTTTGTTATTAGACAAGGACTAATCAAAACAACCCAAATCTGCAAGAACAGTGATTCACAGCCAAACTGACAGATGGCTGTAGGAGGGATGACTGATGGAGGTGGCTTATAATGAATCTGGCCCCCGATGCTGAGTCTTATTAAAGAAATACCACATTTAATTACAATCGTACCAGATACGGGTGAAATATTCTGAAACATTTTAGGGTCACTGAATGAATTGAGCATGGCAGCAATGTCTGGACTTTAGACAGAGGTAACAAACATTTCTCATAGCTGGAATTTGCTTAGTATCATTCTTTATCCAGACATTTGCAGAGTATTGCTAAATGACTAAATGTGATTTCACCACCAGCTAAAACAAGCAAAGCCAGGAAGGCCATAGGCAACAGCAGCACGAAAAGGACAAGAGTGGACATGTTTTCAGGGAGTCTCTGTTCACTCTGGACTTTCAATTAACTGATTAAAAAATATTTAACAAAAAAAAGTAAAAAAAATTATATATTATACATATATATGAATAAATACAAAAATCAGTTTATTCTATTTGTTGACACGTCAGAGAGAAACAACAAAAATACAGCAGATTCTACAAGTTCAGAAACAGGAAAACAGCTGCTTAAAACTGTGACCACACACTTAATCTGAGTATACTATATATCAATGAAGTTTCACCAGGCATCTAAGTGATTGATGTCAGCAAAATCCACTTAGAAATAGGACACCAATCATCCTCTTAGAGCCAAGAGGGCCACAAGTAGTATTCCATTAAACTGAGAACAGACTGTTGAACTGAAAAAACAGGAAGACATGAAAAGAGGAGAAATGAAGAAAGGTTATTGTCATCTGTTTTTCCTCTTATTGTGTGAGGGATGGTTAGCAGATGGCCTCTTTATGAATGGAGGGATTAACCAAGGATACCCGACTGCAATAGACAGAAGTTAAAGACATTCAACCAGTTTGTCCCACTAACTAGGAAACAGCATGGATCATTCCAAGAAGCTATGAGTATGCTAAGAAAAAGAAATCGAGACTGCTAATGCACCATCAGCATTAGCAGGCATTAGTGTTCTCTTTATGGTTAGCGTTCTCTTCTTATACACCAGCTCTTCGGTTAAATTTGAGTTTTGTATCATTTTTCACTTTCTAAAAAAACAGTTGAGTCTTTTAAGTTATTTAATATATGCACGTGTTTGCATGTGTAGAGTTAAAAAGGGAAAGTATGCTAGATGAGCTGATGTGGGGGCACAACAGGTCAACAAGAGGCACCATTAAACTTGAGGTGCACAATAAGCGAGCGGCACAGTGGGCTTGACAAAGGGTGCAATCCTCCAGAGCAATCTGTGCAGCGTGGAGAATCTGTCCCAGTTTTTCTTTGTGTTTGTCACACAAGCTCGGTGCCATAGAGCGACACCCACCGCCGCCAAGAAAGTAGGTCGAGGATGAAAGAAGAATGTGGGAGGAAGGAAAAGAGACAGCAAGTGACAGAAAAATGCAGGGTGATAGACAGTGAATGAGTGATAATGTATTTGAGTGCAGCATGAACAGGACTGGCCCCTTCCAACGTCTCCGTATCAGCCTGCCGGATTCACTCTACCATCATCTCCTCCATGAAGGACGGCACAACCGTCCACATTTGTGTCAGCCTCTCTCAGTCACACCGGAGGAGAACAGCTGACTCGACATGTCGTTCATCCGCACGAAAGGAATGGATGTTCAAGCAACAGCTAGCATGTCGCAATCATAACTCTGCTGACAATAAAAGTTAGATTGTGTGCAGATTTTCTGATAAGGATAGATTTTATTTCTGCTTTAGGTCTTCTGATTGCCTTTTCATTATTCACTTATTGTTCATTTTGTACACTTTAGCACAGTTATTGTCTAGACCGGCTATCTTCAACTTTTTTTCCCCAGTCAGGCACCATTAGACTGCAAAATCTGCTGTCACACCATCATAACTCACATAATAAATGTGTTTATTACCAAACTAGTTATAGATGGTACCTTTCTAAAAGCATTAATTATACTCCTTGTTGTGTTTGGGTGAAATCTGGCACAAAACTGTTGATTTAATGAAGAAATTCAAAATAATTTGATAAAAAGACGTCCATGTCTTGAAATTAAGTTTAAAACAACAAAAAATGATCATTAAATTCCAGTGCCAACATTTGGCTATTGGGTGACATGATTTTTACTACATCGTCAGGTGAAATTCACCACAAGGATTTGCATTACAAAGTTTAGCTGTTTCGAAGTGAGCAGCAGCGTGCAGTCGGTGGTCATGTTCCTGCTCGCTGTTTCTCACATGTACATTGCTGTTGCAGTTAGACAGCCAGCAGCGATGGTGAAATGCAAAAGGTTGAACGGAACTCAAATAAAATCCAGTCTTATAGGATCTTTTTTAATGCAATGCAGCTAAAAAAGTCTGAAACACGGTTGAGGATCTCTATTAATGTCAGAGCACAGGTCAGCCTCCTGGACAGAAGACAAGGGGATTGAAGGGAGGAGAGTGAAATGAGCCGGTTTCTGTTGAAAGCCTTTAAAGCTGAAGGCAAGTTGTTTCAGATGACATGCTGATCAGATCGTGCTGATGAATGGACTGAGACCATAACTTCTGACTTTCATACTGACAGCATGTTGAGCTGAAAACACTTTCTGTAAGCTGACGGTCTCAAAGCGATAAAATTAGAAGCAAGACATACAACATGGGTAAACCAAAAAAATATCGAATCAAAAAACATGCAAATATGAGGATAAACCTGCTGGCAAGTTTAATGTCAGCTGACCCCCTTACAAAAATGAAGGAAAACATCTTGTTGCAAACAGCAGCAGTGAACGGGAAGCTGATCATTTTATCATCCGGCGACTGGTTTTGGTTGGGAAGTCTGCACGGAGACTTCAAACTGGGACACGGAGGGACTATGAGAGTCAAAAGGAAAAAGTTGGAGGTTAATCCAGCCCCACAGAGAGGGTGAACCACAAACAAGAGGATTTTGTGGCTCCCTGTCTGGCATTGGCAAGCATGCCTCGTCCATCGCTGAGTGAATTCACACCCTTTTTTTTTTTTTTTTTCTGAAAACCCATCAGATATTCCCTGAGCCGGCTGGGGGCTGGGTGCAGCGTGTGATGCTGGGTCATGCGTACTTAAAGGCACCGATCAGTACATCATGTGTGAGGCCCCAGCGGAGAGGTGGGAAGAAGAATGGAAGGAACCGTGTGTTTCAGGGCAGTCACATGAACGTCTCCTCTGGCCTCGGGCGAACAGAGGAGTCAACAGAGACCACCGAACCAGGGGGAAAAGAAAGAAAAGATCCTCAACTGTTGGATGTTAAAGAGCTGGCCGGTGTAAACAAATGCTGGCGTTGCCTGGAAACAACACAAGTACAGATCGCTGCTGGGCTGAAGAGAAGCTGGTGGCTGTTTACTACTACTGTTTGTGTCTGTCGGGGCTTCAGTCGAGCGTTACTCCAACCATGTCAGAGACGGTCTCTGAAATGATTCTCACCTGTGTGGGATATTTGTACAGAGATTAATATCAGGTATGCTTTGAACAGCAAGGAGGAAGTAAAATGATAAAACACTGTGGTCGCCAAACAATAACAACACGTAGAACCAGGAGTCATCTGATGATGAATTACTTCCTGGTATCTCATAAAACACTGTGCAACAAATGCATTAAAATGTATGAAATATCCTCCATTCCTCTTTTAATTCTAAATCAGATGATATTGTTTTGGATGAATGATATGAGTGGTTGTTCAGTCATCTTAAAATCATTTTTACCTTGAAAAATCTACATCTTTGAAGACACAAATACAAGTAGTTTGCTTGATATGGTCCAGACAAAAAGAGCTACCCCTCAGATTCACCTAAAACAGCAGGTTTTCATGGAAACTGCACAGAAAAAAATCAGCGCCTATTTCAAAATGTATGTTTACATATAAGGTTAACTGGTGTGTAAATGGACGACTGACCTTTACGTCCACATGTCATTTTTATGTTGGTGGTACAAAAGAGGAGAGGATAAAGGCGCTACTGGGGCCTTGAAGTAAAAATAGCCAGAGGCTATTCATGGGGGCATGTGGAGTTCATGAGGGGTAAAACTTCTCTGGGGCAGTTGGGTATCTCTAGCTGCTGCACCTCCTGATTAACTGCATCGTGCTGCACACAGCTGATAGAGTCTGAATGTGGTAAGAAAAAGGCAGGGAGACCGACAAGCTGTATTATCAGTCTGTGTCTCCCAGAATTTTGAAAAGCAAAAAAAGAGAGATTTAAAACCTTAAACTTTAAAGATACATCTCCACCTGTCAAAACACCAGAGAGAGTGGCGATGACTAAAGGATGGGACGGATTTTTCTGTTCTCTGTGGGAGTACTTTGGACTCCTCGATTGAAAACAAACCCAGAGCCCAGAGACAAGAAACTCCTATTTGTTGGAGAACGTTCCCTCCTTCCATTCATCTACTTTGTTGAAGGTCTCTGTTGTTCCCCCCAGTCACTGGCATCAGGAATGTAAAAAACACGATTCAAGCAGTTTAGCCCCTACAACAAACTAACCCCACCTATCATGCTCTAAAGGCCAGATAAAGAATTCTTCTGAGAGACGACTGGATGCTCGGGGGGGGGGGGGTCCTTTTGAAAAATAAAACTGGAATTGTTGAAAAAGCGAGTTCAAAGAAATCAGTGAAACCAGAGAGAGGAATAATTCAGAAGACGAGTCAGATGACAGAAAACAGCTTTCAGAAGATGTACAGACCTTTTGTGAGCTTTGTGGTCTACATCTAATAATTTTGTCATGTGATGTTCAGTTCCTGTAGCTTAATTTAACATTTTTCAGAACTTGGTGAATCATTAATTTTCAGTCAAGGACAGTAAAAAAAAAGGTTCTGAGCACACAAGTACAAACGCGCCATAAACGCAATGTGAGAAGCAGATTTGAAATGAAATCCTGGTTTAATTAAACTAAGAGGCAAGATAGACAGCGTGCAAACTATGTGGGGAATTATTCAGTGCATGGACGAGAGTGACCTTTGACCTCCGTGTGTTCTTCACCAGGATGATTGCAAGGCTCAGTCCAGAGGGAACACTTATCATGAGCTACTTATCAAGTGAAATCTTGCTGAGACTTGATTCTCTCCTTAGTGTAATGCTGATCTCTGATAAGATTATGTCGTGTGTGTGTGTGTGTGTGTGTGTGTGTGTGTGTGTGTGTGTGTGTGTGTGTGTGTGTGTGTGTGTGTGTGACAAGCCTGTATATTAGAAAAAATTTAAAAACGTTATGTAAAATATATAGTGTGCTAAATCCTGCTGCTCACCTCCCGTTCGGCCCAGACCGACCTGCACCGCGGGGTGGAGGCTGCCTTCATTGTCCAGAAGGTGGGGCAAGTGATGGTAGATATTTGGCACCTGGAGAGGTTTCCTGTTTGCCAGCTCCTTCAGTAGTTTCTGCGTCTCATCTGTACTCAGGCATAGAAAAAAACAAGAAGTGGAGTTAACCTATCAGTTTCATACACTCATCCTAAGACTGAAATTATGCTGACTTTTCAAAGGACCACCTGCTATGACAGGAGTATTCAAGTAGAACAGTGAGTCTCCAACTACAAGTTCAAAGAATTAAATATTAAAGTACAAACTGACTTGCTGGCAGCAGAAATCTGACTTCCTTTAGATAATAAGAATGGTACCGCCTGCAGCGCCCTGTCAATGCTGGAGACTTACAATTTACCGCTTGGTGTACATAATGGATTCCACTGAAGCTGAGCTCTTGATGTTTTCAATGAAAAGCGTTGCTCATACAAAATGGAGTTTTTAACTTGCTTTTTTTTTTTTTATGCCCGATGTGTGACAAAGTTAAAACTTGTAGGTGTTTTTATGCAAACCTGGAAAAAAAAATCAAGTTTCAATTGAATTTTTTTTTATTTATGATGTATGACAAATTTAAAATATAAAAATGTTTTTAAAAGAATAGGAAAACCAAACTGACTGGCAGCTAACAGCATTAGCAGATGATGCGATATGCAAACCTTAAAACACAATTGTTAAATAGATTTTTACATTTTTTCTGTGAATTACAGTATTTGCCAGGATGAACATGGAAACCATCTGGTAGATTCAGTCAACTGTATCTT
This sequence comes from Antennarius maculatus, assembly GCA_013358685.1. Taxonomy (NCBI): domain Eukaryota; kingdom Metazoa; phylum Chordata; class Actinopteri; order Lophiiformes; family Antennariidae; genus Antennarius; species Antennarius maculatus. The sequence continues at coordinate 4,563,207 of CM023618.1, read as the reverse complement.
GTAGTGCACAAGTCACTGGAATCAGAAAAAGCACTTCCTCTTAGATTTTTCTTTGAAATGACATTTCAAGAACAGTTAATAGCTGTTGGCGTCGAACACGAAGACAAATGAAGTCAGCTGAAAATGTCTTTAAATTCAGGAGCTACTTCCTACCAAGAAACCATAATTTAACAGCAAGGGTGAATGCTTGTGGTTGCCATGTTATTTCATTTTAAATTAGTAAAAGGTCGACATCCAAAGATGTAGCTGTTATATACATCACATCTCAGAGACGAGTCTTTGTTGTGTCACTGATCTCTGTGGAAAAAGCCGACTGGCACGATGTCTAGATATCTAGAGGTGGATATTCGTTGCTATCGTCACATGTTTTTGATGTTAGTTTGATCCTGTTTTGTAGGTTATGCAGAGCCAACGCGAGAGCGAAGGCTTGATTAAGTGAAACACAGAACACCGTGGAATTCTACGCCGTGACATGTCGGCACACAAAAACTTTGATGTCTCCTCATTAGTGTGAGTCTGTTTGGAGTTGGAGTTTTTGTGTGTGTGTGTTTAGTATAGTTGACCTGAGAAGTTTGTGAGGGCATCTTTGCTGCTGTTAGTCTCAGCGATGGCGCGTCTGAACTGCTCCAGAATGTTGTTGAGCTCCGACGAGCGCTGCAGCGTTCTGTGCTCTGCCACGCGAAGGCGCTCTTTCAAGGCATGGAACTCCCTCTGGTATGCTATCAGCTTCTCTGAAAGAAAAAAAAAAAAAGCAAAGCAGGGCTTATCAGCAAGTGACAAACGCACAATACAATAATTACTATAACTGGGAAAAAGACACTGGTCTGATAAGAGGGTCACCGTTAGCTCCAGGGAGAGTAACGTTCAACCGCAGAATAATCAGCAGTGCTTTGAATGTTGAAACTGCAAACTGTGGTCAAACGATAATGAATCCTTTCTCTTCGTTTAATCATTATTTCTACTTGATGTCTTATTTTATTGATAATTGTCGTAAAGTACAGTTTAATAATCCTGACAGCCTTCAGCAGTCCATTAATAGATCCGATATGAATTCAAATCTAATATCCGAATGAGTGTAATTCTGTCTCTATGGTGGGAATTTTGGATTTTTTGAGAATCAATGAGGTTATATGAATTTCAGTGCTTCATCTCAACAATCGATTACAAATTAGATTTCACTAAAGTACTGTTTCCATCGACCAAGTCAAATAATGCAAAGTTAATGTATGTAAGAGTAAAGGCATTACCTAAAAGAAGTTCATGTAGCAGTAGCTCCATTTAGAGGAATGACAACAAACTCTTTCCTAGAAATCCCTCCAAGAGCACTCCCATCTGCTAGGGTTGTTTGTATTATTGTTATTTGACCCATGGTCTAAATATTCCTACTACTTGTTCTGTGCATTTAAACTGAAAACACTTAAAGTACACTACTGTTTTGATGAACTTTTAACTGTAATCACTAAGGACACAAAGTGAGAGTGGTCCAGTACAGCCACATCTTGCTAACAGGAGCAGGTGCAGTAATTCAGTTCTGTTGAGTTCTTCAACTCACCACCTATCCGTCTACCTGTCTCTCAGATCTCTCAGACAGAGATTTACACCACTTGGAACAAAACAGCATTTGAGCTATCCATTTCTATGTGATGCTGGTATCGATCCAGCACTCCACAACACAAATTAAATGTCAATGCCACCTGCATGAATTTACTGGAAATGTGTTTTGAAATTTTATGGTGCTTCAACACATGCTTACTTTCACAAATGCTACGCTGTACTACCTGTCTGAACTCCCTTGAAATGATCAGACAGGCCAACCGGGAAGAAGCCACAGAGTCCGTTATATTTATATTTAGGGAGCTGCACCAAACACGGGATTGTCTTCTTAAAGTCTGGAGGTCATTCCATACACAGAGTTATTTTTGTGACAATACCAGATAGGCGAGGGCAGGTGTTTGATAGCTTCCATCTAGCCTGTAACTATAAGATTCGATGCTTCCAGGCATTTTATCAGGTCATAAACAGAGACTCACAGAGTAAGTGATTCTACGTCACTTACTTTACTGGGACTTTTGCAAAGGCAGAGCCATGAATCTGCTTTAACGACTGCAGACTTCATTTCTGAATGTCCACCACACAGGAAACAGATGTGTAATAGTACAAGTAGGAAAGAGGAGGATGTGGGATTTTGTGAAAGTAGCATCAATGTATTTACACGTACTAAACATGTCAGGTGTGTTCGGAAGGAAAGGGGTGTCTCTGATCTTTGTGTGTTGTATGATCTATTGTGTCCTTTCTGGGGGAGAACCCCTGACTCAATACATCGCCCCCTCCATCATCACTCTCCCTCAGACTGAGCCATTGTCCATCCGTCATGCCCTGGCTCCTGTGTTTGTCGTCAATGCGAACCTCACAGGCACGGAGACAGGTGTTCTCATTTGAACCGAACCACATGAAAAGGGCTTCAAACTAAAAACAGACTTTCATCTTCACATCAGTCCTTTGATTGCAAGACTCCAGGCCAGTTAAGTTAAAACCACACCTGTAATCCCACTGCGCAAAGAAACAAAGACACACAGAGTGGCACAGCAACAGAACAAGAAGCCAAAAATATTTCTACCTCGTTGTGTTTTCCCTCTAACAGCTGCATGAGGTGGCGAAAGTGTTTTTTTTTTTTGGGGGGGGGGGGGGGGTTTGCACGTATTGTGCTACATCGCATTCTTATCGAGAAAGCGCCTCCTGTTATCACCTGAGCAGTGTGTCGATACATAATGAGCAGACGACTCTGGATGATTCAGTTTAACACCACTGTCTAAAAACTTGACAGTACAAATCAAATGGTTTCAGCATAAAAGCCAAGTGACAGACTGAACCTGTGCGACCTTTACAGCCACTGGGCGACTCAATCAACTACCAGAATGCTCTGACCCATCAGGCCTATCGCAGACCCGGAGTATGATCTAATTATTCTTTGCTCTCTGGAACCATGAGTAGTGGGGGAAGGGCTAAGTGGGAACGCTAACATTGTCTCATCCGGTCCTTCAGATTTCATGCCATACATAGACTGAATAATTTCAATGGATTTTACAAACTTCTACACTTTTCGAACTATCAACACTATTCCCACATGTCTCTCCTGTTTTCCTCAAGCCCATTGCTCTCGACTCGTGTGGTATTTTACCTTGATGCGTCGCCTTTGATTCATCAGTTCACTGGACTGGATTTATTAACAAGGTAAACAGAAGGAATGGGGCGTTGGATATGTCAAGGACTTTTAACATCTAACCTTTAAAGTGAGCAGACTCGAGGCCACAGAGACACACACTGTCTGCATAAACGCACTTCATCAGGGGGCGTGTGAAAATACTGGTACGTTTGAGCGTTGAGTGTAAATAAAACTGAAAACTGTTTATGTAGAATTTGGATTTTTGATTATGATAGTTATATACTGTATATATTCATGGTAGGGTTACACCTGTGTTGTATTTTCATTAATGGATTTTCAGTCTTTTATTTCACTTCAATATAACGACTACTTGGGAACCAAAAAAGGAGGTTGTATCAAAAAAAAAAAAGTCGTACAAAATACCGGGTACATTTTCCTTAATGGAAATGCAAAGTAAGGACAAGGAGAATCAAATCCAGTTGAGTCATTACTATGCTGTGAAACTTGAGTGTAGAACATTTAAAAACACTTTAAAACAAAACTAGACGAAACTAACTTAGAGCAGAGAATCTTTCCCAGCTGACCAAACTTCAGAGTATGATTCCAAACTTTGCTCTATGTGCTATGCTTCTCAAAAAGATTTGGTGAAATTTTAAAGATTTTTAATTCCTGTCCTACACACGAACCTCTAATGAGGTCAGCCTGGATGAAATGGAGTAGTAGTAGACGTACAACACAAAGAAAAGCAGGTCTATAAAACAATGAGGACATTTTGCATGTTACTGATACAATCTGCCTCCTGAATAACTAACACCAAAGAGGAGTTGAAGGCTTCCGTCTCTTAAACCAGCCAGTGCTGGGATAAAGTGAAGTGGCGGGATTTCATGAATGCCTGGGTGTGGAATCTGGAAAACAAAGTTGGTCAGCAACGCCCTTCATTGATATGGGAGCGCCTCCCCCCCCACCCCCATTTCCTGAAGATGCACAGGTCCTATTGTCCCCATTGAAATACTACACATGTTCTCAGTCAGTGACAGCAAACATCTCTTATATCTCTGCTGGAGAGGGAGCAAGACAAGGACTTTAGATGACTGGGAAAACTAGTGCTAAAGGCTAGCTTGTTTGGGTAGAGGGTTGGACTGTATGAGAAAGGTGTTAGTCATCCTAGACAAAAAACCTTAAATAATCCTCTCCACTACAACATCCAGACAGGAGGCAGAGACCACAGACAGCTGTTAAGAAGAGTTAGTTCTTATTCAAGAGCCCCTGCCTGTATTTCCTTATGTATGCCTCCTGCAGACCCAGCGTATCAATGTGAGCTGCAGTCAATGAGCCAATCATCCATCCATCCATTCATGTTTAACAAGCAACAGCAATTTAACTTAAGAATGGATTGCAGAGAAACAGGAAGAGCAAGAAAGATCTGAATGGCAGAGAATGAAACCTTAGCTACACAGACCTTCAGACTTTCTTCTATGGTACATCAGAGTTGAAGTGACGACAGAATTATTCTTGTGTTGAGTGACACTTTACAGAAAGCTCAGAGTGGTAGTTTTACCAGTCAATCTGTTAGTTTCTCATAGGCACTGGTAGTGTTCTTATCTTTGACCTTTCGGTCTTGCCGATGCATGGTGCTGACTAGGACTCGGGACTGTTGATTAGGGACTTCTGTGTTTTACCTTTGCTGAGTGAGAGTTCAAGCACATAAAAGCAAATGAACTTGTTGGAGCAATGTTTCACTTTTCTAGGAAAATTTAAGTAGCTTGAAAATTGCAATCAATCAAAAATACTATCTAGAAAATTAAACGGGACATTCATGCATCTGATATATGTTAGCTGAAAAGAAGTGCTTCTTTTCTGTCTTCTGTTTAATGCTGGTTTGTGAGCAGTAATCCAGCCATGGTGAACACTGTGGAGAGAATTCTACAAACAGGGCTGGCCCTGGACGATCAAAGAAACCAACAGGATCTGCCTGACCTGGGCTTGTCATGAACTTTTTGTTATACTCTCCACTTGACATTTTGGATAAACTGAGGATGCCTGCCACCTTGACAGCAGACTTGTACTTGCGGCTGAACGTTTGGTATGTTGTGAGAGCTTAGGTTTCACCTCACATGATCCCGTGTACAGGTTTTCTTCGTATACACACCTAGAAATGTTTTAATTACAGCATTTGTCACAGGCAAAGCTCTAATCTGTGGCTGGTTGAATCATTTAAGGACACGTCAAAACTTTTGTCCATGCACAATCTGACCTTTCTGTCTTAATACAATGATACAAGACTTTTTTTTGGTATAAGAAACAACCTAGACATCATAAGCCATTTCTGATTCCAATTGATCAGCTACAAGTAAAGTTATTACCGGTTGTTCCTACAAGTTGGATCATCAGGGTGCCATCAGGTTGGATCATCAAGTGACAAGATGTTTGTTGAGTACTTTTATCTCAACATAAAACACTTTGTAAAGCTCTTATCCATGTCAAATATCAAACTCAGCAATCAACACAGGATGCCCAGTTTCTGACCATTTTCTTGCAGCTACAGATTCCACCTTCCAAACTGAATAATAAAGATGAACGAAAAACATGTCCACATGTATTATGCATGCATGAAGATCTCAAGTGCTGCACCTGCTAGCTAGCCACTTGGTTCTATGCTACTGCACATGTGCAACACAATGCAGTTAAGCGTGTTAAGCAGTGCAGATGGAAGAATACGTGAACATCAGAGAACCAGCAGGAAGAGAGGAATGATTACAACATTATTGGGTTTGCTCTCAGAGACAAAACTTAAAAGTTCACAGATGCTGACATTAATCTAACTTGATTTGTAGAGTTAAGATTTCAAAATGTTTCTTTCTGGCCACAAATGAAAGACTCCGTTAACCCTACTGTTTATTCATATGGTCATGAGAATACTAGAGAGATTACTGTAGAGTGATTGCTAATGCAGATTAAATTTACTGGCCGGTTTTCCATTGAGCCAACCGGAGGCAGAGCAGAGGGGGAAAAAATCCCAAACACACCAACATAGATAGATACCACTGCACATGTACACAAAGTAGTAGAATTGATTTTTGGTGGTATTTCCCTGAAAAGAGGTACCAGTTGATTCATGAGAAGACATGTGACTGTATCATGCAGTTTGCATAAGAAGAAAACATCCACCCTGGTTGTTATTCCCCCCTTTTTAATCTTCCACTGCTTTTTTAGAATTGGAGTGTTCAGCCTAAGTAGTGTCAGAAGAGGCCAGACTAAAACTATCCCCCTTTGGCAACTTTCCAACCCAGATTCCTATTTTGCTTCCTCACCATGGGCTCATTGTTCCTTCTAACCTCCACCCACTTCTTCCTCTAGGGTGCTGCAAAGCATGATAAGCTCCTGCAGTCTGCTTTGCTTGGTCGTGGCAGAGCATGTATCTGACAGCGCTGAGCTGAAAGCATCACCTCGCCTTGCTTACTTCCACTCCCTCCAGCTCCACTTGGCTCCTGTAAGGATATCATCAGCCAGGACTATCGTACATTTTCTGGAACAATACTATCGATCGATCGCTAAATGATAGCTGGTGGGATCCAGAGCTCAGTACAAAAGAAAAACAATTTCGTGATATGTTGATTGATGTACTATAATTAAGCTATCTTAATCATTATCTACGATAAGATATGCACTCTGTTCATTCCAAATTGGGAAACTTGGATTTTACAACATATAAATTGCCTGGTGGTCTGGTTTCAGTGGATACAGTTTAACAAATATCTACGAGTTAGACTGAATTACATTCACGTGGTTATCTAAAATTATTTCAGTCCAGCGTTTGGCAGCATTTGTAGGACAATGGGGGAAATCTGTCATTATACTGTAATGTGTCTGTGTCATTACACTTCATATCTACCCACATTTTCCCATATTAGAGAGGTTCTGCATGGTTCATCTGATTGTAGCCCCGACCTGTACCTTGTAAACTCCACACTTTTGGTGAATAAAAAGATCGTGGCCTTGAGGATAACTGTCACAACACTTGTAATACTGCAACTACTACTGCCTGCAGACAGATCCTTGTATATACAGAAAACTAATGCCACAGATAAATCCACAAAGAACCGCTACAGCTCAACAATCCTCCGTTTATCCTCCCTGACAATGAGGGGAAATTGTGTGCCATCAGGGAATTCTGTCTATAAATGTAGGAAGAGCATGCAATAATGAATAAATAAAGTGTGGAACACTGGAAGTTAACAGTAAGGAAAACAGGGATACAACAACAATCGTGTCACATGCAACAGAAGATTCTGGTTTTGACAGACTGGGAATGAGTAACTAAACAAACACAAAACATATTTAAAAGATTTTAAATCTTGCAGAGTGTGTCGTATGCATTGTCTATGATGACATCTTAAAGATAGAGTAGTTACTATGTGAGATGATATCGAGCATATATCACTCGGTTGGCAAAAACAAAACATGTTGAGTCCTAACATTGAGACAAGCAGCGGGTTAGAGCTGCATTCAAGAGGTTCAAGGTAGACTCAATAATCACGAGCTGGGAAATTCCAAAGTTTGGTTAAGCCCCAAAACCTATATAGGCACCCTGATGATTTTCCACATCAATAGCAATTCCTGTTCACAGCAAAAAAAAAGATTAGGTAGTAGTCGGCTAGTAAGCAAGTCAGATGCCTGATTTCAAACGTGTTCCGCCTAACGATAGAAGAGGTCTGAGTTTCTGAGCAAAAAAATCTAACCAGACCAGGAGAACAAATGTCTGAGTTGGTGCCTATTTTCCTAATTTAACGTAGGTCTTGAACACAACACTGTAGGAATTCATGGTCACGAAAACACAAAGTAACTATGTGTGAACAAGAAGTGAACAAATGTACGTAATTTACTTTGTAATAAATAAAGTATATCTATCTTTCTATCTATCTATCTACCTGAACATCACAGACAATACCAGCCTCACTACACAAGTTGTTCGACTTATTTGGAAGTGTTTGAGATGGACTGGGATCCAAAGACACTCTTTAGTAGAATGGCTACAGTAATATCTTGATTCAGCATATCTGAACAAACAGCCGAATCAGAATATGAGAAGTATCAAACGCCTCTGGAGTCAGTGGTCAACAGAGGCATGGTACAAAGACATTCTGGACACTTCGGTCAACAAAAAAATTCTTGACAAGACATGCTGTCTCCAAGGACATCACAAAAAATAAGCTTTTATACTTGAACATGTCAGGTTTGCATGTACAAACACATGTTTCCCTTAAACATTTTACATCTAAATCATTAGCAGACAGAAAATAATATCCTGTCAAGCAGAGTGAGATTGTAAAGGGTTCAAAATATCATGCAGCGATTGTCAACAAAACCACATAATACACATCCCAATATCCTTTTGTCAATATAACACAGCCTTAAACTAATATTGTGTTCATAATATGAGGCCACATTGAATTATATAGGGACTGGTCGTTGGGGATCTTATCGCAGATCATCTGGTTTTTACTTTCAGGACTTTTGATTCACTAAAAGAGGAGCAAAACACAATGAACAAATGTGAATATCCAGCCTCTTTGAAGAACTGACCTTTCCACTATGTTTCTCCACTCACTCACAATGCATATAAACTTAATGTCAACACAGCCATAGAACCTGAAATACAAGATACAAACCATAACTTCTGTTATGTACCAACATGTAACTCCTTCCTCCTTTGCCTCTATCAGTGGAATCATTTTGTGTGATTTTTGGCCCATTACGTTTGAAGTGATGATGGAAGAAAATCATTCCTTTAAACAAACAAGAAGGGAAATGCCTGGGTTCACAGAAGGGAAGGAAGAAGGTGCATTTGCAAGTAATAGTGTTACGTCTTTCGTAATAAACAGCAAATCCGCTGAAGCCACGAAACACCTTGGAGCCATCTCAAAGTAGGGCAGGAAACCACAGAGAATATAGAAAACGCAACTTAAAAACAGATGTAACACACAAAAAACATTTCCCAATAGTTATTACTAAGTCTTAGCTGCCAGTATAAAATCTTGTTAGTCTTTCACCAGATTTAAACTGGATAGTTCCATAAATTGAAGGAAATTGCAATTCACAAATCATTTTATTTTTATTTAGTTATTAATGTTGTGTTTTTCAGATTTTTTCAGTGATTATTTATGTTAAACCAAAATTGCAGCTTGGCCAATTCCTCATTAACTGTCTGGGCTAATTTATATATATCATCTCCTTTGCATAGAATAGTTGTATCATTCGCAAAAAGTATCATTTATAGGACTTTTTATACTTGAACAACTTATGTAAGGTTTCAACAGGTTTGGACCCAACACTGACCCCTGTGGTACCCCACACATAATGTCTAGTGCTTTTGATGTCCTCCCTCCCAATGTGACACATTGTGATCTTTTATGTAAATCTTTCCAATTTCTCAATTAGAATTTCATGGTCAATTGTGTCAAAAGCTTTTTTGAGGTCAATAAAGATTCCTATGGAGTACATCTTTTGATCTATGGCATCAGTGAGGACTTCAGTTGTTTCTTTTAGTGCTATTGCAGTGGAATGATTCTTCCTGAAGCCGTACTGACTGCTTCTAAGAAGATTACTGTATGCTTTGTTATGAACTTATCCAGTCTGTTAGTTTCTCTAGAATTTTTGATAACTGTGGTAGTATTGAAACAGGTCTATAATTTGAAAATTTTTGGCATCACAAAAATATAAATATAGGTACAACTTTGGTAATCTTCATTTTGTTAGGAAACACCAAAGTTTGAAATGCCAGATTACATATGTGTATCAGTGGTGCGAGTATTCCTTCCAGTATATTCTTTACTAGTTTCATATCAAATCCATTCACATCAGAAGAAGTTTTTGCTATGCATTGACTGACCAGGTGTCTTATGTGTGTCCTTCACTGGCGCCAGAAACATTGAGTTAGGGTTTCTTCCTCCATCTTTATCAAAATAATCCCAGTGCAAGTGTGAGACATTGAATTAATTAGCAACTTCATCAGTGTAGTCTAATTTTGTCCTTTTAATATTATTCTGGTTAGGGTGGCTTGGCCTTGTTTTGTTTTATGACATTGTTCACTATGTCCTATAGCTTTTTGGTTTAATTCTTATTTTCTGCTAGGAGATTACTATAGTATTCTTTCTTACAAGTTCTTAGAATAGCATTTATTTCTATATTTCTTATATTTAGCTTCTGCTTGTTCTGTTCTTTGCCTAATAAACCTTTTATATAACATATTCTTTTTTTAACAGGGCATTACAGAAATTCTCACGCAACCCATAATGCACAGGAATGTCATAGTGGCATTTGACAGACAATTCTACATCTGGAAGGCATCACCATACCTATGTTTTCATCCCACCTCAGTAGTGATTACCAGGACATGTCCATAGTCAACTAGGGCTGACAACCATGAAACTAGATATCAGTTGAGGAGGAGATGCCTGACGAACAAACTACAATCAAAGTTCTAAAACCTGATGTGTGTTTGTTAAGACTCTTTCATAACATGTCGGTCTATAAGACTTAAATAAAAGAAGTTAATACGCATCAACAAATGATGATGAAGACAGACAATACTATTGGAGATTAAGTTTCAAAGAATCATGTGATATGATGTGATAGCTGTTAAGTGCTATTTTCAACACACTGGTTTGGCAACAGTATACCTAACAGTTAGGAGTGCAAGACTGTTGTTTCCAAATTTGCTCACCTCATCATTGTGAAATGTTGCACTGAAACAGGATATATCTCACTTTTTCCATACTACCGACCCACAGGTCTTAACAGCAGCACAAGTACAAAAATACTCCTCTATTTTGGTCGGCACAAATACGAGACAAGTGGGTAAAGCTCACATTCTGTGGGAAAACACTGAAAATGTCACAAACACTGATACATGATTGCAGTGTATCAGTTACATATTGGACGACTATCGCCCCATGTCCCCATCCTGTCTGTGGTATATCCCACCCTGCCTCTCAGTATTGGTACCTGTCGACCGGACAGACCGAGACGACGGACAGCAGCCTCTCACGAGGGGAAGATTCGACTGACAGAGAAGGACACATTCTGGAGAGGCATTCAACAACCAGTGTTTGGACAGCTGACTGGCACGAGTCTCATTCACAGCACTCCAGCAACCGAGAGCGAGGCCGGCTGTCAGAATCAGCGGGTTAGGGAACAAATACATTTTTTTTTTTTAATATTGCCTAACATTCTGTTTTCACGTCAATATGCCTACAAACAAAACCCCCAGTGGATCAAAATAACTGATCGTACAACATAGGCATGAGTATAAAAACAAGTTTTCTGTCATCGTGGTTTTAAATTTTTAAATCACTCATTTTCTGAAAAACGCAATTCCTGAGCACAAGGACACTCTGAACACCCACAGTGGGTTAAATCAAGAGAAGAGATAACTGTAAGGAGACAGGATAAAAAAAGAATAAAAAATACATTAAAACTTTGTATGATAAGAAAAGAAACATTACATAAACAGAAGAAATCCGTGCAACACAACATAAAAGTACACAAATAAACTGCTGTAAATGCACACTGGACGACAATGTATTGAACTACATACAGAAAGGGCAATTAGAGATTGGCACAAGCGAGCAATGACAAGATTTTTGCATATTCTAATGTTTTAGATGTTGAGTATTTGCAATAGTAAATGTGTGGTTAAAAATAAAACGGCACTCGTTTTAACTTAAGCAAATCTATGAGCGGATGTTATGTTGAGTAATTCAGGAATAGTGAGGAAAAAGATCTGTTCTCACTACAGATTGAAAGGAATGCATCAACAGGTCCTGCAGACAAAACAAAGGTCACCGCCACTTGACCTTTACTTATCACACACACAGACACACACACACACACATTTTCATCAAGTCACTGGTCGACAGGCTTTAGTGGTGGCACTCACCAGACTCCTAATATAGGAAAATATTTCATCAAGCTGATCAGCTCCACAGCAGGCTCAACATGGACCCTCGGCTTGGCTTTTAAATAAAGGCTGTAATTATTTCCACTCTGCTGATAATAATTCACTAAAGCCAATCAGCCACCCCGCACATCAGGTTGATCCGGTCTGGTTATAAGGAAACACGGATGCCCTTGTGCAGAAAGCCGGGGCCTGGATTTCTTGACAGGACGTGTTCGACATGATCCCACGTTTAAAGCAGCCGTGCTTTAATAAAGGTTAAAGCAGCCGTGTCTTACCTCTGCCATTCTGCCACGCTGTGTACCACGACAGGCTGAGGAACGACGTGAAGAAAATAATCGCAGTGGCCACAGTTCCATTTCTGAGCCTCATCTCATTTCAGCGAAACCTGTCCTCGGCTGAGTGTCGGGAAACCCGCAGCTGCCGCCTCTCCTTTCCGGTGACTTCAGGGTGTCGAGACGGGTGTGGGTGCGGGCGTACGGGGGTGTGGGGGGGGGGCGGCAGACGGTGGAAACCCTCCCGTTTGTGGAGCTGGTAGGTCGGGGAGAGGATGCGCGGACTAACCGTTCCTCGTCGTTGCTCGGAGGGCTGCGAGTCGCGGCTCCCGAACCGTCCTCCGGTGGTTAGTCACGAGTGGACTTCCGTGACGAGACAGCTGACATGGTCGTTGCAGATCACACAGGCTAGCCGCCGATACGAGCCATTATATTTTTATGTCCAGTCGTCGGCTACAAGTTAGAAGGCATTTCGAGTGAGTGACGGTTGGTGTTCCCGGATAGGCTGTTCGGGCTCTGACGGAGGAACCAAAAGCAACGCCTCCGGTCACGTTGGTTCCGCTTCGACTGGCAACAGATTCGGTTAAAATATCTTCTTCTTTCTAAAAGATAAGAGCTAAATAATCGAATAAAATATTAAAACTTCGATATTTCTCTTTATTTTCTTTCACATGCACATTTGAACGCTTGTTTAATCTTCCTTTCGGTTTGTTTCGTTTACATTTACGGGGTGAGCTGTGAGTTCGCGCGATATTTGGAAGCTGGCGCGTGAACAGAAATACATTCGTCTCGCGCCGTCAAAGGTTTAATGTTTTTTTTTCATTGTTAACAAAGAGGTGAAAATACTTTTCACATCTTTTCCAAAAATTTTTTATTAGAGTTACGTGAAATGTTGTGTATGTATAATCTACTTTTTCCTTAACTTCTAATATTCATTCATTCATTCATTCATTTTCCTAACCACTTCATCCGCTTGCGTGGGTCTCAGGGACCTGGAGCCTATCCCAGCTGTCCTTGGGCGTGAGGCGGGGTAAACTCCGGGCGCGACGCCAGTGCACTGCAGACTTCTATTAATTACCTTATATATTATTATTATTATTATTATTATTATTATTATTATTATTATTATTATTATCTGATTTGTTGACTTTCTATTCTATTTTATTCTTCCATTTCTCTGAGTAATACTGGGAATTTCCCAAATGCGGGACAGATAATTAAAGGTTTATCTTATTTTACATCGTTAGTTTGGTATTAAAATATTTTTGAATGGTCTTAGTGTTTTTAGAAATATATTTCGGGTTTTTGTTTGTTGTTGCTGCTGTTGTTGTTGCTGTTTTTTGTTTTTTTTTGTTGGAACATTCAAAAATAAAAATCTGCAATTCTCTCCTTGTCATCCTGATTGATTTATCATAATTTCATGCACCCTGGATTTGCTCCTGTCTCCAAGGGATATTGTTGTTGCTGCCACACATTCTGTCCACCCTGGGAGTTCAGGGCAGGACTGTGACTCCATTCAGTGGAACTAGACTCACCCCTAAACACCAGCATGGAGTCGTTAAGGACTTCCAAGTTCATCGTGATGTGTGTTTGGCACTGACTTATCTCACTGACTTACTGACTTATCACTGGGTCCAATGAAATTTGTAAACTAGCCAGAAGTGTCTGCTTTTATTTACGTTGTCAGATCATCCTGTAACTTTCAAAAATAAACAATTACACTTCTGGTTCAAAAGCTGGAGTCTGGACCCAGGTTTATCAAGTAGTCTGGAATAATGACTAAGGGTTAAGGTCAAAAAACTGTGCAATTTATTACTACATCTATGGCAGAGAAATACACGGTGGTCAAAGTCAGTTTTAACTGCTCGAATGATGAAATCACTAAAATGTATGAATTTATGACCGTCAAACGTGTAAAGTTTGGAGCCTTGCTGGACCACAAACAGTTCAGAAGTCTACCAGTCAAATCTTCTATTTTCAACCAAATAGCATTCATTCCAGGTGAAATGGCGCCATCTAATGTTGAAATCACGTTTACAACTAGGTTGATGAACATGCAGGGAAAATGATGTCGAAGTCTGAAATTTTCAGATAACAAGAGTCCAGAAATGTTAAATTAAACGCAAAATAAAATAATGAAACGTAACCCTAACCCCAGCACTAACCCAAACAAACAATATGCAAGAAAAACTAAAACAAGGAGGAAGGAGACCTGATGCTTACTTTTTAAAGGAGTAATGCGAACAGAACACAACAATTTAATATTTTCTTACAATATGCAAAATTGTGTGCTAACATTTATTAATGTCACAAACTGTATATTCATTCAATGCTCAGCCGTAAAATGGCCAACAGAGTTTGGAAAGAATAAATAAAAAAAGATAATTATTTTCTATCAGTTGTGATGAACATCACTGTTCAGTAAAAGCAGCTTATTGAATTTAAATACATTCTTCTGGTAAATGCAGAATACTGATCAACAGATCTTCTATAACAGCCCATGTTAGGGGGGAAAAAAGTGAACAATATTCACTTTCACACACATCAAATGAAACAGTAACATTTGAAGATTTTCAGAATATTCCTGCGGCAGCTCATCCGCGGTGCTGAATTTATGTGTGTAGACACGCATGACGCACAGAAAAGGACGTGTTATCAGAAAGGCGTCGCTTTAAAGTAGTCCTCCAGTGGAATGAGCGATATACCGCCCACCCAATCCTGCAGCCAGACCTGGATCAACTCCAACTTCATGAAGAACCACTTGTGTCCGACTGGCCACTTTGCCATTACAGGATGCCTATAAAGAACAAGAGCAACCCACTAAGCAAACGCTCCCGATAATGTTCTTCCTAATTAGACTACACTACATCTGGTATTAACTGAGATACCTTGAAAACATTGCTTCCTTTGCAAACGCGAGCTCTTCTGGTGCCACTTCTACCATCTTGCCTGTTAGCGTGAGTCGAGCGCATCTGGGATCCTCTGGATCGTACATCATCTGCCTTCAAACACAGTAGGTCATGTTATGTTGGGTTTTCTAGCCTTTTTGAGTCTGTTATTAGCTTGTAATCATTTCATAGATATCGATGTGTATATAGCATTACCAAAGCACAACATAAACTGACATGATAAAGGCCTTCAGAATGCTCCTGCATCATTACCATATAATGAGATCTAAAGAGGGATGTCCATTCTTTAAGTTATTTAATCAGCAAGCAGATGTGAGTTATTTCAGTTTATCCTTTTGGTACAAAAAAGTTCCATTTTCAGCAGGGAAAAACAACACATGTTGCCTGTAGCGTGGGAAGTGTCATGAATTCATGGAGGACCAGTAAGTCAGGGACTTTAAGTAAATCCTTTTTGCCATGACTGAAGAACATTTAAAGTTTGGACTTACCTGCAGAATTCTCCCTCAGCCTCTGAAAATGCAAGTGAAGCAAAGGGATTACTCTGGATATCTGATACACTGTTGTCCATTGGAGTCAAATAAAAATAGATGATTCCGGTGCTGTTGTCTAGGGGCCCATCACTCACTGCGAAGATGTTTCCAAAGGGGAGACCCTTGATCTGAGAAAACAGGTAATTGTCAAATGACAAAGTTAGTGTCACAGAGGGTGGAATAAATCAGGATAATTTTAAGGTAGAGTAGCAAACTGAACATTTAGTATACATACAAAAATGAAATGAATATTGTGACCAGATACAACCAAAACTGTCAGAGCAGCAATGTCACATAATTAATGTGGTGCAGTTTAATGCACAAACACTGACACTTCAAAACCTCTGTCAAAATGTAAGCTAAATTAATCTAGAGCTGCTTCTATCCATCCATTTTCCTACACCTCTTCATCCGCTGTAGCGGGTCACGGGGAGCTGAAGCCTATCCCAGCTGGCTTCGGGCGTGAGGCGGGGGAACTACGGGCACGACGCCAGTGCAAAAATATGATTTCTTCTTCTTTTCCTTTCGGCCTTTCCCTTCAGGGGTCGCCACAGCGAATCAACCGCCTCCATCTAACCCTGTCCTTTGCATCCTCTTCTCTCACACCAACTACCTTCATGTCCTCTTTCACTACATCCATAAACCTCCTCTTTGGTCTTCCTCTAGGCCTCCTGCCTGGCAGTTCAAAACTCAGCATCCTTCTACCAATATATTCACTATCTCTCCTCTGGACATGTCCAAACCATCTCAGTCTGGCCTCTCTGACTTTATCTCCAAAACCTCTAACATGTGCTGTCCCTCTGATGTACTCATTCCTGATCCTATCCTTCCTGGTCACTCGCAGAGAGAACCTCAGCATCTTCATCTCTGCTACCTCCAGCTCTGCCTCCTGTCTTTTCCTCAGTGACACTGTCTCTAGACCAAACAACATCGCTGGTCTCACCACAGTTTTGTACACCTTTCCTTTCATTTTAGCTGAAACTCTTCTATCACACATCACACCTGACACTTTTCTCCACCCATTCCATCCTGCCTGTACACGTTTCTTCACCTCTTTTCCCCACTCTCCATTGCTCTCTCCCAGCCAGCACTGCTGCTTGTTTGACCTGAGACTCAAAGCTTTGACAGTAAAGTTTTTGAAAGACAAGTTAATGAACGTCTTTATTTAAATCAACTTTGAAAATTGGTAACACAGGGACACAAATCAATCATGCTAAACCAAAAATGGGTCATTTTAATATAATTAACATATTTGCTATTAAGAAGAAGCTAATTTCAATAAATAAGGACAGCAAATGTATGGTATTTTTTAATGCTTACATTACACGAATTACAAAAATGCTCAGAGCGGGCATGAAAAAAATGACTGCATTTTAACAAAAGAGGTTAAAATATGCTAACTGTATCATTTTTATTTATTGATTTATTCATTTTTATTATCACTGAAAGCTTTATTATGCCTCCCATTCCTCTTTGAATGTTGGAACTCTTCATCTTGAGCACGATGTGTTCACGGTCACCTCAGTACAGTAGGAAACTCTGACTATACCTTTATAAAAATTAATCCGTATGCTAAAACCTCAAAAAGCTTTCACAGGGGTTCAGCAGCTCCACACTGGAAGGGGGCCTGTCAGAGTGATGGTTCCCATGGCAACGCCACAGGAGGCGGTATTTACGCACAAGTTCCACAAAGTGTAGATATGCACCTGAACTGCGCAGCCGCAGAAGGCTCTGCTGGTGCTCTGGGATGTCTTCGAAATAACGAAACGAGTGAACAAACGCGTCCGTTACCTTGGGAAGCGTTGAGACGGTGGCCAGGAAGCCCCAGTCGCTGTAGTGCGCGATGTACCTGGCCGTCCGGGCGGTCTCCCTGTGGGGGGGCGGGCTGCTGCTGGAGGACTGCTTCCCCTTCTCCAGCCGGTAGGAGAACAAGCGGGAGGACAGCCGGGCTGAATTCTCGTCCTCAGACTTGAGCAGCTCTCCGGGGCTCTCCACGCTGTCCCCCAGCACGTTGGACGACGGGTGAGCTTGCTTCCAAAGCCCGGCGGTGTCAACCAGCAAAGCCGGGGCCACTTCCTCAGACAGGTCGGCGTCCTCCACCACGTCGTCGGAAGGGATGACCCAGGACACCGAGCTCCTTAGGGTGTAACTCCGACACACGGCGGCGACATTGGCAAACACGGCCGCCAGCACTAAGTAACGGGCCCTCATACTCACAGCACTGGACTGGAGCGATGGCCGCGGATCGTTTCTTTCTCTTGTTTACAATCTCACGTGTTCGTGTCTTCGAGGCAGGGGGAGCTTTTAGGACGGAGAGTACTCACAGTGACCTCTGGTGGCCAACCGGAGGTACTGCATCAACAATCAAGACGGGAGTTGCACTTCCGGTGATTTAAATGTGTTGTGGTGATTGATGTGCTAATTCCGTCCAGAATAAATCGACTTGTTTAGGTGTAGTCATTTGTAAAGATAGAAAAGAACATAATTCAAATAAATTTCCCACCTTTTATTTGAAAAAATAAACTACACTACCAAGGCAGTTACATTCATGTGGAAAACAATATTTGGAAGGATATTGATCATATGCTATTCACAAGCTGTTAAAATTTCATTGTGAATACAACAAACGCAGCTTTATGCTTTCATGATCTTAATGCAATTGTATGGCAATTCAATTTATGAACTGAATTCACCTGGGGAGCTGCTGGAGGTAGGGTCTAGGTCAGGCTGGTCCGCAAGTATTTTTAAAAAAAAAAACGGCTGCTCCAGTCTCAATCTTTACTTAGAACATTTGAGTAAATGACCAGTTCTTCTGAATATTGGCTTCTCTCACAGAGCTGAGTCACATCCATTCGCTTTTAAAGGACGACACAGAGGGTTTCCAGATTCTTCAAGAGACTGAAGACCTCTTTTACCTGCTGCTGGCGTCCCGGCGCTCTTTGGATCACAGCTGGCGTTCGAGTTGCAGAGCACTGAACAAATGTGTATTTTGATTTTGTTAATGTACTTGCTGTATGCTATCATAAAATAAATTTTCAATACTACGGCTGAATTCATTTCATAACGCACACTGAAAAAATGGTGTCAGAAAGAGGTTAATAAAGTACTTAGACTGATATATTAGCAGTCTTATAGAAATGATGGTTGAATAGACCAAAAACTAAGGCTAACCCACCTTTAAACACTGCACTTTTCTCTCCACAGTTTTCGTTTCTTATTACGGTACTTCACATTCTTAGACTTTTACTGCAAAACATTGCCCAATAAAAGGACATTGTTACAATCAAGTCACTCTAAAGTAATAAATACTACTACTAATAATAATAATACATCAGCAATGACTTTTGTACTTAAAGTAATAGCATAATCTTTTTCACTCTTCATACTTGGATAATAACATGATTTAGGTGTGGTGTGGCTGATCCTATACACCTTTCATTTTAGAAGAGTTTCAGCTAAAATGAAAGGAAAGGTGTACAAAACTGTGGTGAGACCAGCGATGTTGTTCGGTCTAGAGACAGTGTCACTGAGGGAAAGACAGGAGGCAGAGCTGGAGGTAGCAGAGATGAAGATGCTGAGGTTCTCTTTGGGAGTGACCAGGAAGGATAGGATCAGGAATGAGTACATCAGAGGGACAGCACATGTTAGAGGTTTTGGAGATAAAGTCAGAGAGGCCAGACTGAGATGGTTTGGACATGTCCAGAGGAGAGATAGTGAATATATTGGTAGAAGGATGTTGAGTTTTGAACTGCCAGGCAGGAGGCCTAGAGGGAGACCAAAGAGGAGGTTTATGGATGTAGTGAAAGAGGACATGAAGGTAGTTGGTGTGAGAGAAGAGGATGCAGAAGACAGGGTTAGATGGAGGCAACTGATTCGCTGTGGCGACCCCTGAAGGGAAAAGCCGAAAGGAAAAGAAGAAGTTTTCTTTCCATGAAACGTTTCAAAGCCCTGGTTAAAAGTATGCACCAATGTTTTGTCACACCAGTGCCGTCCCCCTAAAAGGGGGCAGCCTTGTACAAGGGTATCCTATGTGGAAGACACAGTTAGGGAGGAGAACTACCAGTATTGACAGCACCACTTTTAATACATTTTTTTTTTTAATTTAGTAAACAGTACTTTAGTAATCCGCGAAGGGAAATTAAGAGCACACTCTAGTTTGAACAAACACATGTATATATATGTTAGTATGTACAGGCCCCTGTAATGCACACAAACACACACGCAAGGAAGCCTGTAGACATGCATGGGGAGGTAGAGTGGCGGGCAGCTCCTACATGGTACGCCCCAAATGAGCAAATTTGTAAAAGGGGATGGTGCCTTGGCAGCGCTCCAGAGGTGAGCTGAGAGCTCCTACTGTCAGCTTACAGTCCAGGCAGCTGGGCGAACCACCGATCTTTGGAACATTGGACGACCTGCTCCACCACTGAGCCACTGCTGCCCCAAAAACTTCCCTCGTGCCGTGTCAGGGATTTTTTTCCCTTCCGTGACCCGGATTCAAACTGGGGTTGCTGCGGCCACAACACAGAGTACTAACCACTATACAATCACTGCGAGCTACTAAGGGACACTTATTGAAAAGAAACTAACAAAGCTCTTATTGATTGGGCACGTGGGTGGATGGCCCAGAGGCAAAGTTCAGAAGGGCAATAAAAAAAGAAAAGAAAACAATAGAAAAAAATACAAATTCATTACATGAAACAGTGGCTGGCCTGGTCCCTTTAAGAAAAACAAGCTATTTCACAAACATTTTCCAATGCAAGGTAGAAAATATTCAATAAAAATGTCCATTTTGAGGTATTTACCTGTGCAGTCCAGCAGCTCAGGGCACAGGAGGGTAAAATCAATGAAAATCAATGATAAATATCTTCCATGAAGAGACAGTTACCCTGATAGAATAAAATAAATATTGAAACTCAAATGGGAGTAAAAAAACATCCTCTACCATGACCAACAGTTCCTGCAGAAAAGGAAGCCCAACTCACACAACAAGCAATGGAAAACACAAGGAGAGTCTAACGTAGTCAGCAAACATTTATCACTTCCTGTTTAGGCATGTGACCCTAGACCCACAACAACAATTGACCCTGAGCGTTAAGTGAATATGATGCAGCAGGTGCTTTAATAATTTAAAGTCATTTTATATTGTATTATTTCATATTTTCATTTAAATTTAAAATATCTAATCTTTTAAGATACTGTCAAGAAAATCTAAGTGAACGTGTTGTGAATGAGGATGTTTGTGAATGGGGATTTTGCTTTTCCATAGAGTCACGGTGGCTGAGAGGTTAAGGCGTTGGACTCGAAATCCAATGGGGTTTCCCCGCACAGGTTCGAATCCTGTTCGTGACGGCATTTTGGGGGCAGCGGTGGCTCAGTTGGGAGAGCAGGTCGTCCAATGATCCCAAGGTTGGTGGTATGACTCCCACCCAGCCCCCCCGAGTGTGAGCTGACAGTGGGAGGTGTCAGCTCACCTCCTGAGCACTGCCGAGGCACCGTCCCCCTTTACAAGTTGCTCATTGGGGTAAACAAAGAAGGAGCTGCCTGCCAGTCTACCCCCCCCCCCATTGCATGCTTACAGGCCCCTTGTGTGTGTGTGTTACAGGGCGTGTACACACTATGTATGTGCACTGAGTGACTAACTAGAGTGTGCTTCTAATCTTCCTTCGGGCATCACAAAAGTATATAAAAATTTTTTAAAAATGCTCTAGTGCATGATATATTCATCAATGGGATGATCTTTGACCCCGACACTCACCTCTCTTCCGATAACTCCACTGTAGGTTGAGGGAAAGGAGCAAGCGCAAGTAATGTTTCTCCTATGATGATCAGCTGTAGGTGGAGTAGGAACTGTTTTTAGAGAGGCCAGAGATGCCCACACTGGTTCTCTATCATCATGTAGCCTCGACAGCATTTTATATGTGCTGTTCCAGCATGTTGGCACCTCACCGATAAGTTTCAGGGTTGGTCTTCCCATCTGTTGCTGCACTTGTGCAAGCTTCTTCTTGGCCGTAGTGCTTGATCTGATGTGACAATATGCCCAGCTTTGGGTGTGATGAATGTAAGTGTGTGGATCTGATCATATGATTTTCTAATTAATAAATTGAGACTATGTGCAATGCAAATTGAGTGCCGAATGCTGAGCCGTCTAGCAGATGCAATGATGCATGGTGCTGCATCGGTCACTTCACTTCATTGGTTATGGCCCAGCCATAACCAATGGCCCACTAGGGTCAAATTGTCAGCAGTGTGACTTTGTGCAAAGTATTGCATTTCTAACACAGATGTACACAAGTTGTGCAGTTTTGTACTGCAAAATCTCATTAATGTAGTGACAGGTACTTCAGTTCTCACTCGTTTCCATTCCTCCTCACTGTTTGGCAACCATTTGTTTGATGGTCCTAAAATTACATCAAGTCAAACCAATGTCAAATCAGTATATTTAAATTAAAAATTTTAATGAACTGTAAATATCAACCACTACTTTAGATGATTTCTATACAAACCTTTTTGGTTGGCAAAACATATGAGGGCTTGACGCATGCGCCGACGCATGGGGTTTCCGGATCCATCACTAAAACATGAATAAATGCGGCTTTTGTTTTGTCTCTTCCCATATTGTAATCGTTATAAGCCCGTTTCAGATGAATATGAGGTCATGTATTCACCTAGATTTATATGTACAGAAGATCAAGGCTGAAATGATAAGTACAGACATTGCTAAATGTTTAGGAAACTCATTTCGAAGAGATGGAGATATGGATCTTTCTGGGTTTTATTTCAAGTTATATTTTATATTTATTGCTATTTTTATGTTTCTTTCTGTATTGCTTTTAAGGGTTTTATTTTGTTAACTGACTAATCACATTGTTGTAGGGAGCCAGAGCATTTCAGTTTTAACGACCACATTTGAATTCACTATCCATCATGTGCATATGAACAATAATCTGAACAATCTAAATTTTTCACATGTTGTTTTCATGTGTGTGTACAGTTATGAGGATAGTGGCCCCTCTGCACAGAGGTCTACCCAGATACGGCATGGGAGGACCAGGTCCAGATCTCCACAGGCTCAGCCACACCATTGCTTGGACACCTCGAGAACTGGAGATGACTCTGTCATTGCCCCACAAGTCAGCTACTTCATGCTATGGAGACCACCAGGAGCTCAGGTGGACAGTCGCGCAGCCTGTTGTTGCACCTTGTGGACATCGTAGCCGCCAAACGCCTACATTCTCCAATGTGACATTGCCAGTTCAGGGGTACCAGGGGTGGATAGGAGCAGCAGATCGGACAGGAGGGGGGTACATCACACTCCTGTTGCCATTGACCCCAGTCAGATAGCCAGAGGAGGACACAGGATTTGTCATGCTGCCTTCCAGTGGACAAACGAATGAGCCTCACCTAGAAGTGTAAAACCTTCCATGTGGGACTATGTCTTCATTTGGACAGAAACTGCTTTACAGAGTGGCATATGTAAATAAAAATAACTACATCATTTTAATTTCTAAGGTTAGTTTAATTGTAAAATAGTTGTTTTTGTGTTTTGCCTAATTTTTTTGTACAATGCCAAAAAACTGTAAATAAGTATGTGTAAACCTTGAATTGTATCCCTGAATTTCCTTCGGGATTATTAAAGTAAAGTAAATATCTATCTATCTATCTTGCAGCACGTTCAGCTGCAGTGTGATTGCGTTCTTGTTCCACATTTCTATTTGTTGCTTCACTTGAATATGAAGCTAATTATTTGTCATTTAATCTCTGCTCCTTTGCCACATGATAACACAAAAATGCAACATCAGAAATGTTATCATTTAACATAAAGTATCAACAGCAGTGACGCTGAATCACATTTAACATTACTGAGGAATGTCTGGAAGTGCTTTTAGTGGAGATTGACTATAAAGAACTTTTCAAAATATCTGTCTCTTATTATAACATTAGTGTTTTAAAAATTATATAAAATTCAATCCACTAATAAAGCAGCCTTTAAAGAGTTGCATCAGCACTTTTCTGACCCTTGCTGAAATTCAAAGCCAGTTTGTCTTCAGGATGGGCTGTTATATCATACATGTCTGCTTCTCTCAGTCCATGGACTTATCACTCCAAGCCATTGACTTCCTCTTTGCCAGTTCCATCCAGGATGGCTGGCCACTGTCAGACACGGACTGCAGAGCTGATGATATTGTGGGTGACGAGGAGGGTGATGAAGATGATGGCACATTTTTCCACAGCCATTTGTCCTCACGAGTTTTGTTTTGAACTTTGGTGGGACCGGTATCTGAAAGAGAAAAACTTGAATATTGAACACCACCCTGGTATCCTTGCAGTCACAATATATGTGTGTCGTCACACCTGTAGGATTTGTCACTTGTCTTCCCTCTGGTTTATTTTCTTTGATTTGAGATGCTGATTTGGCTGAGGCGGGGGGTTCACCTGAGGTTGGAGCCTCTGTTTGGTCTTTCTTCATGTCCACCTGATGAATGAAAAGTGCACATGAAATCATCGGCTAGGGATAACATCCATTTAAAATTGGTCATATTTTTATTTTACTGAGAACATATTCCATCAATATCTTTAACCAACATAAATCTGATTTTGTCAAACAAGAATTAGATGTAACAGAAGCTGATGGTGTTTGGTTCTCGCACCACAGACCTGTATTTCAGAAGATACAAATTAATATGAGACTGGGTGCCTACAGCAGTGTTGGGGTGTCCAAAGACACGAGACACTTGGTTTCTGATTGGTTTCTGATTTTCATGGGATTTGCCACTAACTCATTTACATTTAAACATAGTAATCATTTACAAAAAAGTACCACAAACCCCCATGGTTGCAGGTGGAGTTGTCCACTCGGCCCGTCTCTCCAAAAAGGCAGACCTCTGGCCTGCATGTCCAATCCAGAGGCCATATCTGGGTTGAAGCGATGAAGTCTCTTTCTGTTGCATGCTGGCTTCTCCTTCTATTCTTCTCAAGACAGACCCTGAAGGAGGAGCTGGTGCTGATGATGTGGTAGGAACTGATGCTGGAGATGGTGTGGATTTTAGAATGTTGACAGAGTGAAGAGTTTGATTTCTCCAGGGGGGTTGCTGCTTGCTTGAAGAAAGGTTAGATTGAGCAGGAGACTGTGTGACACTCCCTTGTGTCTCTGTTTGCACAGGAGACTGTGCTGTTTGTGTGTTGTTTTGTGCAGACGCAGACTGTGAGGCAGGATTTGTATTTGGACGTGACTGAGATTCATTCGTTTGTGTTAATGTCTGTGTTTCTCGAGAGATGTTTGACTGAGCAGGAGATGTCCCTGATATCTTTTGTTGCACACCCATTAGTGATGGTTTGATAGTCTGTCCTTCGCTTCTACTTTGTGCCTTTTCTGCTTGGCCTGCATCAGTTGATGGTGGGTTTGCTGCTTCTAGTGGAGTTTTACTCTGTTGTATTGTCACAGTCTGTGTCTGTACTTGTGTTCCAGTCAGTGTCTCTGCTTCATTTGACGTCTGTGCTGATGGTCGAGTTGCTGCCTGCATGCTTGTGAATTCTCTGGGAAATTTACTTGTAAAAAGCTGTTGGAGGCTTCTGGTCTTTTCTCTTGCCAAGCTCATCCAAGATACCTCAAATGGGGCCGGCTGGGGGACAGGCTTGGGATCCTGAGGTGTTGCAAAGGCAGTATCAACTTCTCTGGGATTTAGGCAGGTTGTTTCCAGTTCCTTTGGCATGTTGGGGGGATTGCAGGTCAATGGAGAGGAATGCGTGACTGGAACAGAGGAACCAGATGAAGCTGGATCTGAGGAGTGACAGTTTAGACAATTGTGGTAGCTCAGTAAGGTAAAGTTTTTGCTGTGATCAGTAAACAGGTGTAGCTCTATTAATAACTCTACAGTGATTATTCACATTGTGAAAAACTCGACATGCATCCGATCAATGAAGAAAAAATTGTTTCACAGAATAGAAATCATTTCAAAGTGAACACAATAAATTAATGGGAGTTCTCACCTGTCCCTACGAGGTGTCCAGAAGTGGATGGTGTACAAGAGATGTTTGTTGATGGTGTTTTACACAGGTCACTGGCATTCTGGAATATTTCCTTCCCTTTTTGTTTGTCACATTGCTCCTCACACCCTGATGGCTTTAGATGATGGATAGAAGAGGCATTAGATCGAAATCTCTGGGATGTAGAGCGCAGTTTAATACCAAATGCTGGCTTTCCTTCATCCTCCCCGACCTCCTGCGCCTCCACCGCCTGCTCCACCACCTCTGGCCTGCTCTCCAGCTTCACTGCACTCATAGTTACACCTTTTGGTGTAATTGATTCTTCCTTTTTGAGGCTGTCCTTCTTGTCCCATAGAATACCTGAACTTCTGTGGGCTCTCACAGCAACGGGGCCTTCTTTTGGATGTACGTCTCTATGTTCTGCCTTTTCCTTCATGCTTGACCAGGATTTATCCTCTGGTCTTTGCCTGGCTTCAGTCTGTTCCAGCACCTCCACAAAACTGCTTGACTGGGGTCTTTCTCCATTTCTGTTTTTGGCAGCCGTGATGGAGAAATGGAATGACCCAGATCCCTGGACTGACCTCTTTATTACTCTTGTGCCTTCTGTCATTATTTGAATCTGCTGGTGAATGGAGGAGGACTTATTTGCCATCTCCAAGCTGAGGGTAGTAGAGAGCTGGTTGGAGGAGAATTGAGTCCCTTCAGCCTTGTTGAGTGTATCTTTCTTGTCATGAGACATGAGTGGTTTCTCAAACCCTTCTTCTCTTTTGTCCTTCAGGCTTAATGGCATAATTGAAAAGTGTGGCTGCTCACTGGATATTACATCTGCTGGTATCTCAGGATTAACTTTTACAACCTGGGGGGGTACAGATGGTTCACTGTCAGGAGGAGCTTGGTCCAGTTTAAGAAGGGGTAAGCTGGACGATATGGATGTTTCCTCTGTTGTGATGAGCACGTTCTCCTGGGATTCTGAAGGACATTCAGGTGTAGAACATATGACATCCCTTCCCTTCTCTGTTTCTAATGTCACCTCCTCTAGAGCACTAAGCTCTTCCTCATTCACAGTTGCTGGCTGGCCGATGGTTTTAAGGGTTTCTAAGTGAGACTTAGAGTCAGTCTGCAAACAAAGGAATAGGAAGAAGGTAAGGGAAGTACAATAAATATGTCTTCACAAAAGAAGTATGCATGTTTACACACTGCATCAAGTCTCCGCTTGGTGCTCGCCCTCTGGTTTTTGGGTTTGATAGACATCCGGTGTCGTGCAGCAGAGTTATCCAAGCAGGAGGTGAACTGGGCTGGAGAGCTGAAGTCCACCGGGGGCTCAATAACAGCCGGGTTGGAGATGACAGAAGTGGTCGACTGACTGAGTGCAGTTTGGGCCACAGGCTTTATAGGTGTAGGTTTCAGAATAGGAAAAAGTGAAAGAGAGAGTGGTTGGAATATTGCCTGAAAAGACAAGAAAACCATAATAAAATATTGAAAAGTGATTATATTTGTTCTGTTATAACTAGTTTCAAGTAGACCATTTCCTATATTTCCAAGCTAGAAGTACATGAACGTCTATCTTCTTGATACTTCGTATGGCAAACAAATTGCTTGAAAAGACTGAAACCAAACTTAATTGATTCTATTAACTATGTCCTGTGTGACCAAAGCCTGCCATAATTTTCTCTCTGTCATAGACCTATTTGGTTGTCTAGACACTATTTTTTAAACGTATTATGTATTTAATTTCCTATAACAACAAGTTAACAAGTTAATATTAACACCCCAAACAACCAACAAAAAGGAAAAAAACAAAAATCATAAATATTAGTGAGGCATCAGACATATATTAAAAGCACAATAATTACTGGAGGTTCAGCCAGATGTCCGGACTTTTTATCCTTTTAAATAATTTAACAATAAATCAAACCTGTTGTCTAATCACAACTAAATAATCAGTGACTACACACTACCATGCTCCTGATCTCTAAGGAATACGTCAGCACACTTCCTTCTTTAATATTAAGAAATGTGTAAATAATACTAAACAGAGCAGTGTCCAGTAGCTGTTGGTCTATTATGTGACCCAAATGTATGATTAAACAGCTTTGTGGGGGCATGGAGAAGGTACAGAATTCAGAAAACATTAAGTAATTGACATCAAAAATTTTGAGGGTTTTCATAGACAAAAATACAAAAAGAAAACCAGAATTTCTTTGGATTTTGCCATCGATCATCGCAATCAAATTTCAGTTTTAACTACGGGCTTGAATCCATAAGAGGTAATAACTGGAATACGTTGCATAAATGTTTCTGCAGATTGAAAAGATGCTAGGTGATTATCTTAAATCACCTTGCTGTGGGCTCCCTGGGTTGTATCTCCTACAGATATCTCAGGGGGAGCCTGACGAATGCCATCATCTTCTGAGCAGCTTTCTTGTTGTTTGACTGGCAGAACCAGAGGTGGTGGACCCAAATGCATCTTCTGTTGTTGCAGCTTCATCTATAAAACAAAGTGTTTTTGAATAAAAACTACTCATTTTTAAGGCCCGATTCTTCACATATGCAAACGGCAATACCTGCAAAGTTTTGATCTTGCTGTGAACATTCTCCTGGGAGAAGACTCTGGTCGGTTCAGCATCTGTCAAGACCTGATCATCCAGGAAGATACTGTCATGGGACACTGCTCGTGATCCCATTTTGCCAGGGGAGCATCTGTGGCAGCAAGTGGAGCAAAACAGAAGATCGTATATACTACAAAACACAATTGTAGAAAGCAAACATTTATTTCAAGGTGCTCACTCACGTCAAATCTTCCTCTGATCCAAGCCCTCCCCCTGCTGTAATGTCGCTGACTGACTGGCTGAGGTTTCCTTCCTCACCTGATCTTTTACTCCTCCGCAACAGATGACTTTTCAAAGACTTGATCTTTGACTTTTTTTGTCCTAAGAGAGATTGAGATGAATCCAGGTCACAGCAGCCCACAAATTGAATTGTATGATCTTTACATGGGCATTGATTTGTGTGTGGTGTGTGCCAGGCAGAAATTATATTGTTAAAGTGATAAAGCCCTTTATTATAGTCACTTCAAGACTTCCTCTTTCCTATAACATCTATATAAAACAGACAGAGGATCTCACCTTGACTGTCTTCAGTACTTTCTTCTGTGTCTCCAACAAGAGAATCCATTGGTTTTTTCCCCTGAACAAAGCGCAGAGCAAACAGAAACTTCTGTAAGGAAAGTTTCTAACGAGGAGCAGCAATTATGACAACAATGAAAATGAAACAAACACTTTTTTGTGGCAACATCTAACACCGTGTGATCACACTTATGATTTCTTCCCTGACAAGAATGCATTTGAACCTACTGCAGTCCTTTGATTTCCTGGAGATGAAACACTGCACATGAGGTTCAAAGGTTTATTGTTGTTATCAGGAACAGTGCAAACTTTTACTGTCTCAAGGCGGGGCGTGCTGAGGAAAGGCCCTTATTATTAACAAATTAAAATCTAAAGAAGCTTTTATGAGAAGAAGAGCTGGAAAAATAATACATGCATTGACCCAAAGACACCATATAGCAGAGGATATCAATTGCCACACGGCACAGACAGCAGTATACATAAATAGTGTGACGTCACAGAGCAGAGCAGTCTGGGTAATGTATCAAATTTAATGAACAGAGCAAAAGCTGAAACCTCTGTTACGTAACAGTTAACACAACAATATGGTTTCACCAGCTCCTGTGAATCATGCAGCTTTCACCTTGTAGCCAAGGAACTTCTGTCAACAGAGCCTGATCCTTCACCGCATGGGTGCCTGATTATGACAAGATGTGTCTAGCTGTGGATAAACATACAAAGTCCACACTGCACCTCTCGTATCACCCAGCCCGCTTTTAGAAAACAAACACACCCTCTGAATGCAGTATAAGTGTATCAATAACCTGGTGAAGGAGAAATGGTATACTTGAACCACTTGACCTTCACATTTATCACCAGTTTGTGTGGGGATACACCACCACAGTGTGCCAAAGTATGGCCCCAGTATAGGGCCAGAGGATACAAACAGGATAAGTGGATTATTGACATTACAAGCAGATCCTTGTAAGATTTCAAAGCACTATAATCCAGAAAAAAAAAAAATCATGATCCTAAACCTCACTTGAGATGTGCTGCACCGCCATATTCACCTGACGTAAACAGCAAGAACCCGCACTTCTCAATTTGAAACACACACACACACACACACACACACACACACACACATACGCAGGCAGTGCAAAAATGAGTGAACTCACCTAGTGTACAACTGCAGAAGCTCGGATTGTCTTCCTTGTCTTTGTCCTCCTCTCTAAGCTGAGTTGTCTGGTCTCAGCTGTGTTTCTGCCCTGATGTTTAAGCCTCCTGTCGTCCACATTTGCAGACAGAGGGAGATGCACAGGAGAGCTAGAGGGGGAAGTGGAAAAGAGAGCCGAGAGAAAAGCAGGCAGGTGGTGAGAGAGCCAGAGATGAGGGAGAATGAAGGACACTTCATGACAGGGTAAGCAAATGCACAAAGAGAAAAAGAGGACAGAGGAGAATGAGAGAGAGAGAGAGGGTGAGAGGGAGAAAAAGAGAGAGAGACAGCAAGAGAGAGTGGGCGAGAGAGATTTGTACTCTATTACATTAGTGGCACACAGTGGCCCTCTGCGCTAAGCTCCTTATAAAACGCTAACCTGATTTTAGGCCCAGAAATGAGACTAAAGGGAAAAAAATTAAAGCTCTACTGTGAAAGAGGACAGGCATGCATGAAGTATGGCTCTTAGAGCTGTTTACACATTATACTGGGCTACATAAAGCCCCGGCCGATAACAGAGGAGAATCTTTCTCCCTCTCTCTCTGTGTGTGTGTGTGAGAGAGCGCGAGTAAAGGAGAGAGAGAGAGAGCGTCTATCTTAGAAAGTTAAAAATTACCCATATCCTCCTGATAAGATTCAAAATCTCAAACATGATTTAAAACCATTACATAACTATTAGTGTGTTTTTATAGAAACACATGATGTATTTTATTCTATATTTTCATGCAAGGCTCTATAGATCCCTTTCATGCTTGTTTTCTTTGCATCTCCACCATCTAATCAGGATGAGGATAATATCCAATAATCATTTATATTCAGTGAAAGGATTCTCATGTTAAGACAATGAGTCAAAGCTTCTTTATATTCACACAGCTGGGATCAGAGATACAGTATAAGCACTATCAAGGCCACTGGCTGCAGTCTGTGAGGGGGGGGTGTAAGGAAGTGGAAAGTAAATCCTGGCTTCCAGTTGATGTCTGAATGTGTTGCAGGGCAGCTCCTTTTATGAGGTTCCTTATGGCACAAATCCTTTATCTCTTCTACCAGAATATAAACCCAGCCGATGACACCCGGATTACATGCAGCCCGACACATCCCACATGTCAACAGACCCCAGTGACGTAACTGTCTGGGATGACGAGGTTTTGTTTCAATATATTATCTGTTAACTACATTATAAAAGACTGTGATACAGTTAATGTGTAGAGCTACAGGTACCTCTATATATTGAAATATAGCTTGCTTACAGCATGTGCTCTGTTATCGTCCACCCTGCAAAAGGAAAACAAAGGTTTGGTGTTTTATATTCATTTCTGCTTCCTGTGCTTCTCTGATGGATTATATTTCCTTCCTCTCAGAGTCTAGATGAGGATTCATCATATCGAGATTAAGGTCGATGGATAATCCGATCACAGTGCTGTTTGAACTCACTGGGGTGAATCATGCAAACATTTAACATGACAATTCAGTGATGGATGTTTTCTCCCTTTATTGTTTTTTGTTTTTTTTTTCATTGGGAAAGTATTTTTGCAAATTAAAACCTGAAAATGACACATTCCAAAATACTTATAACATGACTTCATACAAATATACAAAGCTGTACGTTTGTAAAGTTTTATAAGTAAACAAACACTTTAATAATTTAGATTCCTTCACTATAAAGTTCCAAGGCAGTGTACTGCAAGACAAATGAAATACGGGTGAACCAGAACAAAACTGTCTTTAAATTTCCAGAAGATCCTCCCTAGACTAGTCACTGAGTTCAAGTTTGCCAGAGAATTGCCAGATATTTTTGTCTGAAACATATTTCAGTTATATAAATTGTCTTTGTGAAATACGAATGCTCCTTGTGTATTATTTTTCTGAACATAAGCTCATTTATTGTGATTGTAGTCATGAGGCGCTCTGATGAAAGCCATGCTGAAATGTGTCATTGTGCTATTGGTGAATTCCATTTGTGCTGCCTTGTTTCAATGCATTTGGAACATTTTTTAATTGCATTTGGATTTTGAGTGCAGAAGACACTATCACTGGATTTGCTTTAGGCCAGTGACCCACCTTTAAATTATGATTTTGGTTTTCTCAGGGAAAAAAAAGTCTTTCTGCATCACATACAGTAATCTCAATAAAAACTAGTAACATACTGTCTGCATCCGAGCAGACTTAGTGAGCCGCCCTGAGTGTCCAGGAAGCAGATCAGACCTCTATCGGCAACTGTCACATAACAGCTGTTGTTAATAATCACGATAGTGACTGACTATTTCTCTTTTTGATTATGGACAGATACAATTTTTAACCCCAGACCTTTAAGGTTCGTGTGCACACCTACCGTTTCATGCAAGCTGAGAACATAGGGTCTGCTGATGAAGACTGTGGGCAATGATTACCATAAGTAACTACAAATCCAGGAAAATAAATCAGAATTTTTTTGAATTACGTACATTTTTATTAGATAAGAAAAATTTAATGTTTCTGGGCAGAAACCTATTCTGGCGGACATTGGTTTGTGCTTATACCTGAGCACCAATTATCCCCGTAGACCCAAAGCATCATTTGTCTCCGACAGGGGGACAATCCCGTCAATACAGTAAGTAATTAAAAAAACAACCTGGTACTGAACTTCTCGAAAACCAAGGAGATGGTGCTGGACTTCAGGAGGAAGAGGAAGAATCCCTCACCTTTTCTAATCCGAGGGGACCTGGTGGAACGGGTCAGCAGTTTGAAGTTCCTGGGAATGCACATCTCACACGACCTTACATGGGGCACCAACACCAATGTCCTTGTGCAAAAGGCACAGCAGTGTCTGTACTAAAGTTGCTAAGAAGAGTAATCTATCTATCTGTCTGTCTGTCTGTCTACTGAGCATCTGCGGCACAGTACATTCCGACACTCTTGACGGCTTATTGTAAATACATCTCTATAATTGCTTGTTCTTGTACCTTTATTGTTTTTTATACCTGTTCCTTTGCACCGAGAGTTGTCTTTAAAAATTTTGCTGTATTCTTGTGCATGATGGCATTAAAGGCATTCTATTCTATTCTATTCTATTCTATTCTATTCTATTCTATTCTATTCTATTCTATTCTATTCTATTCTATTCTATTCTAACTTTCAACCTGACCTGAATTGTATTCAGTGTCGATATTGGTGAACGTCTCCATGAACGTAAATATATTATGGATTCATTTCCTGCTCAGAAGTTCACAGAGATGTAGATATAAGAGCTAAACGCTGCAGATGATGCACCAACAGGAGAGAAGAGAAGACCACATGAAGTCTGACATCAGAGCAAACTGTTCACTTAGTCACTTACTGAGTTATTTTGACTTGACGTGAAATCATCATCTATGGGATGTTAAATTTACGTTTTATAGACCATTAGCGTTAGGCTCAATCGTTTTGCCGATGTTGGTGTGATCGACTCTTACACACCAATTAGGACACCTTCATCAATTAGGACACCTTCATCAATTAGGACACCTTCATCATCTTCACATTCCACGTTGTGGCTGGTAGAGAAAATTAAATGTTTCATATCTTTGTATAAAATATGAATTTTCTGAACTGAACTATTCGGAATTTAGGCTCATAGAAAACATCAAACATCTAATTTCTCGTATTTATTTTATTCATTCGTAGAACTCTCAAAACCAGTTTTAACAGACTCACCCTCCTCAGGCACCGCCAAAACGGGACTGAGGAAGGGAGGTGTGGCCTACAAAGTGATGTCATGTCACGTCAAGTGACGTCAACACCAAATAAAAGTTCAATGTTTACAAATGAATTTTTTCTGAAAAGAAAATGAAAGCAAAGCAATAATGTAAAACCAAAGGATGAAAATAACAACAACAACAACAACAACAACAATAATAATAATAATAATAATAATAATAATAATAATAATAATAATAATAATAATAAAATAATAATAATAATATTATAATATTGTTATTATTAATAATATAATAATAATAATAATAATAATAATAATTATTATTATTATTATTATTATTATTATTATTGTTGTTGTTGTTGTTGTTGTTGTTGTTGTTGTTGTTGTTGTTGTTGTTGTTGTTGTTGTTGTTGTTGTTATTATTATAATGAGTTGAGGATTCTTGGCAGGATGCGTCATTTTTCGATATGCTACACCTGCAAGAATCCAATATTATGTTGTCAACGGAAGAAGCTCGAACACTTCTAAACATACAACAGTACAGCGGTTGGTCCAGACAGTCTCTTCTCTTGGTGCATCAGAGACACATTAGGGAACACACAAATTGGGTTCTCCACTGTTGCATTACCAGAAATTAAGCAATGGAACTGTGAAATCAAAAAATATCAAATGTAAATGTAATCAACTTAATTAATTAATCTCCATAGGGAAATTATTAGTCCAGAATCTGTTTTCCACTGATAAACATCTTGATAATGGTAAAGATCTCAATAAGTCAAAATGCAGTCACAGGTGTGTGTACAGGTTTTACCAAACTCTTCCAATTTTGCGGTATAAAAAAATCAATACACAACAAGGTGTCTTATGTAAAAACAGAAACTCACCGTCTCCTTCTGATGCAACACTCTGCTGCAACAAATGATGCAAAAAAATATATATTGGTGAAGAATGTCAGTATTGTTTAAGTCACAGAAAAAAACTGGAACGCCTACCACAGGTATGAGACAAGAGGCAAGCTTGGCAAACACCATTTGAGCAGATATCTAAAATTATTCGGTTTTGTCTGTTAGTCTGGAGATTTAATCACTGTTTTGGGTTAACACTAACCCTAACGCTAACCCCTAACCCTAACCCTAACCTTAATCCCTAACCCTAACCCTTACCCTATCTTTAACCCTAACCCTAATCCCTAACCCTAACCCCAACCCTTTTGTGGAGTAAGTATGGGAATTAATTTGACACTCACATTGTCATCTCCATCACTGTCTTCTGAATCCTTTCAAAAGAAGAAAATAAAGATGATTATGAAGTACGGCATAACAAGCAGAATATTGTATTCTCAAATGTTTCTTTTCAGGAAGAAGTACTTTACTAACTTATCAACCTACCAATGTACTATATTAATAGGTCAAGTAACAGCCATTCATTGTGCAGGTTCATGTACTGTACAGTAGGGCTGCCATGATTAGTTGACTAGTCACGATTATGTCGATAATTAAAATCGCTGACAATTAATTTAATAGTTGATGCATTTTTGTTTTTAAATCTTTAATTTTCCAAATTGCTGCTGCACCTTCCACTGCCGCTTCTGCCTTTCTGCCCTTGACACACATGAACAGTGGTGGTAATCAAGGTGAGTCATGAGCCATGACGAAAACGTACTACTTACTCATAAAACTGTAAAAATCAATTTAATGATTTGGTTCATGAGCTGTGCTTAGGACACATATGTCATGTATTTTATGTAACGTTAATAATTCCTAAGTTACAGGTGACTACCTCGTTGCTACGTTTGACGTGAAAGACAAATTACGGAAAGAAAGTAAACTAAAAAATAAACTTGAAGTATTTATTTTTGTTCCTTTTCCTTATTTTACTCAGTTCTTTGTCATTTATGCCACACAGTTAAACAATTTTTTGTTGCTACAAGCATATTTCATTAAGGGTTTAAAGGAACCGTCACCTTAATTGTCTTTAGTTTTAGTCAGCATACACCTTAGAGACTTAAAGCTGAAAACTGATGAGTGTATAAGACCAGTTTAATGCTGGTGCGATAAGGTGTATGTTTTACATTCCATTTACTATGATTCGATTAGTCGCCTAATCGAACAAAATAATCGGTGATCAGTCGACTATCAAAATGATCGTTTGTGGCAGCTCTACTGTACAGTCCTTTGTTACCTGTCTGAGTCGATGTGTATGATTGCTCTTTCCTTCTATTAGAAGTCCTAATCGATTGGCTATTTCATCTGGCTTCTGGACATTTATGACGAATGCATGTCTACCTGATAAGAGCAACAAAACAGCTGAGGGCACATCTGTAAATTCCACCTCTTCTTTTCCTTCTGCTTCTTCTTGGTTTTCATGGTCTGAGCTACAGTCTGAACAGGGACCACACCCGCTGGTGAGGTTGCTGGAGAAGGACTGGAATGGTCTGGGTGGGGGGTGGCAGCATTGTTGCAGGAAGTTGGTTCATGACAGTTCTTTATAAACGCATGATCGAGGACTTCCTGGGGCGTGATCCTCTTTTTCGGATCCATCTCTAACATGGCCTTCAGAAGCTCGATGCAATGCTCTCTTTCAGTAGCTTCTGTTTCATTGTTTTTCTCCAGCCGCATCTAGTTTAGGAAGCAATGGTCAAATCCACCATCATCTCATTCATCCCCCTGATCCATGAGAATCTAATTACTCAAAGTAAAAAAGCAAGGAACTTTTAGCCCTTACTGTTTTTAGATCATCCAGTGATTGGAGCGTATGACCCATTGGAAGATGAATTGGACACACTTCCTGCTGAATCTTCTGTAGAAGAATTACAACTTTAGGATAAATGCTTTCTAAAGGAAAGTGTAATGTATTTGTGTTTGCATGACCGTGTCAAAAAAAATCTCTTTCAGCTTTAAGCATGTGATATTCATTGGAGTTGAGAAGTTTAAAGGCATACTTTGTGTTTCCACTTTGACGCCTTCTTCTTGAAAAACTGCTTTGTGAAAATCCCCTCGTCAAGAATATTGCTAGCCGGCATACCCAGAAACATCACCATTTGCGCAATCTGGAGATAAAACACAGCTTAGTTATTTTGCAGTGTTGCCAATTCTATCCGCTGAACTGTCTTGTTCATACATCTTTTCACACCCATTTTTCATCATACAGAAGTAATGTTAAGCTGCTATAAGCCCAGGCTGTTGAGGTTATTTTTCTCTATCTCTGGAGCTTCTGCCATTTCTCTTTCTCTGCTTTTCTAATTTGCTACTAACAATAAATCATACATTTTGTTTGAAAGATACTGCCGCTGTCTTTGTGCTTCTGCTCGACAGGTGGGGAACAAGCATAGAAGACAGGAAATGCAAAGGATTGGAAATCCCGCCCCCACTTCAGCAACAACAGCACAATCTGGACTGGAAATTCAGTCTGGCCTATCTGCCACTTTCTCTTGATCTCTCTCTCTTTTTCCTTGCCCTGTCTCTATCCCCAGTGTATTTCTTTTCCACCCAACCGGTCAAGGCGGATGACCGCGCTCCAGAATCTGGGTGCTTCCCGGAGTTTCTTCCTCAATGAGGGAGTTTTTCCCCGCCACTGTCGCTTACACTTGCTCTGGAGGGTTCTGTCGGTTTTCTGTCTGCTAAAGCGCTTTGAAATGTCTTACGATGTGATTCAGCGCTCTATTAATAAAAGTTGATTGATTGATTGATTGATTGATTGATGTTCAATACATTTTATAAGAAGTATAAGGCAATAAGTCTTTCAAGAGACTGCAAAATGTGTGTGTGCAACTCACAGCTATAATAAAGTAGGAAAAGTCTGTTCGGTGCTGAATGTGGAACAGCAGCCTTCTCTTCGGAATGCTGGTCTGACTGAACAACAACCATGTAAGACTGAGTACAATGGATATCTTACCACTTCTTCATCTGAGTCGCCAATAAACAGACATTCACCCAACACCATCTCAGCCATCACACAGCCCACAGACCACATATCAACGGCCTCCGAAAGTGGAAGAGCCAAAAAAACTTCTGGAGCCCTAAATGTAGAAAAGACAAGCAATGTGTGCCTCACATATTTTATGATAAATCTTTATGATAAATCTGGAAACTACTAAGGTACGTCATTATTTTAATTATCATTTGCATTTTAATAGAATCTACCTGAAATGACGTGTTTGTATCGTTATACCAACATCCAGCTCAGACCTGTGCACAGCCAAGCCAAAGTCTATAAGCTTAATGCGGACAGGACTCCTGTGATCTACCATCATGATGTTGGTGGTGTTAATGTCAACATGGACAATCTCCATTTCCTTCAGTGTCAGCAAGGCCTTGGCCAACTGCAGAACACAGGCAGGAATGTATGTCAGGTTTCTGACAGGTTCTAACCAGCAGTATTAGATGCCTTCAATCTGCTATCAGCTTACCTGTTGAATTACGTCTCTGACATCACTCAGAAGCATTGGTCGTTTCCTTTGACTTAAAAGGCTTTCAATGTCCGTGTCCAGCAACTCGAACACCGGCGCCTTTCCATTTGTGAAGTTCAGCCAACCATGACATTTGACTATATTATGCCGATCAGCATTTGCAGCCATTAATTTTTCTAAAACAGCAATCTGTAAAAAAATAACAAGTTTGATATGATTAGTTCCTGATGAAGTGATTTGTTCACGTTTATCAAGGTCAGCTGAAGCAGAGACAGAAAAGTGCATAGTTACTTTTGTCAATGCATGTACTATTAATGTGTTACAGACTAGCATTAACTTAAAGCAGATACGCTTTTTTGTATTTCTAATCACACACTAACAAAATAACAGATGTTAACGGCAAACTCAACAAGCGGCCTACCTACCTCTCTGTCAGCACAACCTTTCCTCAAGGGTCGTTTGACAGCCACGACCTCCCCCGTGTTGTTCTTTCTGCATTTTCTCATTTCTCCAAAGGCACCTTTTCCCAGCTTCTGCATTATCTCAAAGTTGAGAAGGTCCAAGCAGAGCCCATCTGTGACAGCTTGTGGGTACTGGTTCTTCCATGGGTAGGATCCATGGAGGATAAACGGATGGTTGAGCACTTCAATGGGCGTGATCCTCTGATCAGGATCCAATCTCAACATGGCTGACAGAAGGTTGATGCACTGCTCAATTTGCTCATCTTGATACCTTTTCTTGAAAG
Source organism: Antennarius maculatus (assembly GCA_013358685.1). Taxonomy (NCBI): domain Eukaryota; kingdom Metazoa; phylum Chordata; class Actinopteri; order Lophiiformes; family Antennariidae; genus Antennarius; species Antennarius maculatus. Next base: position 4,524,244 of record CM023618.1, on the reverse strand, counting down.
GAGGATGAAGAACACAAAGAGGAAGAAGAAGAACCAGTAAATACAACATCATCTGAATTTCTTTTTGTTTGGACAAAGCACCAATAACAGCTGCTAACCTGAAGTTTTAACTTTTAATTTCTTAACTGCTTTTTTTAAACAGCCAAAACTAACATCTAAGCAATAAAGTAGACCATGTTTCAGGAGATTTTTACTGCTAAAAGTACAGTTCGTAGTATGAATGCTTCACCAAGGCTTTGAGCAGCTATTTCGGCTTTTGTCTACGCTGCATGTTTAATACATGTTTTTATACTGTTGTGTACTGTGAAGACAGCTTCCACTTAGTAACCTCACTTTGCTTTAAACAGCTGAGAACGTCCATATCTAGGAGGGGTAAAGAGTGAGACTGGTCCATCAGGTGGGGTGCATGAAGCAGCAGCCTCCCCAGTCTGTAAGTGTGAACTCATTACAATAGGTGTCTTACCTGCTGTTCTTCAAAACATGTATAAAGTTTACAGCCATCGAGTAAGAAGTCTATGACATGACCCAAAGACCACATATCAGCAGCTTCAGACAATGGCAGACCAGAAATCCTTTCTGGGGCCCTAAATGAAGCAGAAAAAACATCAAAGATTAACAGCCCATATAAACATCAAGACCATCTCGCTCCTTAATCCAGATTAACTCCAAATTTTCCCTGTCACCAATGCAGCCTCCAACCAAAGTTCATTAAAATCAAGGAGTATTTTAAATAGAAGAGTAATTTGTGGAGAAATGCTACTGAAAAGATTGAATCTAATGTGAGAGACATGAAAAACTAATGGAATGTAAAAATAGTTGAAAACAGAATTTAATGGAGAGAAAAAAAATTACACATGAAAATGATTGAAAATGAAAAATGAATACTGAATTTTTTTATGTTTAGCAATAACCTGAAACTAAACTGCAATGCTGAATAAGGAACATAATGACAATATTGTTTATAATATATTGTACATGACAAATATCTGAAAGTATGTTCAGTGCAAAGGTCCTTACGTAAATTTATCTGCTGGCAGCTTTGGAGGCTTCCTGTCATCGGATCTCAGCTTGCCCGAACTGAAGTTCACCAGCTTGACTCTGACAGGTTTTCTCCTTCGGTCTTCTATCATGATATTTGTTGGTGAAACATCACCATGAATTACCCCGACGGACTTGAGGACCAGCAATGCTGTGGCCATCTGCAGAAGACAGGTGCTTAACTTCTCCTCAGTTTTCCTCAGTTTAAATGTGAGTCATTGGCGGGTTATCTTTGTATTGACTAGTCGTACCTGTTGAAAGATGTCTCTGACGTCATTCAGGCTCAGAGTGTTCTTGTTCGTGGAGACAATTTCCTTTAAGTCAATATCTAATGTCTCAAATGCCAGCTTCTGACTTTCAACAAACCAGCCATGAAACTTGACGATATGATATGCGTCAAGGTTTCGGCACATCAACTCAATCAGGATGGCAAGCTGCAGATCAATAGAAGGGAACCCGTCACTCTGGAAATTCGTTATTACTCATCTGTAACCGACTTATACTCTAAATATTAAAGATGTGCACCTTAAAATGAACAAGACCTACCTCATTGTTAAAGCTGTCATAATTTGTCCTGTTTTTGACAGCTACAGTCTTTAGATTTTTAATATTTTGTTGCACACTCTCACCAAAGGGCTTGCCGCTAATGAACCGATAATCATGATATTGTAATTCAAAAGAATTACCGGTACACTCAGAACCTGAGCTATTCATCTTGGATCCTGCATGTGTTTGCATCATCAGGGTTTGTATGTAATGCACCTTTGGATAATTTTGATCAAGAAGTCACTGCTTTTTGATGCTTTGTCTTTGATGCTTTGGTGTCTTTTTGCTGCACTGGCTTCAGAGTTTGATTGGACAACACAGATCAAAGTAAAAGATCAAAGCAAACTGTTTCAGCTTCAGTTGATGCTGCAGGAATTTGCAGGAGCCATTCTCCCAGCTTGATGGACACTTCCTGTGATCAACATCACAGTTTTCCTCAGCAGTGGGGTTTACAGGATAGGAAGGCACATGACTGGATCTGCTGTCCTTCCTGGAGCGTTGGGGGGAAACGGCCCAGCCCCGAGATCGGAGGCATCCACCTCAACCACAGACTGTCGGTTGGGCTCAAGTTGTTACATCGGCTGTTTGGGTGTGTGTGTGTGTGTGTGTGTGTGTGTGTGTGTGTGTGTGTGTGTGTGTGTGTGTGAGGTGCTGCATGCCCACCGCTCGACTCCTGAGGTGACTCATGTCTCCCCAGTCAAGACTCACACCCCAGAATCCAACACCTTTCACCACAACCAGCCAGCAACAGAACCCCTGTAACCCGTGAACCACATGTGCCTCCTCTGGAGCCTTATGATGGATAACTTGGGGACATGCAGGGATTTTTTGATGCAGAGTTAAATCTGAGTAATAAATTCAATAGACATAATATACTTGTATAAAATGTGTGTCTATATGTTATTCATCCCCACTGCAAATTTTAAAATGCAAAATTTAACACCCTCAGAGTTGATGTATTTATATATATCATTATATATATCATGTGCTTTAGGCCTGTTGGATATTTTTATTCTGCCATTTTGGACCAGGACGAGGAGCTTGTATTTTAATGGGACATTCCTGACTAAATAAAGGATAAATGTGTCCATTAATTATAAATATAAAATACCTTTTTAATATGCTGTGTACATAAAATAGTATTTTTCACCACATAATTTTATGACAGACCAAAAAGTAGTAAGACACTCAAAAAAGTTTATAAAGTCAAACAGTTTAAATATATTGTAAAACACAAGAATCATTCAGTTAGTGAACAAGCTGAACAGATGTGTTGTTTTCCATCCATCCATCCATCCATCCATCCATCCATCCATCCATCTTCCTGTAGACGATCGCAGTCGTCTCATTTGCAGATGCTTATTGGCCTCGCAGGTCACGGGTCTGCTGGAGCCTACAGGCGAAAGGCGGGGTACACCCCGGATGGGACGCCAGCTCATCAAGGGGCATGTGATGTTTTAATTGCACGTAAATAGATTAAGCAGCATGAAGTAAAAATAAATTGAAGCTTTATGAATCTCCTAGTGTTTTTGTGTGTTTGGTGTGAAAAATGTCTACGGTGGTCTCGTGGCACTGCCTGAGGTCGTAGTCACAATATCCAATAGAGAATCGGCCCTGGAAGATAAAATAAATAACTTCTTCAACAACTCCACATTCTAACTCACAGACCTGCAGCATTATAAGTCTAACAATAACATTTTGACGTCTCACCGTAGGTTTCTTAAAGTAATCCAGTCCTCTTCCAATCTTGATTATCCAACCATTGTTAAACCTAAAAACCCAATGAATGTTGGTTTACCGACAAAAAATGAAGCCAAAATTCAAATGTAATGGAATGTTCATCTCTATGGTACAGAAATATGTTGCAGCTGTACCTGATTTCTCTGTCATGAATAGTGGAGGAATACTGCAGATCCAGAGTCAGCCCCTGAACAGAGAGACTCTCCTTCAGCTCAGACAGAGCGCTGCTCTGTTGCCCACTGTCCGTCTGCAGGAGAGCAGGAGTGGAAATGAACAGAAGATCTTGTCACGGCTGCCATGAATTCAAAATACATTATTCAAGCCACCTACTTCTTCCCGTGTAGTGAGAAGATGGATCGTTTTCACCTTGCAGGATGCTTTTACCAACATCTCACAGAACCGCAGGAAGTTGTACAACTGAGGTGGAGAGAAGTTTCATAATTAGATCAAACAAACCATAAAATGAGAATTCAAATGCCATAAATAAATGTAAATCATTAAGCTGGGATGTTGTTTTACAACAATTTAATTTGTATTTGTAAGTTGTGGCCTGTAGAATAATCAGTGTTCAGAGTTAACTTCTGGTTTCCTTTGAAGGTCTATTGTGAAATATTCATAAGGCTCTACTGGCAGAAGGGTAACATAATACCCATTTGGTATACAGTATATAATTATATCTTCATCAATGTGTAATCATGGGAAACATAGATTCATTATGTTTTTGTTACCTTAAATGGAACTTTTCTATCTACACCTGGTTGGGATTTGGAACCTCGCTGTCACCAAATCCTTCACGCTGGACCCTCAACTCAATTGTAAATCATAATAGCAGTTAAACTAACGAAGGCCACTCATGTTTTATCATTAATTACAAATAAATACAATTCATTACACAGAATTTTGTAATGAGATCAGCTCAGATTTTGGAATTTATTTCAACTAAAACAACTGACTAATAACTCAGTTCAATTTGTATATTTAGTTTGACATTTAAATAATCCATCCATCCATCCATCCATCCATCCATCCATTCATCCATCCATCCATCTTTTCAAAGATTTTCAGCTGCTTTCCTGTTACATATCAATTTAATTGAGCATTATGAACAATAAAAATGTAATGAAGAAATAAAGCTCTTACTTGATGGATGTGCCGAATGTAAGGGTCTTCCACCCAGACCTCTGTGAGTAAATTACTGATGTATGGCTTAAACAGGACCTCGTAGCTGTAACCTGTAGCATCCTCTGCTATTCTTATCTGCTCGTGGTATTTCCCTTCTGACAGCAGAAAGAACACAGGAAAGGACAAGCTGTAAACTTTAGAAGTTATCCAGACAGGAATTTGAAACCTAACGAATGATTTGAATAAGCACACATATGTTATCATCATGTGGGAACGAGTTATTGTCCTCTGCGTACAAATCAATGTCTGCAAAATGAAGTAATTTTCCTCTTTTCACAGTATAATTATGTTGAGTACACAAGACTTACTATTCTTTGGCACACATCAGTAATGATGCAAACAGCCACCAGTTTTTTTTCCAACTTGGAATGTCATGCATGAATTTCCAAATACTCTTGCATAAATATATAAGATTATGATCAGTTATAAAATGCAGAACTTGTATAAATATAAAACGTTTCTCCTTACAGTACTATACCATTGAGGCCAGTGTAAAAAAAAAAAAAAAACCTAATAAAACGTTAATTAATTGTAAGCAGAAGCAGGAGATGCTCGGTGGGAGTCAACATTTTCATCCAGAGGTCATTTATTTACCTTCTTTCATCTGCTTCACATGAGCTTTTATTTGCTCTGCTCTTTCCATGTAACTCTTTATCTTATCCCTGTAGTGGCCCCTCTTCGACTCATCTTTTACAGCTGCTGGCAGGGGGAAAAAAAACAACAACAACAACAACATTTAGTAATGTTTCATGTCAGGTGTGTTATTGTCTGAGAGGAGAAGACGTGGAAACCTTTCAACACGTCGAGGAGCAGCTGGATTCCCTCCTGGTAGTAAACAAGACTCGACTCGAAGCAGCCGCTTTGGTCCATCTCCACTGCTCGCTTCAGGACGGAGATGGCGGATGTCTCTATGCCTGACACGTGATTTTGTGTCATTTTTCCACCCCCCCCCCTTGCGATTATTCGTCTTTTTAAGCGTTTAGGAGAACCAAGACAAAGTCAGTGAGCTACAAAGTTCTACCGTCCCAAACTGTTAGCCAGCCGGACAAGTCCGTCACCAAAATAAACTCCCTGTGAAACATGAGGCCGGTGTGATGTGATGACTTACAGCTTTAAATATTATGTAGTTGAACAAAAACTTACTTGTAAACATTTTATTATTAATTTCAAGATTGTATTTTTATCATTGTTTCTAATCACAATGCAAGTAAAGATAAAATTTACAAAAGATTTCGGAACTTTGCCGAATCATAAGTTTGTCACCGGAACAATTTTAATGTTGCTTCCGGTGAAGACGTCCATTGGGGAGATAATGCTAACGTGACAATCTGTCTGGCAAAGATTTCAACTTGTTTTTCACCGAATTTCAAACGAGTTATAATACTGATAATTACATAAATATGATATGACTCAAACTACATGAATTTTCTTTGTATAACAGATAATTTGTTCCAACTACGCGGTTCTTTTCGGTTGTAACCTTGTCGTGAGAGAGTTGTTTCTGACCGTAGCGGAAACAAGCCTCCGTCAACGGGACCCCTACCGACAAACATGGCATTGAGCTCTCTATCAGCGAAGGTGAGAATATTTATTTAAAAATTAGGCCCTCGTAAATATCTAGGCATTTTTACACTTGTATGTTGAATATTATCCAAAAATGTATACTACAGAGTTGCAACTCGTTTTAAGATATCTTGAATAAATGTGTCTCAATCGTGATGTAGTTTTCATATTTGAAAGTATGAAGGTCTTGTGCATCTCAAGTTCACCACTCCAAACTTCTGCTATCCTGAAAATTAAATGTATAAGTGTGTCTTGCACAAAGATTATTCAGTCATAATTTGTGACCTAATCTGAAATCATTCTATTAATGGAGGATGCCAAAATAATGTGGGAAAAAAAATTAATCTTTTGCTTCCATTTATAGTGTTGGCTACACATTATGACACGTCACAGTAAAACTGCTTAAATCACCAAACTGACTTAGTCACCCTAAATGATGAAAAAATCCCGTTTGTAATATTGACCTATTTGCCCCCACAGTATAAATAGAAAATTGCATGAATGACAGCTTTATTTTGTATTGATGTTATATTGTATAGCCTGATCTACAAGACACTGTGTGCTTGTATTTTAGGAAACAGTTCAACTTTAAACTTTATGTGCATTAACAGATCCTAACAGAAACAACACGTTTATCACCCTGTCAATGGTTTGTGTGTGCACGAAGCAAACATACCAGATCAAGAGTCCCACCTGAGGTGAGAATCATTCAAGCCACATGTCTTGTGTCAATTTTATAAAATAATAATTTGTTGCAAATCTTTTGTACCCTGGTAATAGTATTTTCTTGTACACATAGTCATGTAGCATATGAATTCTACAGTAGTGTAAAATTCAGAGGACAGGTGTGGAGTTAATCCAGCTCATGCAGAAAGAATACACACATGAGTTTTACGTTACAGCGATCCATTAATTCTGCTCATTTGTTCCATTGTTTTTTGTTTCAGTATTATGCTGAGAGGTCAAAAGAACATGAGAAATACGGGGGTGATCCAGACCAGCCTCACAAGCTGCATATAGTAACACGGGTCAAAAGTGTGATGCGAAGACCCTACTGGGAAAAAGACATGGTGAAATACCTTGGCCTTCAAAAGGTATGGCTGATAATCTGTTCAAAACACACAACATATCAGGTGGCTTCATCTTTAACCTCTGAAAAATACAGTTGTACAAGGAATATGCATAAATAAGTCATGCCTGTCTTTGTTGACTGTTTTCATTTTACCATCAGCTTTTAGCCATGGAGAGTCATCATAACCGATGATGACTTTTAGTTGAATTTATTATGTTCTGTGCCTCAGTTGTGCTATGTAGAATGAAAAAGGAGTGCATTAGGTTACATGCAGGTAGCAGGGTCAACCATCAAAGTCCCTCTTAGCTCTTACAGACATCCAGTCCACTATGGAGGCATAAAGATCATTTACTATTGTACTTTATACTGGTGAAATCCAGATGTATTATCACATTAAGTATTGAATTATTTGCACTAACTGTCCTGTTTGAAATTAGGCAAACACACCAGTGATTCACAAAAATACACCAACAGTCAACGGCCAGCTGAAGTTTGTCAAGCATCTTGTAAGGTAAGATCAAGGGTGACAGACCTCTGCAGAAAATTGTGTGCAGGTAAAATTAATAATACAAGTTATGTACATTTGTGACCCCAATATTCGATAAATAGCTCCTGCAACTGTTTGTTCGGTCATTGGAGGGACATTTAAAAGGACTTATTTCCTTGTTCATTCAGGATCCAGCCGCTCCAGACCCCTTATGGACTCCCAGAGGAACAGGACATGGCAGACACGTACATCAACAGCAAGGGAGAGTTAATTATTCGGCGCCTCCTCAAACCTGCAGACCCTAAGGCTAATGAATCTTAGCTCTGCATTCATTCATGAGTTACTGGGTCACTCATTCATAAATGTGATCCTTTGTTTCATCTTACATCACTACTTGGATAACTGTGCTCCAGGTGTGAACGGATTGCCCAGAACAAGTTTATTTGTTTGTCTAAACATCAATTAAAAATTCATATTTACATGTTCAGCTTTAACAAATTGCAATCTGTTCAGTATATCAATAGATGATTGTCAAGCTTCTGTATTAAATTTGACAGACCTTAAGTATCACTCAGTTCCTTTGTTAAGTCAGATCATCTAACTATGGCAGTTATTGGATCAGATTCACAATCAAAGTCAAATTTAAAAGACCCCACACGCAAGTGTTTTTATTATTGGTGAGACACTGAGACCTTATCAGGGCCGCAGCAGTCTGATTTACACATTAAAAACAAAATGTACAGATAAATCCTTCAGCTGTTCCAGACAAATGAGTCGTTTGTGGTGGCAGCAGTGATTCACATTCACAGATGAATGTCTTTGTTTGCATGACTTTGAGAGTAGAAGGAACCCCATGCAGGTACAAGCACATACAGTGGTAAGAACTCCAATAATTAGGGTTTACGGTATTCAAATCTATAAAACATCTTATGCACCTGCCTACTTTTGTTTAAATAATTATTTCACATTTTCTGTAAATCTTAACTTCATTTCACTTCTCAAATATCACTGTTAGTCTGTTATATGATATATTTAACTGAAATTGCTGATCCGAACAACCAGTGATTTATAAAGGGAAAATCTTGAAAATTATCAGGGGTGGCCAAGCGTTCTCATTACGCTGCATTTATCAAGTCCTCAAACATAATTTGAGTGAAAATCTGCGAAATTCTGGCTCAGGCATGTAAAAATGTTTACTGATCTTGGCACTCACTGAATTTTATTGATTTCTGCTACACAAGACTTGCATGATTACATGGAAAAGAAATATAACTGCTGTAACTAAGCAATACAATTAGAGAAATGGAACATTAAAATATGGAAATCTGTAATACAGGAAGTTTCTTTTCGAGAGGCTGTTTGTAAGCTGAATTGTTCATAAGTCATTATAAAATGTCAATCTATAATTGCAAGACCGACCAGGGCGAGACGAGGGAGATGAGTGTTTGAGATGCACACATGGGGCGGTGCTGCTTGTTTGATCTCAGCCTCAAAGCTTTGACAATAAAATTCTGACAGACAAGTTCTTGATTCATTTATAAACTTCTTTACTTAACCAACTTTTTGAAAATTGCCATAACAAAGGACGTAAAAGGTAGGAACAAAAAGAAAGGGCTGTTGGCAAGACTTTCATGAGGTAGCCCCGAGAGAGAAGACAAGTCGACAGGCGGTGCTTTCAGTCATCTCCTGAGTCTGAATCCGAGTCATAAGCTTTACCTCTGATGGTTTTCTTCTCCACATGTCTGATCTTTGTGCCTGACCTTTGTGTCATTGTGGGAGGTTCCATTAGGCTACCACTAGAACAGTAGGGGGAGAAAATGTTTAAAAAAAGGTTGCTTTTAAATTTTCCCAGCATAATCTGTAGCAATTTAAATCTCACCTGTAGTTAATAACAGCTGCACAGCCGAGTCTCCATTCAAGCATCTCTGTGGAAAACTCATCTGTGTTCCCTAGGTCAGTGAATCCAACCACGTATTCTTTTGTTTTTCCATCTAATACCAGTGCCAGAGTAGGAATGATCTTAATTCGCAGCCTTTCTGTCAGAAACGGGGCCTTTTCCACATTCAGCTTGATGAATTTGGTCTCAACATGCTTCTTTGCCAGGATAGCCAAGTGTTTGTCGAGGATCTTGCACCTATGCAAAGACTGACAGACTCAGAATCCAGTGACATTGTCCTCCACTCAAACCAAAACACAAAAATATCTAACTAAATCAGTGAACTAAAAAATAAATATTAGTGAGGTAATGTGTTGACAGCAGGAGACGACTAGGCTATTATTTCTCAGGTAACAACTGACGGCTAAAACTTGAGATTATTATCATTAAATTTTATAGCGATTTCTATCAATATTGGAATAAATCTGTATTGTCAGAAACCACATTGTTGCATTCAGATGTCTTCTTTGGTTCAGAGTTAAGAAGAGGAAGAATTGCTTCATAAATGCTGATTGATTTCTTAGTCACACTTTTTCATGCTAGAAACAAATTTTCAATTTTACAACTGTCACTCAATTACTTGGGGTCTATTTACTGTGTAAATGTAAACAATCATCAGTGAATTACTGACCTGAAAGTGGAATTTCTGTAGAAATGGCAAACAACTTTTTCTGTGTCCTTCACCTCAGTGAAAAAGTCTTTCTCACTCGGCACTTCTCTGTACTCGCCGTGGCCTTTAGACAGCCACTCCTTATGAACACAGAACTCATTAGTTGAACAGCAATGATGAGAAAACAAGTGGATTTTACAGTATGGAGCAATAAGTAAATACACTAAGTAAAACTTGTTTTCCCAAGAAAAGAAATGGAATATAATGGTACAATCCATTGTATTAGACAATGATTACCATCGCTGTTCTGAAGAATACATCTCACATACCTGCTTTTGGTGCTGCCGTTTCTTAAGCGCCTCTAATCGCTTCTCCCTTAGTCTTTCCATATCATCATCATCCAATTCTTGCAATTTGTTCAACTGCTCATCCACAGTTTCCTCAATGAGCTTGGCTGATTGTTCCAAAACCTTTGCTAAGACATCAATCTGGTTGGCCATGGTGGTCTGTTCAAACTGAAACACGATGAATCTGAGAAAGAAAACAACAGGTCGTGTGAACTGAGACATGACGTCATTTTAGTACACATAACAATGACATCAGTCGATGCCTGCCAAGTCACTCTAATAGTAAATTATATTTCTGAACATTGTTTGAACGGCTTCCCCTTACGAAAGCATACATTTATGCATTAAATGTTGGCTATTCAGTTGACTGTAGAGACTGCAAAGAATTGTGTTGACACACTGACGTATTTTCTGATATTTTCTCAGACAGGTCAAAACATGAGCATTGATCCCACAGTGATGTCAGAGCTGTTCGATCAAGCCATTGATGGCTGTTAAGAGATCAATGCTGACAGTGGACAAATCCATGGTAACTGGGCACGCCTTACCGACTCAGCTAGAACTAGCTTGCTTAGCTTAGTTGAGAAAATTTACTACGCTTTTCCATTTTAATGTCTTACATAGTAAACAAACGTACAATACAGACTGTTGTGTTGAGAAGGTTTCGTAGCTATTACCTGTAACGTTAGTAATGAAAGTAAACGTGAATTACAACGAGAAGTACCGTTAGCCTCTTACGCTAGCGAAGATTAGCTTTACGACTTTCATAAATCGTTCCACCTTCAGAAACGAGAAAATACAGAATCTATTTATTAGGAGACAACATACGTCAAAGATATATAATGCTAAAAATCCACTTCTTAAACACAATTTCGATAAAAGAGTGGATTACCTGTCAGTTAACAAAGGCTTTCCCACCAACGAACGCGTGCAGAGCGGATGTGACGTCAGACCTTACGGAAGTAAAACTAAATGACACTGCCGCCACATTTTTTTTAGTTCCAATTTTGTCATGAATATTTTGCAACTTGTAACGTAATCTAGAAAAGATAAACGTCTTTTCTATTCATATCAAATTCCAGACAGTCCATTTTTTTTCTTTATTTTATTTAAAATCTCAAAGCCGTAGATGTGTTTGTATTTTTAATGTAAAAAAACAAACAAACCAGAATTTAAAAAAAGAATCGCGAACATGCAATGATAGTACGTATAGGTAAGGAACTGCTTGTAGATAAATAAAATTAAAATTAAATGAAAATTTGCAGGAGATTGCAGTACCCTCCACCGGGGTAACTCATTTAAACCAATCATCATTGCACCTAAAACAATAAATCTAGTCCAGTTTCACCATGATAGTATGATTCCTTGACCAAGAAAACCTACCAACAGCCTTTGTAATAACTATCTAGTATGATTATAATGACCTAGTTTTCTTCTCAGACTCATGAAGTTACAAATTTTGCATGAGCATTATAAATTCATTATAAATGTAAACATTCTACATTGCCATGTCAGAACACCCTATCAGTGTATCTTAATCAGAAGTCACAATGATTTTTTCCAAGCGCTCTAGGCAGGTTAAGTTTGAAGGAAAATTTATCACTACCGTTACTCTGCAATAGTAAAGATTTGTTTAAAAACAGTAATTCTAGATTCAGGTGATTTAGTTACATTTGAATAAAATGTAATCACAATCTTTTAAAAAAATATTGCTGATCTTGGGAAAACAAATACTAAAAGCATTACCACCTTGATAGAGCTAAAATGAATATCATGAATATGAATGTCATCTTTATAATAATAGCAAATTATACTTTGAGCATCAAAGCATTGTTTACTTAAATATTTTAAAAAGCCAGCCTGTACCTTAATAATTGACAAGGACAAATAACTTGATACAGAGTTTACAGTTTATTACAAGATTTAGAAAACTTACAAACAAGTTCACAGCTTCAGGTCTTCAGGCACAAGCCAGTTTGGAGAAGTCAAGCCTGGCCAGCTTTAACATCTGGCAAGATATGACAAGTGAAGAGAAGCAAACATTTCGAAACTGAGAGGAGACTTGCACATTCTGAATTACATTCATTTTAACAAGTTTTTAAAAAATGACATATTGATTGGGTTTGCATATACAGATAATATTTGAATTAAACCTTTCATCCACACACAAACCGTGCATGGTGGGATCACAAGCCAACCAGAGTACGTCGACTTGCCCATCAAAAATGGTGACTTCACAGGAACACAATGATGTAGCCACAAGCCATACAAATGCCTCCAATGTATCTACATGAGCACATTAAAAACCAGGTCATCGCCATGAAGATTATCTGTATGCAATAGACAAGGTTTTGGTATCAAATGTGTATCTGTTCGCAGTCCAAGTAGTACCGGCCTGCTGAGGTGGTTGAGAGTCTGTATGGAGATGACAGGAGGTGCAACACAGTGGCTGAAAAACAGTCTCAGAAAACACTGGCTGTCATCTGATGACATCTATCTACAGTTGTGTGTTTTTAACAAGAAGTTGTCTCTGGACTCCGGTCTTTTCTATCATCTGAAGTTGCTGATCAACTTTTAAACAATGACTGGCAGACAGTAGCACAAGTTTTGGCCAGGACACCTTTTCACAGGTATCTGCTGGCTGCACTAGAAGCCCAGAAACACTGCCCCATGCCTATGAGGCTAAACAGTCATCAAACAAAAGCAGATCAATTCCAAGACTGAAAAACGGGCCACTTGTTCCGAAGCAAATCCAGCATTATTTCAATATTTACATCAGTTACACTGATAACTATTTATTAAACACACTAGAAAAACATAATTACCATAGAATGCAAAGGCTGCATGAAATTTTTCACCATCTTGAAGGGGCATCTCATTTTTTGTGGGATATAAAATATGCATAGGGTACTGTACTTAATTATTCCCATAACCCCTTCAAAACCTTTCAAGTTACAGTGCTCCTGAGAACGAACACTTAACCCCTGTGAAGTGCTTTGGCCGGCTTCTGATTCATGTGTTGAACATTTAAAAGTTAAGAAAGTGAGATGTTTTTAAAGACAGTTACTAAGAAGTCACTACATGTAAACAATGCAAGAAGTCAACCCTCCATGTACATCTTTTCATTTTAAAACCTCAAACAAGTCTATTTAGAAACTGTATTTACACACTATAATAACAGGGTGTGGCACTTTTTTGGAGACAAAGAAAACAACAACAACAACAAAAAGCGCAAATGCTATTTTACATAGTGGACTATATTAACTTTTGTGACACGGATGCTGTACTTGTTTTACAGGTCAGTACATGAGGCATGGAGCACCAAAGATAACCTGATGAAAAGTAAAATTCTACTTCTGCCATTTCTGGGATTATCATTATCGTACGTCTGAGGAGGGTTAAAACACTGATTCTGACATAAGAAGCTTATACCACAGTCATCTTTTTAAACCCAGACAAATTTAACTGCATAATTCTACCAAAAATAACCATCAAAATAGGTCTGTTATTGTCTGTATTAAACTTTAGGAACAGCTTTCTTAGATGAAAAAAACTCAGGAGGAGGAACATTTTTAATCTTACAAGGTCTGGCTCAGACTGGATTCATTAGAAAGATCACTAGCTGTAAAAAACATTCATAAAAAATTTGCCATTCATTTAAAAACAACTCTTAGCATCGCTTAGAAAAGAACTCCGTAATAAAAATGATGAAACTGCAAAAAGCTGCTACGATTATCTCTGTTCCGGTTTTTGGTGAGTAGATTTTACACACAGTTTCTGTTAATCAGTTAGTATTATTAGTCCCTCCCTGTGAGTGTGTAAAAGGTCGTGAATTTTTTGTCTCTGGACGCCATTGAGAATATTCTGGCAGATGCTGCAGTTTTGTCACAGTCGAGGAGAACAAACATCATCCCGATGTCATACTTGATGTGAAAGTACCAAAAAAAGTGATGGTTTGACACACAGTGAAAAAGTACAACTCCTCCTTCATGCTACCTTCAGGGTGCTACCATAGACCTGCTGCACAACCACCTGCACATTGTCTAGGATGAAGTCAAAAGCCATACTCCACACAGACTCCACTGACTGCTGCATGAGCCTGCAGAGAAAGGATCAGCAGACAACAAGAATACATCAGAACAACAAACCTCAGTGGAATGGAGGAGCCGTCTGCATACAACTTACCTCTTCATATATTTTATGATCAGATCCAACCTCTCCAGATCTTTATCATCAATCAGTTCAGTGCAATATTTCACCACTTGCAAGATGTCCTCCTCCATGGGTTCTAACCAAACACAACAAGCAAATGAAAATATCTTTGCCTCAGCGAATGCATGAACCGACACTATAACGACGATGCTTCCTGTGTGTATACCTGTTATGGTGGTCACCCACTCCTTCAGGAGGGTTTTGATGTCTGTCAGGTCACAGGCTCCAGCCAACGCCGGAGAGCGACGAGGAATCAATTTGGAGAGAGACTCTGTGATCTCTGGCTTTGAGGCTGACGTGGAGGGACCGTTTTCAGTCTGAGGGAAACAAAAGAAGCAGATGTGAGCAGTGGGTATTAGTTAGTTCCACCATATAAAATAAAGTTTCATACTGGCCCACCTTTACTACGTTCATTGATTCCTGTGGTTTTTTGGGAGGCGGTAGGATTTTGGCAGGGCTGTTGGTCGTCTTGTGCCTTTTCACAGGGGAGGGACCTTTTTTGACGGGGCTCAGGACGTTTTTCCTCTTGTAGCGACGTTTCACCCGACCCACTCCGACTCCCGACTGTTTCAGCTGCAACAGCGGATTCTTCTGCTCTGCCGCTGAAACCACGAGAACAGGAGACTGATCATACCGATTATGGATGCATGAGCACGAGATCTTAATAACATGAAAACTGTTGCATTAGATACCTTATAAATATACACAATTTGATCATCAATATTGGTTAGAATGAAGTTAGAAGGAATTTATGGCAAATTATTTAACAGAATGCCAATGATAAGGAAAGAAAAAAACTTATTAACCTAACGACTTCAGCACTTTTGCACGTGACTGAACATTTGTTACGTGGTTGTAGGCTGACTTCAGCTCTTCTTGGAGCTCTTTGGGTAGGACAGCAAACACGTCTGGATCAACCTGCATTCAGAAATATGAAAGTCTGTAAGGCTTAATGAAACCAGGAGTGTATTATTAGAAATATAAACATTACATTACACAACCGATGTCTGGTAATGTCTCCAAGTACTGGGTTTGTACGAGTTACTGATGTTGTATCAGAAAAAAATTTGCCCATTTATTTAAGTGGTTTAATACACTGACATGATTTTCAAACTCCCAGACTCCTTTCCAAACAAATACAAAGGTTTTTTTTTTGTATATTTACCTTCCAGAACATGGGAGTTGTTAGTCTAAGGGAGTAGATGGGTTTTTTTTTACTTCAGTGGTTTTTAAAAGGTTAGACTTACTGAATTGCACAACAAACAAAAGGACTGATCGAGGCTGTGGTAGATCAATAGCTCCAGATTTCTGCACAAAATTAAGCTATAATTACATCGGTTTCCTATCATACATGTTTGAGAGCAAAATAAAGCAGTGAAATGTTCTTAACATCCCATAAACTTATGCAACGGCATCCTTTATAAGTAATATACCATCTATGGATAATGTCTCACTTCATTTAAAAAAAGGTCCGTAATAAAACTATTTTATCAACCGATATAAAAAAGTGTTTTGGATTTTTCTTTTCCTAGAATCAAAAATCACAAACAGATGAATGTCGACCTGTGAGAAGTTTGGCAGCTGCAGAACAATCCCTGGGCTGTCTGGCTGGTTTGGGATCTGCAGAACCAGTGTGCCAGCAGGTGGCGTGTACAGGGCAGGGGGAGGAGGGCGAAGAGGAGAGGATGGATGAGACTTCAGCGCCGGAGGCTGAGGAGGACGAGCAGAAGGCTGTGGACTCGGTGGCCGATGGTTAGGTCGCCTCGCATCCTGTTTGGTCCACGACTGCTCCACCTGTTCCCTCAGCTCCACAGGTAAGGCCTCCAGCACAGACCGGTCCACCTGGTAGATCATATAACTATTAATGAAGGAAAACACTTCCTGGCTCTGCTCTAGTTTAACCAATCAGACACATCCTAACCTGTGAAGGCGAGGGGACCTCGATGCTGATGTTTAGTCCTGTTCGAGAATGGTTCGGGGTTCCTCTGCGTGCCTGTTGGTCTCTACTCGTCCCTGGGACTGGCTCCGGGGTGGACGGAGGATGAGGAGTGGATTCAGATGAAGGTGAGGTGGTTTTCTGACACGTCCTGCCATCAGCGTCATCTGTGAAGAGAATTTAGAAGTCAATAAATTTCACAGGTAGAAATAAAGATCATCAGCTTAAAAAAATGATAACTTTCCACAAACCTCTTTTTTTAGCACTTATTCCTTTGTCCAGCAACATGTCTTTGATGGAACGCATCCGGGAGTCCTGGTGGGCGCCTCCATCGAGGAGCTGAACCTGGATGCCGATCCCCCTCATATCCTGAACCTGCAGCTTCATGGCGTGGAACAGCTTGATGACGGCAGCGGCTATCAGCTGACCGTTGTCAGTGGATTCAGGAAGCATCACAGTTCTGACAGTACAGACACACGGATACATTTAAGCACAAGGGAGAAGACTTCATCAGTCATTCGTAACGTACTGGGGTTAACAGTCTGTTTCCTACCTGGCAAGGTTATCACATATTCCATGACCCCCATATTTAGATGGTTCCAGTGGGGCACCGGCCTTGCGAATCATGACCTTAAGGGTAACTCTGCGACCCCGTAGCCCTGCTTGTTGTAAACGCTTCTGCACCTCCATTGACAAGTTAGTCAGGAAACACTCTGCCTCTTCAACCTGCTCACACGGGTAAGGGTTAAACAGTTAGAGATACATGAGAAACGCAAGGAGGATGAGAAAGAAAAGACTAGTGAAAACAGGAAGTCACACCTTCATGAAGCGAATGTTGTAGTTCATCTCAGCTGACACGGACTTCCTTTCCTTCTCATAGCGGACAGGGCGATCATCCAGGCCCCTGCAGAAGCGGAAGAGGGTTTGTCCAGTTCGGGGTCCAAATTTCTTCTGCAGCTGAGACAGGGACACCTGCTGGAGGTCTCCACATGACCTCACACCTATAGCAGCTAGTTTTCTGCCCATAACAGGCCCAACACCTAGAAAAAATAAGAAATGTCCATCAGATTTTCACCACAAGCCTGACAGACAATGGCGTGAGGGTGAGGACCAGCAGACGTGATGTCTCTACCTGGCAGACTGGTCACCGGCAGCTCCCTGATGAAGTCATCCACCTCTTCTGACTTCAAGAGGTACTGCCCGTCTGGCTTGGCCTTCCGGGTCGCAAGCCGAGCCAAAAGGATGTTGGAGCCTGAAAAGATGCGTCGGTTACAACTCAGTATGAATAAACTCTTGATTTATTTGGCGTTAGAGACTCACCCATGCCCACTGAAGCGCAGCATCCTGTCTTCTCATTGATGTCTACTCTGATCGCTTTTGCCAGATCTTCTGGGCTGACACCCAACTCGGCTAGCAGAGAAGAACCGTCTATCAACACTTCATCGCAGCTGAGAGCCTCGATGTCATGGGTGTAACTGCAAAAGAGCCAACAATTGAGAAGTTGTGACTGAAGTCAATTTTGCATGCGTATATGTGAGCCAAAAACCCACGAGGAACTCCAACTTACCTCGCTAAAGTCTCATACATGGTGAGAGCTACCTCTTTGTAGGCTTCAAAATCATATGGGACCGACTGCAGCGAGGGACACAGCTGTTTGGCTTTGCCAAAAAACATCCCATTCCTCACACCAGCTTGCCTGCGACACACAACCCGTTTCTTAATGTAACTGTTAGCAATAAACAAAGACATTCACATTCTTTGCTAAATGTAAGGGGGGGGGGTATCTTTACCTGGCTTCATAACTACAAGAAGCGATCTCTGCCATGGACAGAGCACCAGTATCCTGGTCCACTCCGTTAACATGTACATCAGGAGTTTCTTGTGAAGACGTTCTGTACAGTTCCTCATCCTCCCTCTCTGAAAAGGAGGACATGGATGTGACTGACAGGTAAAATACACTGAGAGGTAACTAAAGGAACAACAAAGACGTCAGCACACGTTCTGACAAACACAACAGTCTCACCAGGATGAGGATGACCATGTTTCCTCTGGTAGTACAGCTGCTCCAGCTGAGGGTTGGTCCCGACCCTCCGAGGTACTCGACCCTCTCCACGGTTACTGGTGACAGCGACAGGCTTCCCTGTAAGAAACATTAATTATCAGGAATTATCATACTGGATATATGATATCACTTTATGATCATTATATATGTACACTTGACATTGTATATCGAACTACGACAGCACAGAGTTTCAAACAGGCAAGAGAAAGCTTACCTTTGAGCTCTGGTCGATGTCTTATCCCCACAGACACAAAGAAACAGTCCATGTCCACATGAAGGATGCAAGATTTAACACTGGCAGGTGCTGACATACCTGATCGTACAAATAAATACAAAACACACCACCAGAAGATTATTACATCCCGCTTCAAAGCGGTGATGTTTTGGAATTGTCCGTGTTTGTTTGTTCGTCTGTTTGTTCGTCCACCAAATATCTTTGCAACCGTTGCAGATAGAAAGATGAAACAAAATGCAAATTACTCGGGCAGCAAAGGGGATGAAAATAAGATAATATTGACCTTGAGAAAACTAAGTCAAGGTCAAATTTTAACTTTTGTACACTCAGGATTTGGATAAAGATAGAAAAACGAGGGAGAAGGCCAGTGTAAGACCGTAGATCAAAGCTACTGCTTTGATCTTTGAAAGTAGGTCAGAGTACTAGCTTTGATGTTTGGCCTATGCAAGTAGGTCAGGGTAAAATTTTGAATTCAGTGGTGTCGCAGGATGTTGCAGTCTGCGAACACACTGCCTAAACACGCCACATGCGTTCCACACATGCATGTCTGTGTTGGAATTTAAACGGCATAAGTTGCATTTATGCGGACCCCTGAACCACTGTGACTCAACAACTTTGAGAAATTATTTGTATTTCACAAATCAAAAGTGTGAAAGAGTCCGTTTCGTTTGTACCTCTTCCGTCTGCATAGTGCTGAGCCATCGACTTCCTCAGCCGGTTTTTTCCAGGAAAGGAGGCGGCGCCCGCTGCTTTCCGTTTCCCATGCAGCTCGTTGACGTACTCCGAAAAGCCGGTCCTCCACGTGGAGATCTGGTGTAAGCGTGAGTGGGAGTAGAACTCGGAAATCAAATCTCCGGTCTGAGCCAAAAGCGGCGCCGAAGCCTTCGTTAATGCAGACGATGGCGATTGGTCTGAGGCAGGACCAGGATGAGTCGTGGCGTTTGTTGTGCTTAGAGAGGCCGAGCTGGATGAAAAGACGTTGTGGTGACTTCCGTTCAGCCGAACCGGGGAATGTGAATGAGCGTCAGCTGGACAGGATGACTGGAGCGGTTTAGAGAGCAGGTGGTTTTTGGCGGCTTTTGAAGCCTCCTGGCGGGTGGGGTGTGGGTGTGGAGGTCTGTGCTCGTTGGCTCCTTGTGGACTGCTTTGCTCCAAAAACACACAGGACTGGTCAGATTGCTTCGGGGGACTGTGGGGGAACTCGTACGGGTCAGGTATAGCCTGAAGCTGTACCGGAGGACTCTGAGGTTTCTCTTCAGAACTCTTGAGAATGAATTCTGTCATGTCCCTGTCAGCAGAGGGATCCTCTGCCACAGGCGACATCTCCTCCTCCTCTAAGGCACCATTAACAACGTGAGTGTGTCCATTGGTCAGCGGTGGTTCGTGCTCCACCTGAGGGAGACGATCGTCTTTGCCACACTCTGGCATTTCATTCGTTTTTGAATGGCTCATCGTATCCAATGAGGTCTGAAATAATCCATTTCTGTTGGAGGAAGAGATTCTGATTTAAAATGCAATAAAGAACCAAGATGTTCTAATTTAAAAAAGGTAAAACAAGGCAGAAAACTCACGTTTTTACTTCTCCTTTCTTGCAGCCACGCTGGTCACTGCTGCTAGAAGAGCTGATCTGAGGTTGTGGTTGGCAAGCTTTCTGGTGCTGGGGCTCAGGATGAAGTGTTTGAAGAGTCGACTGTGGCGGGTGGTGTGGATGTTTTGTGGGACTCGGGTTTGACAGTGTGTCGGTGTGTAACAGACTTCTCTTCCTGGAATCTGCGTTGAGGTTACTGTATGCTGAGTGACTTGGCTGCAGTGAGCTTTGCTGGATGGAACGAGGTTGGAGGTTGCTTTGGTAACGGGGGCTGAGGCCAGGCTGAGGGATGGCGTCATCCTGGCGGCTGGATGAAGCCTGCTCATGGTTGGGAGCTGGGTGCTGAATGCTGAGTGGCGGCAGATGAAGCTTTTGATGGACGCTCGGCTGAAGGAGCCCGTGGCTGGGCCCCGCAATCTGTGAGGTCTGCCGTAGAGCCACGCCAGGAAAGAGCGGACCTTTCTGCTTGGCGTACAGCTGGTACTGCGGGTAAGGCAGGAGGTGCCCAGCCTTGACACTGTTTTAAATAAACACAAGACATTTCAAAGGAGAGTTTACAATACGGTCTGAGTTGGGAAACTCCCGTCTCGCTCCGGACAAACGCACCTGTCGGTGATCCAATCCGGCCTGATGACCTTTTCCCCTTTCAGCTCCTGAATCTTGCTGTTTGGCAAGTTGTTAGCGATGATGTGAGTCGTCTTCGTGCGAGAGTAGTAGATGTGGAACTGACCGCCGTGCAGCATCATGAGCCTGCGTAGCTCGTCCGCACTGGGTTCTGCAAACCGAAAGGATGGAGAAATAACGACGCCGTCATCAGACAGAAACATTTCAAGACGTATATCTTGAAATGCATCATCAACTCCATTATAAACTGAGGAGTTGGCCCAAACAAACAAACAAAAAAATCACATCAAAGTTACACATAGAACCTGAAGTTCTTTTAATAAATCTGTACAAACATGAAGTTATTAGATGAGGACAGGTCACAAGCAGAATGCCCTGTTACTGGGTTTTTTTTGGGGGGGGGAAACATTGACATCATCATTCAGGTCTTAACACTGGACCAGATAATTGTATTACCTGTGTATCCGTTGACATATATGGACACTCCATGGAAAATGTTGGAGCACAAGCCTTCCTTCTGCTTTTCTCTGGGGGCATCGAGTCTAAACTGCTCGTCCAGTTTGGACACTTTGGCAGCCATGTAGCCGCCCTGAAGCCAACAAGGATGAGCGTTAGAAAACTGTTTCTGCTGACGCGGTCCAATCGGACGTAGCTACAGGAACTCAAACACGTCACGCTACAACTGTTTAGCTACTTCATACAAACATCACCCCCCCTGTTCTCTCCCTGCTAGTTCATGTCATGTATGAAAATCAGAGCGGAGCAGGTTGCAGAGGGCTGAACCAACGATGGGAACAGCAGGGGGGGTGTCATGATGCAACATCTGTACATGACTAACACACTGCAGTCAGCTGCTGCACTGCATACATTTAATCACATAGGAAAATAGAACCTTAGCAGTAATTATAGAGAAAAGTCATTGTTTTCAAATACTGTGCAGCCCATACACTGTATAATACAGCATAAAAACCTGTGTCATTTAGTTTTCTTGTACAAATATTAGATGCTGTTCACTTGCTATTAAATTACCATCTTGAATGTCAATGGTTTTTCCCTGTAATCTAAATTTGACCTAATAAACACAGATTTACACACATCCATTCACCATGACGTCCTGTGTGCATGGTGATGATGATGATGATGATGATGATGATGATGATGATGATGATGATAATATGACAGATACTCACCCTTTCAGCCCAACCATTGTCACCACCAGCATTGGCTTTCTTTTTCATCCACCCATCTCGACTCATACTGAGCTCCCTGAAATCACAAGAAGAGCCACTCATGACC
This sequence comes from Antennarius maculatus, assembly GCA_013358685.1. Taxonomy (NCBI): domain Eukaryota; kingdom Metazoa; phylum Chordata; class Actinopteri; order Lophiiformes; family Antennariidae; genus Antennarius; species Antennarius maculatus. Next base: position 4,501,770 of record CM023618.1, on the reverse strand, counting down.
ATCATCATCATCATCATCATCATCATCATCAATCCTGAGTCACAGCAGTCAAAAAAGTTTTGTTCAGACCCCAAAGTATGGATAAATTTAAAGTTTAATCAAATGGATTATATGTCAAAGGTAAATTGTCTGGAGAAGAAATAAACTATTCACAAGGGTGACATTGAGTGACACTGAGGGGTGCACTCCAGTTGTGAGAATTTCAAATTGCTTGTTTGTTATTGGTCAAATCAAAATAAAAGAGGTAAATAATTCTGAGTAAATAAATAACAATAAACAATTAATAAATAATCATAAATAAACGAAATTAATAAATAATAAATAATAAGAAAAAAGGTAAATAATAAGCGTTATGAAACGCTTTTTCACGACACAATCTACCAACAGCAGAATTATCAACGACCACGTGAATTAGTTGTGTGTTCCTCGTGTCGTGGGGCGTTAAGTGTGTGTATCAGTGATCACACCGGCGGGTGTCCGTGGACATGCCCGGGCGCGTCCGCTGCTGTCAGGGGACTCGGTTCGGACGCAGCCCCATGTGGCACCGGGACACGGCGGAGTGTCCGCGGCTAACGTTAGCCTAGCAACCCGTAAAGACACTTAGTTAGCCAAGCCTGTCGCTGCGCCATGACACGACTGTAACACCACGCCAGTTCACGCCAGCCAAAACACGAGTGGAAGCGTGTCGCGTGTAGACAATAAAAAAATTTGGAAAAAAAATATGCAGGAAAATTAGCTACCAAACAACCAGGAGGCTACGTGAGGAGGATTTCCCCCCAACGGCTCCAGTGACACTGTAAACAAACAACACTGTTGAGCTGAAGTCACTCGTCTTTACCTTTAATGCTGTCAGAGTGGGTTGTTGGACACACACACACACACATACACACACATACACACACATACACACACATACACACACACACACTTCTCCCTGCAGATAAAGCACAACACAAACGGTGTGTGTGCGCGCACTGATCAAGAGGGTTAATACCGAAATAAAGGCTTCACTTAGAGCCACTCCTCAACCGTCATTTACTCGTTCCGGAAGCTCTTCTGAATCAACCGCGATCCCTCAATCTGTTGCGCTGCCACGCCATGTCTGCTCAGCGTTCTCCTTCACCCTCCCAGTCCCTTTGCTCTCCATTTCTACCGCCTGGTCCATTTGCTTTCTCCTTTCTCGGCGACAGTCAAAGCTAGCGAGCTGAAAAAGACTAGTTCCGGGTAGACTTTCACAATAAAAGTATATCCGGAACAGTATATTTGTTTTTCAGTCAGCACGATAAGGCATTTACATTTGTTTCTTGTGTGTTTGTACTGTGTTGGTAAAGTCATCACCCTCCACTGCCACAATAGCTTAAAAATATTTATTAAAAATGGCAAAAACAAAACAAGAAACAAATGTAAAGGCCTTATCCCGCAGGCTGATCATACATTAGCTATCTAAAATCACATTTCTATTATTTTTGTTCACAAATATAATCTGTTTATAAATCTCTTTGAATGTATTTTGCTGTAAAATCAGACTTCGTTTTTATTCGTGAATCACCAGCAAATTCCTCACCAAACACACCTTGGAAAATTGCTTATCTTTAAAAAAAAAAAAAAATTCAAGTATTTGTAATTATTAAATATTCTAATATCTTGAAATAACCCAATCAGATATATGTATAATGTAAGATGTTTTTTTTTCTCAAATTAATGACAATCCGTTCTTATTTTGTCGTTTTATTTCCAAAAACTAATCAGCTCCTTTTCCGGTTGTACTGTATATTTTCCTTGCTAACTTGACCTCGTTCAGACCCCAGCTCATGTTTTCCGCTCTAACTTGCGCTGTAATGCTGCCACTATGCGGGCAAACGAGGGCAAGTCACCTGAAATGACTGGATGGCAGCCTTAGACGCTCTGTTCAGTTCTAACCCGCCTGTTCCTCACTGGGCGCGACACGAACGACAAAACTGCTGAAGTCTCTTCCTGACAGAGGGACACCCATTCGGAAAAAAAAAACCCCAAGACAAAACTACATCCACGGGGTTAAATCAGGGTAGTTTTGAATGCTGATGCGCCCACAGCTGTAGTAGTCTAGGATTTGTGCTGTCTGGCTCTGGCTGTCCTCAGACGGCCCCGGTCCACGGGCTCCACCGGCCGTGACGCAGAGGCACGTGCGGGCGGAACGAGCTCGGAGCTCCGCGGCCGGCTGCGTGTGCGCTCCCACGGCCTCACGTGGAGACAGGAATGACCACGGACGGCCAAAATGGATGTTGCAAAAAAGAACATTTGGACTAAATATCTGGACTAAATAAACGCGATCTGAGTGGGGTTTTTTTATACAGTAATGACTTTAAAATATTGTCCTTTTATAAATATGAACAGTCACATTCAATTTAAGGAAAATAGAATGAAAAACTGCAGGGAAAAGGGAAAATGTCCGTCATCTGCTTCTGGATAAGTTTTCAACACATCACGTAAAGCCGCATGCTACTAACCCACGTCTGGTCGCGTCCCGGAGCCTCCCTTATTGGTTGTTCTCTGTTGCTATGGTAGCAGACATCAGATCCTGAAGTTTCATGCACGACTTCTGTGTTGCAGTAGAAAGCAGTTGCAGGGATGGAGATATAGAGTGTTGTGTCTGTGTGCGTGGAAAGAGAGAGGGGAGAGAGAGAGAGAGAGAGAGAGAGAGAGAGAGAGAGAGAGAGAGAGAGAGAGAGAGAGAGAGAGAGAGAGAGAGAGAGATGAGAGATAGAGAGAGAGAGAGAGAGAGAGAGAGAGGAGAGAGACGAGAGAGGGGGGGGGGAGAGAAGAAAAAGGTAGAGAGAGAGAGAGGAGAGAGAGCAGGAGAGAGAGAGAGGAAAAAGTAGCGAGAGAGGGAGAAGAGAGAGGGGGGAGAGAGAGAGGGAGAGAGAGAGAGAGAGAGGGAGAGAGAGAGAGATGTGCACCACTGGATTAATGAATGTGACTCAGAGACAGATCCTATAGGATCCTTATTTTTCAGGTCAAATTCCATTACAAGACAAATGCATTGATCAGAGGCGTCTCCAGAATCTCTTAAACTGCTTTGAATCTCACTCTTGAGTTTTAACAAGAAAAATGGTGATTATTTTTTCAAATTCGAAATGTAACAGCAATAGTTTAACTCAAACTGCTGACATTTCCAGACACGGCAGTGTGTGTGTGTTGTAGCAGCTGGACTTGTGCACATTAATTCATCTTCAGGCACTATATTAGATTATTATATCCCGCTTCAAAGCAGTGATGTATTGTAATTGTTAGTGTTTGTGTGTTTGTCCGTTCGTTTGTTCGTCTTTTCTTTCGTTTGTATATCTACCACATAATCTTTGCAACCGTTGCAGATAGCTTTGACCATTCAGGATAGGTCAAAGCTAGTGCATAGCTTTGACCTACCCTGAAAGGTCAAAGCTATGCACTTGTCAGGTACTACTTTCAGGGTACCCTGACCTACCTTGGAAGTAGGTCAGGGTAAGTCGCAGGATGTTGCAGTCTCTGACTGCCTTGTTACGTCCCGCTTCAAAGCAGTGATGTATTGTAATTGTCAGTGTTCGTCCGTCTGTCCATCAGTTCGTTAGTCCACCAAATATCTTAGCCACCGTTGCAGATAGAAAGATGATCATAATCTCATTTTCATCCCCTTTGCAGCCCGAGTAATGTGCTTTTTGTTACATCTTTCTATCTGCAAAGGTTGCAATGATATTTGGTGGACAAACTAATGATTGGATGGATGAACAGACGGACGAACACGCAAACACTGACAATTACAATACATCACCGCTTTGAAGCGAGATGTAATAAATTGAATGCTAAGTCTGCTCAGGATTATCACATAAAGATCTCACCATTAGCTAATATTAGCTCCCTTTTTGAGGTAAAGCATTTTCAGATATAAATCTCAGTTATACTGACAACTAACTCCAGCTAACCTTTGTGCTGTTACGTTATTTTATTATATTATTTGTGCTATTTGAGTTTCCGTACTGAAAAATAATATTTACTAAGGGTAATACTATTTAAACCTAAGCATTGTTAAATTTAAACATAACCTTCCAACAAATGACAATGGCATACATTAGCACTGTTTGCAGGTTAGCATTGCCTGACAAACTTCCCTATTGTGATCACTGGCGTTGGCTGACATTAGCTCTGTTTAGGCTAAGCAGCACCACTATAGGATATCTGACTCACAGACGACACCTTGATCCTTCAGTTTAAGTCAAAACATAGGTAGAAGTCATACATTTTAAATGAATTCTTGGTAATCAAACCAAAGAAAAATCATTTTCAAGGAGACGGTCTGGTTAACATCTTAAACCTCAGGAGTCTGAACCCGCTTTCAGAACAGGAAAAAAGTAAATGTTGGCTAAAACAAGCCTTGAAAGTTGGTAAATAGATTTGACAGTTTTTTCTTTTTATATTTTTCTTTCTCTTTTCTTGGAAAAACAGACAATCCATCAATTATTGCACAGTGAATACACAAACCAGTGAAAATATCAGAGTTTTAAAAAGATGAGTCCATGAAACCTCAATTAGAAAAAGATGCAGGCAAGATTCCCACTTCGGAAAATGTGGTATTTGACTGGTTAGTCTATTTCAGTATCTTCTCCTCATTTGGCCGCACATAAACAGTCCACTGAATAATGTTTTATTCCAAGGTATAAAAAAAGGCTTCATATGTGAATGTTCACAAACAGCTGAGTTTGACTGAGTCCTGTTTGGTCACCAAAAGAAATTTGGCAAATGATTAGAACTCAAATCTACAGTGAACACAAAGCTCTTGGGATGAATCCAACCATGAGGAGGAAGGCTCGGGTACTGTATCTGTGAGGAGTTAAAATAATCTTCTTCCAGGAGGCTTTGTACACAAGACTGGGGTGGAAAGCACCCTAAAATCCACCAGGATGATCTGGCTCTGTGGAATTTCATCCAACTTAATTTCACCCAGTACCGTTTAGGCCATTAGTTTGTCCCGTCAGCTGCATAGAGATCTACAGTCTTGTCTCTTCCGGACAAAGTTTGGGGATTGAGTCAGAGGTAAAAGAACACCCGTCCTCGCTAGTTAAGTTTGGCACTAATGCGAATCCACTGAAGAGCTTGTCTGGTGTACTGGACTGCATGAGCGATGCTACTGTGAAGAGTCAATGGCCCAGATAAAGTATTCAAGTAATTGAAGAACTCTGCAATGAAAAAGAACATTTAAAAAATTCACAGATTTGCGTGAAAATGGATCGCATACATCAAATGAATCTGTTAACTTTTGCCATCTCATACTTTAGGTGTGTGGTTAAAAGAAGCTGCCATACCTTTATTCTCCATTGCCAGGTTGTCAGCCACCTCCCAGTACTCGTAGCTGTACAGGACGCTGTTGGTGATGTTGAGATGATTTGCTGCCATCTGATGGATGCGTTGGGGAATGCTTATGAAAGAAGACAGGCTGTTGCCCCCATGTGAACCCTGCTTGAGATGTTTAGAATTGGCTGTGAGTGAAGAAGGGGGTCCTCCTATTCCTTCACTCCTGGGAGTTAAAAACAGTACAGTATACAACAGCAGTCTTTGAAAGGTTGTTGAACGTTCAGTGACTGTTGAAGATGAGTGAATTAAACAGACAGTCTGCAAAGTAAAGCTTTTATCTGCTTACTTCCCAGAGTCTTTCCAGCAGGGAGGAGTAGAAGGCACTCCGGGTGAACTCTGCAACGACACATCAATAAGGCTAAAAATGGTCTAAATTAAACCTTTTATATTTTCCTTAAAAGGCAGAAAAGCATACAAGATAGTTCAGGCAGTCAACTCAAGCTGAAACATTCCCAGTTTACGAGTCTTTTAGGTTGGAGTTTGGGCTACAATGTCCCCAAAACTCTCTTTGCCTATCAATGCCACTGCTGCCCTGCATTCATATTGTTGCCCATGCTTTCTGCCCCACCATCCAGCATCCCTCTGCGTCTTCATGTTAGGAGGTTTTACACAATTCCCCAATATCTATACAAACATGTCTGTGGGTAGTGATGAGGTAGAGCTATCATGTCAAGGTTATCTATGTTCTGTTGCTAATTTAAAATTTAAAAAATGTGAGTTTTCTCACTGGATTATCAAGAAACTGATGCTGCAATGAAAATGACTGTACAAGGTGCACATACATCATATTTGTTGTTTTTAGACAAACCTTAAAATAGTCCATCAAAACTTTGGAATATTTCAATGCGTGATCCTTCTTTAAACGAAACATTTGCCAATAAAGGAGGGCGAGGCATCGAAAACTGTGGGCACACACAAGCACAAGTCAAAGAGGTGCAAACAGACCATAAATCATACCCAAAATACAGATCCTCTGGCCTAACAATAGATGTGACGTATACACATTAAGTGTCATATATACCACAGAACCGCCAGCTGCTTGTCTTCCTGTCGGGCTGCAGGGCCAGAGTGACTCTTCAGCTTCATTGCATACCTTAAGATACAACACTGTTAACAAATGAGCTGCAGATCATGTACATGTACATATATGCACGTCTGATGCGGTTTTCCTTAATCATGCCATACAGTAGATATTAGGTTTAGCTACAATTCACCTGATTAGTTCCACCGTCTCGGAGTACATAGTATATGGAGACTTTGCCTCCAGTGGCCCTTCTTCCATTGCTTTCCCACATTCCATGAAGGAGAGAGCAGCATCAATGTAATTCACGGCCTTCCCCAGCTTATCAACCTAGAAAATAACATGGCCATATAAAGAAAACATTAAATAAATGCCTCAACACTGATCGGTGTCTAAAACAAACAGCAAGCATCTTAAAATGCTTTGTTTTTATATGGCTATCAAGGGTTAGTATTAGTCTAGCTCAGTACAAAGATTGCTGATGGGGAGAAACAAGTAACCAAGCTCAATCAAAGGTAGCTCCAAATCACTGCGTGATTCCATTATCCATTTAATCCCAAAGGGATGCTGCTTTGTTAAACTAATCCACCTCTATAAATGGGCATGTGACTGTGGAGAAAGTGATAACAGTAAGAAAAAAACACTGGTCAGGCATCTTGATTGGGATTTAGTCATTAACATGCTGCAGGAGAGGTGGTGAGTGTTCACCTTTCTTCAATATTGTATTTACACCAGAATTATGTCGCTAAGAGAGCAACGACAGACCACCAGTAGCCTTGATAACTAATGAAATGATCCAAAAGTACTGTATTACAAACACGAACTAACAGGTGTGTCCCAGGAACAAGTTTTGACACCCATAATGGGCCAGAATGAAGAAAAACAGTAAAACATATTAGAGCACAACATTGTGCGTTGATGTTGCATTGAGACAAAACAACCCCCAGGACCTGATGCATGTGTTCAGTTACTGGAGAATTCCGCCACTGATGAGACCACACACCTCAATGGAAACTAAGAGGCTGGTCAAACAAATGGGACAACAGTGGAAACATCCTCTACAGACTCAGTAGAAACTGTTTGTGGCTCTGACTGAAGGGTGGGCCATCATCCCACAGAATGACACCATCTGAAGCTTGTACCAGAACACGAGGAGAAAGATCTTTCTTGTGATCAATGCTGGTGGTGCACATGTGCACCACCAGCATTTCTTGTGATCAATGCTGGTGGTGCACATGTGGAAAATGCTTGTGTAAAATGCTGTATACTCCAGATGTGTCACTTGTATGTAGAAAGGAATGCTGCTTATGTATTTGACTTTGATACTGATTAAATTAAGATCAAAACTACAGCGCAGAAACTGTGCGACATTTTATAGACCCTCAGGTTTCATAATGGAAAATGTATATTTCCATGTAAAGTGCACTGCGTCTTCCCTGGAAGCAAAGGTGCCTTGTAAATTTTAAGGTTTTATTTGCTTGCTTGAATAGACAGAGATTGAACTCATGGCAAACACCTTCCATAAGTGATAAGCAAATAATTTTATCATTAAAATGTAAATATTTCTTCAAACTGTACAAATCCAGAACAGATAGATTTTGCTTTATTTTCAAAATCTATTTTCCATCAAATCTTTTGAAGGACTCACCATTGCATCTGCACGGTGCTTCATCCTTTTAGCCTCATGTAGGTAGTACTCCGCATGGTGTGGACTGAAAAGTTGGACACAAAACACAGAGAAAGTGTTTTATGTAAGTCCCATACCCAGGTGGTTGTTGAAAATGTATCTGGCCAACATCAAGCTTCATCTATGCAGTGATGGAATGTGATGACTGATGCTCACGTTTCATGGTTTAGCACAGCGCCCCTGTGTCTCGTGGGGCCCCAAGACTCGGATGGTGGTTGAGACTGTCTTGACACCTTTACACATTCAATTTCTGTCTTGGGCTGAGAGTTTAGGTCAGACAGAGGTGAACTATAACAAAATGCAACAAGTAAAGGAGTTGGGATGACCTGAATAGTTACTTATTTGATTTACCTTTATAGCAGAATCTTTATTCTTATGTCTAATCTTGTGGCTCTGGACATGTTGCTGCTCTGAACTCTTTGATTTAAAGGGTGGCTTTGTGGACTCTGGTGGACTGTCAGACAATGGTGACAATGGAGACAAAGGCCTTTTGCCGTCCAAGTACTCATCCAAGTACCTGCATATATGCACATACATATAATAACACAAATAACAATCACATTTTATGGTATAGCTGAAATTCACAAATGATAATTAAATTCTGAGGCCTTTACAATCTTTACAGAGCTACACCCTCTAACCGTAGACTCTCCGACCAGGTGAGGAAAAACTACAAAAAAATTACATAGGGAAAAATGAAGGATGGGTCAACGTTCAATAGATGTTACAAGTAAAAAGAACAATCGTGACTATCATCAACAACAACAAAAAAAATGTGGGATGCAAATGTAAATGCACTCATTAAACATTAAATTGTGTAGTTTCCAGTGAATTCTTACCCATTATGTGTGGTCTCAGACACAAAGCGCTCAGTCACCTGGGATGAAGACTCAGTGCAGGCAGAGAGGTCATTTGTAAAAGAAGTACTCCTCTTGCTTTCTCTATGTGATGCACCATTCTCCATCTGGTTACACACACACACACGCATGCACACACACACGCACGCGCACACACACACACACACACACACACACACAGACACACAGAGAAAACCACTCTAAAGAGCAATATGTCTAAATGCTTTTCATTCTACATTGTTGCAGGAAAATATTTACAGATACACACTAGATTCAACAAAGAAGGAAAATAAATACTATATACACATTTAGTCTACCTTGCGCTTCCTTTGTCCATCTTTTGTCAAAGTCTCAGTGACACACAAGTGTTTCATGGCCTCTCTTTGTTTGTCCTTGATTGCTGAAGAGGAGGAGGAAGAGGTAGGCTTTTTAACAGTAGTGCTTGTGGTGCTGTCAGGGACCCTTTTGAGAAGACAGAGGTCTATCTGCACAACCAAATTTCTAAGACCTCTCTGGGAAGACGTTGTAGACTGTTCGCCTCGCCCAAACGGAACCAGGGTGTAGAGTTTTTGCTTGTACTCAATCTGCCGCTCCTTACTTGGGTTACCTGAGGTTAGTCTTCTGGGGTGTACCCTCTTCGGCCTATTGGCTTCAGAAGTGCTTGTGCTTTGCTGCTGTCTCTTGTTAATTGTCTTGTAAGAGGTTGAGTCTGCTGGAACTTTGGTGACTGGTGCCTGATATTCAGATTCTGAATTTGTATTTGAAGAAGAGGAGGTGGATGATGAGAAAGATGGTCTACGACGACTTGGGGAATGCGACAGACGAGGCAAAAGTTCTCTGTGTAACTCTCTCTCCTCACTTCTCCCTCTCCTTTTTTTCCTCCCCTGGTGATGTGAGTCTTCCTGAAGGCGGTGCTGCTCTGTGTTGGTAGGCAGTCCCTGCTTAGCTTGTTCTGTTTGCCATTCGAGTCTATGTTGCTGCTCTCTCCTCCTAGTGTTTTCCCTCCTTGATGTCTTCTTGTTCTTCCTCTGACTCTCTATCACTCCCACCTCTTCCACTCCCTCCTCGTCTTCTGCTGAACTCTGGTTCCAGGGACGTCTCAGTAGCTGCTCCTCCGCCAGCCTCCTCTTTTCCTTTTGCCCCTGTTTCCCTTGTTTTTCCCTGTGTGTGTTCTCTTTTCTCTCTTGTGTTCTACCCTCTGCTGAGTTCCAGTGATCTCTGTCTTCTACCTCTTGCTGTTTGGACTGGGGTTTCTTCTGTGTTGTTTTTGTGTGGTTAACTTGCAAACTAGTTGGTGCTGTGAACTCCCAAGACTTGGCTCGAGGTTTTAGGCTTGTATTTGATTTAGAGTTCAACCCAGCATTAGAAGTAGTATCAGTTACAGAAGTAGCCAGGGATAGAGGACCACGACCAGTGTTTGTTACATGACTAGTAGGAGGTATGTGCTGCCCTCTGGTGGGGCTATGTTCTGAGCTAGATTGAAATAAAAGCCTGTTCTTGTGGGTGAAGTTGTGATTGGATCTGTCACTCTGGTTCTGCTCAAAATGTGGTGTAGGATTTGATTTTGGAGCCTCAGAGACCTGTTTAGAACTTGAATGAAAGTTAGTCTTGGGTCTAGATTTGTCTTTGTGGGCCTTGCATTTGCTTTGGCTTTGGTCTTGATTTTGAATCAGTCGAGTCTTGGGCCTGTGCTGACTAGATGACTGATTATTAGTACTGGTTACAGGCTTACTCCTGGCGTTGATGGTAGAAGGTGGAGCAATCCATGATCCCGCTTGTCCACTGTGGGGTTTGGTTGTTAGGCTAGGATGTGTTTGGTTATGACTCTTAACTTCAGGGTGGTAGTGTACCCTTGAGGGACCACGTAGGCGAGGACAGGTATTTTTCAGAGAGTGTTTAGGTACAGGGCTCGGACTACGGCTGGCTCTCTGGCTCCCATGTGGACTGGGACAAACACTTGGAACAGGGCTTGGGATGGGGCTATGCCTTGGGCTAAGGCTTGGGCTGGAACTTGGACTGGAGGTGGGGAATGGGCTGGGGCTGGGGCAGTGACTATAACCAGGGCTAGGCAGGGAGCTGCTGTGACTGTAATGGAACTGTGGACTAGGAATAGGGCTTTGGCTAGGGCTATATTCTTGTTTGCTGTCCCAGGACCTGGCTGGAGAAGGGGCCTGTTGGTTGTGGGCAGAGGGACCGTGTCCTGAAAAACCCTGGGAGGGATACTGTTCACTGCTTGAAGACTTTTTCTGGGAATTCCTTAGCCATTTATCCAACTGCCACTGGGCAGCTGATGGGTGATCAGTCTTAAGAAAGCACAGAAAAATAGTGAAACAAACGTTAAGTACTATCATTTATTGATTTCTACATACAGTAGATCATTGTCTAACTTGTCTGTTAAGAATCCCCAGCAATCACGTATGTGTGTGGTGTGTGTGTGTGTGCAATTATGGCATGCAATACCATTCAGACAATTTGGAAAGCTCATTCCACCTGAAGTGCATGTTTTTGGAGGTGGGAGGAAGCAGGAGAACCCGGAGAAAACCCACGCAGACACACAGACATGGAAAATTACACTAAAAAAATCTGTAAAACCGCAAGGCTGCAGATGGTGAACCGTACATGGGACAACTGTACATGTTTACATGTTTACATGTTCATTCATTCATCATCTTGAAGATAAGATGATCGAAATGGCCTCCATCGAGCATTTAGCAGTTCTAACTCCAAGATGTTGACACTTTGTGCCATCAGGTTTGAAGGGTGTGTGATGTCCACTTCAAAGTTATCCCATTTGTTCTGGAGTGATCCCAGTTGCACCAGCGGTTGCCTCATGGACATTACAGAGCATGCATTTCCTTGTCCACCGATAACACTGGCAAGCAGAATGTCTGTCTCTCTGTGTCTTCTAGCTATTGATCCCTCATTTCCGTATATCATAAGTTCTAAATGTAATTTCCCTTGGGATTAATAAAGCTTTTATCTATCAGGCAATTTCAACACAATGGGCTTGATCTATGACATAAATACACTCTGTGTCTTTGATGATTACATGTACAGGAAAAACTTTTCTTTGATGTTCATCATTAAAGGAAGGAACATGAATACAAGGATACTTTGCATTCACATTCTTTATATGCATTTCTCTTTTAAGGATGAACATCATTAAAGCAAAAATGTATATAAGGAACTTGCATTCACATGCAAGGATACTTTGGATGAAGGTGGGTGAAGAGTAGAGCGATTGGTCCATGGATTGAAAGATGTTTCTTTTGGTTGGCTGTTTGGACATTACTGCCCAGTTATAGCTGAAGATTTATTTTTTTTCTATGGTGGGAAAACGGACTTCATTGTCATTCGTTCAACTCAGTCAAGTGCAGAGTGTATGGGGTTTTTTTTTTTGGTTGACTGTCTGGACATTACTGCCCAGCCAAAGTAAAAAAAAAAAAATCTGGTACACATTTTTTTAGGGTCACATAAGAGGACTCTAATCCCGCTTGAACCTGAGTGTATGGCTGTCGGTGAAGTTCAAGGGTTAGGGAGGGAATTTGATGGTTAGATGAGGAAACGATTGGAGTTCTTCATCCTCTGGGGATCTTGGTCTGTGGTGAGGACATCAGGAGGTTCCATACCTTTCCCAATGACTCCCAGCAGTAGGCTGATACCCCAAGAATGATGATCAACTTCAATCAATTCCGATCTGTCCATCAAACCATAACTCTACTCAAAGTCCACCCCACTCTCAAGATCAGATACTGATGGCAGGGTGGTTGGGCGAGGGATGGGACTTTGCATTGAGAAGTGATGTCACAAAGTACTTAAGAAAAAAATCAAAACACTACACTTGTTTGAGTTGAATGAGCAACAATGAGGTTCCTGTCCCAACATGGAAAAAACAAAACATCTTTGGCTTTAACGGCAGTAATGTCCAAACAGCCAACCCCCTGTTTGGGTTGGCTGTTTGGACATTACTGCCGTTTATGGGTTTGCAAAAAAATTGTTTCTAAAATTGTTAAAATAATAAATAAAATAATAATACTGTACTGTAATAATAATAGTAAAATAATAATAATAATAATAATAATAATAGTATTTTTTAAACAGATACAGATGAGAACCAGAGGAGAGATAGTGAATATATTGGCAGAAGGATGCTGAGTTTTGAACTGCCAGGCAGGAGGCCTAGAGGGAGACCAAAGAGGAGGTTTATGGATGTAGTGAAAGAAGAAGATCATCATATATAATGAATATATATAATATTCATTATTATATAGATGAATTATATACGTATATTATTATTAAGTAACAGCAGTTACTGAATAGAAAAGGAAAATACAGAGAGAAAAGAAGAATGCAAAGAGAGTAATAATAATACACTGCCTGGCCAAACAAAAGTCGCCACTTGGATTTAGCTAAGCAAATAGATACAAGCCTCCTATTGGATTATTACTGCATGGGTTATTATCTTTCAGCTGGCAACAAGATATTTAACCCCAACTGGTGCAATAAGATGCTTCTCATTTCCTAAACAACTATGTGGAAAGACACATCCCGTGGTCATGGAAAAGATGTTAGTGTGTTTGAGAAGGGTCAAATCATTAGCCTGCATCAATTAGAGAAATTAGAGAAAACATCTAAGGAGATTGCAGAAAGTACTAGAATTGGGTCCCATCGGCTACAAAGAAGAAATGTGGCCAGAAAAAATATTCTGAATGATCACGATCGTCAATCACTTAAACATGTGGTGAGATCAGATTGAAGAAAAACAACAATAGTACTCAGTAGTGAAAGTAAGAGAATTTCCACACACAATGCGAAGGGAATTCAAAGGATTGGGTCTGATCAGCTGTGTAAGAAAACCACTAAACTGTGAGGCTAACTGGAAAAAAGGACTTCAATTTGCTGGGGAGCATAAACATTGGACTCTGGAGCAATGGAAGAAGCTCATGTGGTCTGATGAGTCCAGATTTACCCTGTTCAGGAGTGACGGGCGCATCAGGGTAAGAAGAGCGGCAGCTGAAGTGCTGCACCCATCATGCCTAATGCTTACTGTACCAGCCTGAGGGGGCAGTGTTATGATCTGGGGTTGCTGCAGTTCAGGTTCAGCAACACTATGTGAGGTCAGCTGACAACCTAAATCGACTGAACAACCTAGGATATTCCACCAATGGATTTTTTCTTCCCTGATGGCATGGGAATAGTCCAAGGTGACAATGCCAGGATTCATCGGGCTCAGATTGTGAAAGACTGGTTCAGGTAACATGACATCATTTTCACACGTGGATTGGTCACCACAGAGTCCGTGGTGGGATGTGGTAGAGAAGGCTTTCCCCAGCAGTCAGATCCAACCATCGTCAATGCAATGGTGAAAAATTAATGCAAAATTGGATGGAAATAAATCTTCAGAAGCTTATTGAAACGTTGCCAAAGCGCACATGAGCCGTAATCAGAGGTAACAGCGGTCCAACAAAATATCAGAGCGTGTGACTCTTATTTTTAGTGGTGACTTTTTTTTTGACCAAGCAGTGTAATTTACCCAGTGTATGAGCAAATATACTTAGTTAAACATTCTACATTTGTCTTTATATACCATTTAAGAGATAAATGCACACTAATAGAAATGAAAATACAGAATCATGTAGTGTTAATTTGTTAGTTTTAACGACTGAGAAATGACAAACATCTGTGGGTATGTGCACGTACCACAATGTCGTCACACTGCAAAAGAAACATCTACACTATCTTCACTGAACAAGACAAATTAATCCATCTTATTCACTCAGCTCCTACAAAGACAATTTAATCTCAATGACAACCCTTGATCATGATTCATGTTGAAAAAATGTTCAATAAAAAAATTCCAGCTGACATTATGGTCTCCTTTCTGCAGGTTACTTCATGGTTTCACAGCACACGTCTGCACTTAACAGAAGCTCAACCCCCATCCAGTTAAACCAAATAGCTCACTTACTATTTGTTTAACAACTGGCTTGGTAACAGCAAGAACGAGAACGACAGACAGAAAGTTTGCACTCCAACATAGGAAAAGGAAGAGCGTACTTACAACTGGAGAGCGCTAAGCGTCTTCCACTCTCACATTCTCAATTCCTCTCTTAACTGACCTCAGGCTAAATTAAACCTCTGCTTGTCAAGTCAAACAGTGACCACCCTCCCCACATCCCTTTCCCTCTTTCCAGAGAAGACACTGCATCTCTTGTACCGTCTCGGCTGCCCTGCCTCCTTTCGTTTCTGTCCCTCCCTCCTTTTCTCAGTACCTGGAACTTTGGATTTGCTACTTCCATAACTTCCAACCCCCCATCTCTACTTTGGGAGACATTTAAACAGTCCACGTAAATAAAAAACATATGGTGTATACCCCCCCCCCCCATGCCAAACACACTCCACTCCCCTCTCGCTCTATAGGGGCTCAAATTTAACACATGTTCACTAATCCTCTATGTTATACAGGCCCCTCCATTCATAAAAAAGAACATGTTCCCCCTTCGTTCCTCACACGTTTCAGACTAACCTCCACAATGCCCCACACCTCCAGACACCCAGCATATCCGTTCATGCATGCGATTAGGTATCAGAGGTACTTACGAGAAGGTGTTCCACATTATACGCGTGCATTTAAGAGCTTGTGAGTAGATATATTTTACACATAAAAATAAATTATTAGATATATTTAATTTATTTGTGCTTGCTAACGTCAACAGGAGCTCAGGTCTTGATAACCTCCACGTCCTGAGGGCTTTCCTCTGAGCATCTGTTGACATGACACCCAGCCATTAATTACCAAAGCTACCTCTACCCCTCAACGCCCCCTCCTCTCCAGCTCACACGCATTCCTCAGTCCTCTGTCCCTCCCCACACCTGCTGTCAACTGCCTCTTGGCCACCACTCCCTGCAGAGAATTCATCTGAGCCTTCACCACCCATAGAAGAGACAGCCAAGAGAGACACCAGCAGAGAAAAGAAAGAAGAGTAGAAGAGGAGTGTGGTACCTCCTTGCTGTTGAACGTTGGCTGTGTGTCAACGGGTGAAGGAGGTTCCTGGTGATCTTCTGCGCTCTGGCTGGGGCTCGGTGAGTGAAGGCTGCTGCTGCTGCTACACGACTCAGCAGAGCAGTCTGAGCCCGAGGAGTCTGAGCTGGAATGTCTCACCCGCCTGCCATGTGTGTGTCCTCGCTGCGCTGACAGGCTGTCAGTCGACACACAGACAAACATCAGGGGTCAGAGTAGGTACACGACTGAGTCAAGCAGACATCCACTGTTCATATTCATATGGATGAACTTTTGTTTACGGACCAATAGTCACGCAAAAACATTTAAAGCTCATATGTATAACATTGACACACGTTTACCTGTGTTGTGTGGTGTCCCAGGAAGCCGGCTCTTGATTTCCCTTTAGAAATAGGAAACAGGAAAAATAAAGCTCTCACTCACAGCAAGTAGCACAAAGAGCAACTTTCTATCAATCAATCAATCAATCAATCTATCTATCTATCTATCTATCTATCTATCTATCTATCTATCTATCTATCTATCTATCTATCTATCTATCTATCTATCTATCTATCTATCTATCTATCCATCCATCCATCCATCCATCCATCCATCCATCCATCCATCCATCCATCCATCCATCCATCCATCCATCCATCCATCCATCCATCCATCCATCCATCCATCCATCCATCCATCCATCCATCCATCCATCCATGAATGGTGTATAGTGTGACCATTGACTTACCCTTTGAGCGTCATCATCGTCGCTGCTCAGCTTCAGGTCATCAGCAAGCATGCTGCAAGGATTAAAGAAAATGGGAGACTGTCGCAGTGGTGCTTTATAAATAAAGTTGATTGATCGATCGATTGATTGCATTCCAGATTTTAATAATTCATGATAGTTGATAAAATTATACAAGTTTGATAAAAGACTATTTTAGGGAAGAGGAACACCTCAAATTTTAACAGATTTGTTTACCAATATCAAAAAAATAGAAGGAAAAAATATGATTTTTGTTGAGAAAAGAATTTCTCAAAATTGGTCAGCCTCCAGAATGTATGCACGACAGAACAAACTTCCAAATCAGTCAATTCTGACTGTGTTACACTCTTTTTGTCTAAGTGATGACATGGAGTAGGTGTTTAGAATCAGATTCCCAGTGTATTCTACAGATTCATTTCTTTATTTTTACGTCTAAAAACCTCTCAGCTAGCCTGAAAAGAGAGGTGACATTTTGTGGGCTTTTTTTTTTTTTAACTTTAGAAATGTTCACTATGATAAAAATGTTGTGTTACATAACAAAGGCACAGTTGCTGTACAACGCACACGTGTTTCACATTAAAACAAGAACATAATGAGGTAACAAACAGGAGCACATCAGTCTCCACCGACATCTTCAAGAATGTTGAGTGACCTTTGACCTTCCCTATGTAAGGCAGCCTGACACAGTCTCTTGACTGTTTTAATGTTTGTCTGGTTCATGTCTTATATGAACCACTTGTGACGATGTACATGTTTATGTAATCTCATAAAAGTTGCTGAGGAGAAAGCGCGTTTCTCTAATCTGTTCTCTCATCTGGTGTTTCACAGGAGCCGCTCCGGTTTCATGACCTTTGGCGGATCATGCTTCCTGGTCTGACTTACGATTTGTGAGGTGCCAGGCGAGGGTGACGGGACATTTGCTGTGGAACATCCCCTCGACCTTAGAGAGGAGATGGAAAGGCAGAGCAAGCAGCAAATACTATTAGAGAACCAATAATATTATTGTACTAATCAGATAAGGAAACCTATTTGTCAGGGAACACATACTTTGTTTTTGTTGTGTACTACGTAGTTTTTCCTTGGAAAGAAGAGAGAACAAAATATCATAAGTAAAAATCTGTATTTACAAAGGGAAACAACAAAAATAAAATCAAATGATCAGACTCAGAAAAAGACAGTTACAAAAATCTCAAACTCGAGGACACAGAATCAAAAGTTTTTGGAGGATTTCTTCACTTTTCAATCTTGTGGTTTCATGACTAAACAGATATTTCCACAGACGTCATTTCTTTAGCAGACTTCGGATTCTTCTGGAAATACTACAGTCTTCTTTAGTTTTCAAAACATGCTAAAATATAAAAAGAAATTTACTCAAAAATTAAATAAACATATTGAACAAAGCCGTACCGTAGAGTTGTAGATGATTCGCTGGGCCTGGTCACCCCCTAAGGCTTGCTGGGATGGCCAGGACTGAGTCATATCCTGTGCAACAGATGGGATCATTGGGGTCACAGGTGAATTGTGGGACACCACTGTGATTGATCACATTTCCGTACAGAAGCCCTTTCCATCCTAAATCTGTCTTTACGAATTTCTTTATTTTTCTGTCCAACTTATTGCTCCCATTTCCACACAGTGCAGAGGGCCTTGTTGTGGAGCTCACTCTTGTTTCCTCCCCACCACAGGTAGTGTGACTGGATAGAAATAAAACTATTCTCTGTCCAGTGTTGGCTGTAGGCCAAGATATATTCCTCTAATAAATAAATTTTTCAGGGTTGATGTGGGAGTGTGTACTTTACAGCGGTGTCAAGGTTTCTTTATATTTTTCTCAACGTTCTGTTTTCTTTTTGACTCTTTTCCAGGTTTTTGCAGCTATGTCAAATGTCTTCTATTAATTTGAATCATTTTTGATATGATTCTATTTTCTTTTGTAAAATGAATTTATCTATGACTGTGTTCAGTTGGTGAGAAAATGAAATGCTCTGGTGCTAACCCTGCTGCATGCAACAGCAGATCCATTTGTTTGTTTGGGAACCAACTGTGCAGCGTGGGCTGAAAATATGATCCA
Organism: Antennarius maculatus; assembly: GCA_013358685.1. Lineage (NCBI taxonomy): Eukaryota > Metazoa > Chordata > Actinopteri > Lophiiformes > Antennariidae > Antennarius > Antennarius maculatus. Next base: position 4,483,007 of record CM023618.1, on the reverse strand, counting down.
ATAAACTTTCTTCAAAGACATGAACATTTTTGAATATGACCAGACTGGTGAGTTTGTAGGTTTTCAAATGTTGGCAAAGCTTTTAGGTATTTTTGAGGTTCTCTCGTGGAAATGAATATTAAACACATCAGCTGACTCAGGCAACATCAAATAATCACTCAAAAAAATCAACAACTGTAATCAATGTACAATTATAGGGATCTGTAAGCATGTTAAGAATAAAAAACACAAACAAAAGCAATAACATAGGCTGTAAAAGGGATTTAATTTACTTGATTGTAAGTAACTCAGCTTCCACCCATCGATGGTGAGCTGTTACAGATGACCGAAAACACTGAGATAATTCATCTACTGAACCGATCACGTCCTGTGTGTGAAGAAACAATCGCTTTCATTGATTGCTAAACTTCTGAATAGAATTAGCAGAATATATGTAAATGAAACATTTTAAGACACCACTTCATATTATGTTACTTTTAAATGATTGGTAAGTAACTAGCAAAATAATTAATAAATCCATGCAGTCATACCCACCCAAAATCAAATGATGCAAGTCTTGAAAGCACTTTATAATTGCAGTCACTTTTAGATCATAAGAATTAACCTGTGAAAGTTGGTGACATTTCCCCCACACACGACCCTGTAGGAAAGCGACAAGTTTTCATGACATGAACCTAACTCTTTTCCACACCCCCAGACCTCCACTCTGACAAATCCTCACTATTGTCTTCTAACTCAGTGTGATTTTCTTTTAAATTATTTAAGAAATTACAATTTACAAATGATTCCATTTTTTGTTGGATACACGGAGCAGATTGAGCATCATGTAACTACAGTCATATGGTTACATGTGGAGGATGACACAGTTGTATTATTTATTGTATTATTTATTAGCTCTGCATGTTATCAGAAAGGAAATGAGCCATGTGGAGAGAGTTCTGCATCCACTCTTCGCTCACGCGCCGATCAGAATCTCTGCTGATTAGATTTCCCGTTGTCACACTTAGACAAACCAGGCCCCGTGGATGCTGACAAAATGACCTTTTGGTATCATTCATTTGTCATGTTAGCATGATCTGGTTTCCCATGGTGCATCATAATGTGGAGGCTTTGGTGTGTTACATACATGTGTGGGATGATCACTGGATGAGAGGGAAGCACAAAGCTGCTGGACTGCAGAGAACAGGTTCTAGAAAAGGTCATATTTTATCGGCTCAGTGTCTGAGAATGTGGCTGACAGACAAAATCAGCTCTTGAGGTCTGAGAATCATTTCACACCTTCAAAAATATAGCAACTCACTCTCCACTCTCATGTAGTCCAATAAATGTAAGATGAATGGTTTTATTTGGCTATTTACACTTTTTACACTAAGATGTTTAAAAAAAAAAAATCTTTCCTTCAGACTACAAACATCTGTTCCTCTTACTTTACGTTTTCATGCTAAACTAAGGTAATGAGCTGCTGTTTATAGCTTCATCTCCCATCCAGACAAGAGATTAAGTACTTGTAGTATCTTCTCATTTAATTCTCTGCAAGAAAACAAATAAACATATTTCCCAAAGCCTAAAATATTCTTTTACTCTGAGGAGAGTCTGGATTTTCCTTCCTTACGATCAAAATATTCTCAGGAATTGACACATATTTATGAACCCAACAGTCGACTGGAGCGTTCCCCCAGCGAGTCTTCCCTCCTTCCACAGTAAGCCCTGGGGGGGGGACTGAGGGTGTTTCTTCTCATTGCTCATCCTTTCACTTCATTATCTCCCCTCTCTCAGTCAACAAGGACACAGCACCAAGCAGCCCTCACCCCTTTCCTCCTCCGACAACAACAACAAGGTCTCCTGTGTGAAACATTATGTGTTTCTATCTACCTCCCGTTTTCCTTATCCCATGTTCTATATCTCTATTTTTCTCCTCCACTTGTATTGTTGGTCACACACTAGTGACAAGACACAGGAAGCAGTCATCCTATGAAAAACCTCCAACATCATATAAATAAAAAACACAAACCTCAGGGTCCTTAAACTGAGATGTGAGATTGGAGCGGAAAGCACCAGTCAATGGGCTGCTGAGTCAATCAACGGGTGATTAATCATTAACAAATTGTTATTCTGTCTAACACAGACTAGTAACCTTGGCACAATCTTAGAATCCATCACCTGCATTTTTCAGTATTTATGCAAATTAAAAGAATAATCAGACAGCAGAGTGCACAAAACTCTACCGAGGCAGCTCGGACTTAACAGGAACAAACCCAAGATATATTATTATGACTGGATGACCAGGAAAACCTTCCCTTAGAATTAAAATAGTGTGTATTAATAAACATTAATAATGGCATTATTCAGGATCTAGCCCAGGAAGTTTTGAGATGCATCAAATTTGACCGCCTTGCAGATTCAGCAGTTTTCTGTACAATGTGACATCACTGGATGTCTGTAGCATTACTATTAATCATTATATACAGTGTTCTGCAACCCCATAAGTCTGAACATTCTTGATCACCAAATTTGGAATACTGTATTGCTTGGATCCAGATTATGGTGGATATTTGTGAGTTCTTTTTGTTTGTTTCTTTCTTACACGGGTGAAAAATACTGTAAATAAATATAAAGTAAAAACATGTAAAATCATGGGGTCAGATGACAATCACAGCCTCATGGAACGGAAATCCCTCTTATAAATTCATTCATTCATTCGCCGTCAATACTGGCGTCATCTGCTGTGGCGGGTCGCGGGGAGCTGGAGCCTATCCCAGCTGACTGGGGCATGAGGCAGGGTACACTCCAGGTGCAACGCCAGTGCACCGCGGAGCCCGGAGTGTAGACAGACAAACACACACAAACACACTCACTCCTACGAGCAATTTGAGACCAGCAAATCAACCTGAAGCGCATGTTTTCGGAGGTGGGAGGAAGCCGAAGAACCCCGAGTGAACCCACAAAGACACGGGGAGAGCGTGCAAACTCCGCACAGAGCGGGACTCGAACCCGGAACCGCCTTGCTGTTCGGCGACAGCGCTACCCACTGCACCACCAAGCCGCCCCTCTCTTATAATTTTCATCCAAAAGCATTCTGTCTGTCTGTCTGTCTGCACAGGTGGGCAGACAGACAGGTACAGACAGACAAGCACAAGGCTGATGTATTAAACTGGTGTTTTCTTTTCCCAGCAACAATCTGCTGTATTTTTTTATTTATTTACTCAAACCTGGAGAAAACTTACTGTATAATCGAGAACAAATTAATTAAAAACCTAAAAACCCCTCCCTCGATATGTTTTCATGTATTTGAAGAGGTGTAAATCTGAATTTTATTCATAATTTTATTTATAATTTTATTTTGTTGCAAAGTGAGTAACTGGTATTTTATTTTTTGTGATGCAAAAATAAAAATAAATAAAAAAATAAACCAGGCAAACAGTATTTCCTTACCTCAAGAGTCTCTTTGGCACAGCGGGGCTGTTGGCTTCTTGTTACCTGTGCAAACAGAAGCAGACAAGTGAAAGTGTTGCTGCTGTTAAACAATTTCTACACACATTGTTCAGTACAAGTGCAAATGTTCTCACACACAGTAGGCTACGTAAACTAATTTGTGTCTTTCCCAACACGTTGCTCAAGATGTGAACTTAAATGTCTCACAAAGGTACACTAAAAAAAAAAAAAAAAAAAAAATCACACTCGTTCCCACTTTTTTTTACAGCAACAGTCACAACCCTGTGCAGCACATTTACTGTAAACCTCATCCACATGCAGCGCTGGTAGGAGCTTTGAGGAGGCTGAAACACATTGATGACTCATATCTTAGAAATCACAGCTGCAGATGATCAGATGCATTGTGATTCTGTTGCAAGCAACTTTCTGTTTCCATCCGTGTTAAGCAACCCCTCCTCTCTCTATTTCCCTCTTTGTCCCTCCCTCCCTCATGTTTCTCCCCTTTGCACATTTCAGCTCACTATTCAAAATCATGGTATGAATGTTGCTCAAGCATTAAGATAAAGGACAAATACTTCACTCCTGCTTCCCAATCTGTGTAACTTTGTGTAGGTCCTTTATATTTATGCAGGAATGTGTTTTGCATGAAAACAGAGAAACCTATTATTGGAAAAAAAAAAAAAAACCTTTAGAGTTTAATTTCTATTGAAATTACCATCGCAGCGCTTTCAATATGATATTTTTTGAAAATTTCTATCACTCTGAATTTGTACATTTCTCTGTGACCCTCATCAGCTGGACACTGACCACTCGTACTCTCTTGTCAAATCACTTCCTTTATAAATTCCATTTGATAATTTGATTCTTCGTTCATGCCCCTCTATGTCTTCTGAGCCATCTGTGCTGTGTAAGCGTGCACAGCCCTGAGTGTGTGTGTGTGTGTGTGTGTGTGTGTGTGTGTGTGTGTGTGTGTGTGTGTGTGTGTGTGTGTGTGTGTGTGCAATGGCATCGTGCATGCGCGTGTGTTGCTTTGTGTGTGTGATGGTATAAATCTGTCTCCTCTCGCATGCATGACTCACTGAGGTCAGAGTGTGAGCGTCTGCCCTCAGCCTGACGATAGGAAGCAGTGTGTGTGTGAAAACTGTCTGATTGTTACAACCACCAGGCAGTTATGAGCCTGTAGGCTCTAAATGAAAAACATAAACACAGACAGCCAGTGTTGCATCTCCCCTGAGGTGGTGCACAAGCTCAAGTCAAGTCTTCCTCCTTTGCTCACACTTCTAATCCTATCAGAATGAACACAATCGTGTGCGATGTGTTTCCCATATTCAACCCTGTTAACACACTAACATCACAGGCCGCTCCTCTGGTGTAATGCCCTGATGAATGAAATCCCTCGGGGCCAACAAACCACAACCCATCATAACACCTGCAAAAAACACACACACACACACACACACAAAAAAAACAGTATGCAAGCTGATGACACTGCCGTCCACCTGTGACATTCTTCAGAATCAACTCGTACTGGAGTTATGCTCATTTTTTTAATCTCTTTTCAGCTCTTGATTTGTCTCTCCATTTGTGCCAGGTGTCTTAAAATTCATATCAACTCACACAATCTCTAAATGTTATGAAGAACAAGTGCCAATAACTCTGCAGGAACCAGCTTCTTGTTGTACTTCAGTGTTAAGATAACAGAAGGGTATTTATTACTGATAAATGTCTTAATGTGATCTACTGTTTGGTGACTTTAAAAATGCGTTAATCTTGTGCAATAACATTAATATATGAACTTAAAATCAATCCCATGACGCTTAACGCACACAAACATGCTCATACCTGCTCATCATTTCAATTCTTTTTTTTTTTTTTTTAAACAAGTAAAAATTCTCCACAATCCATTCTCTTACCTGAGAATGTGCGCATCGGAGTAGGAAGCAGTAGGTCCAGAGTTTCCCTTTGCCCCCCAGGGCAGTAGGCATGGTTCCTGGATGGTCAGTGCCGCCCCCGGGGGTCCATGCCAGGGAGTCTTCACGCTGGAAGCGGCGGACGCGTTGCTCGGTGGTGACGCCGGCCGGCCGGCTCTACACTCCGCCGTGCTGCTCTGAGGAGTGAGTGTGTGTCGGTGTGATGGAGTCGGGGTGGGGGGGGGGTGTAGGCGGGCCGGTAAACGTCAGAGATGACACACACGCAGCTCACGCAGGGGGGAGATCACGACTCAGACTGACCCTGCGCGTTGTCGCCACAGTCAGGTTTTATCTCTTACCTTCGCTTTATGACGTGGATCTTGACTCAGACTACAACTACAATTAGTAATGACGTTAGTCTTTATTTTTAGAAGATTAGTTGCCTTCATATAATCCATTCCCAAATAGTCTGAGCTCTTCCTCCTTGCATGCTCAACCATTCTGCCAAATTTTACAGAAATCCATTGAGCTGTGTTTGTGTAATCCTGTCTGCAGATCAGACAAACAAATTCTGTCCATCAAAATAAAAACACTAAGATGTAAACAGCTTTTCTGCCACTACGGACATGTGAGTTCAGATTTACATCATAATCCAGATGTAGGAGATAAATCTGACCTATATCTGTAAGAGGCGGTGGAGGAGCACAGACATGGTGCTGCCTGCAGTATATTAGAGAGTTAATGCAGATTCATTATTGAGGTTTTCATGTTTTTATCTGTGAAGGGTAAAATGTTACAGCTACAGAATTTAGAAAAAAATAAAAAATTAAAAAAAAAATTATATATATATATATATATATATTTGTGGATCTGCCATAATGAAAAACGCTATTTTTGATGATTACTATTGAATTACAGATGATATTTTCCAGGATCGATAAATTAGATGGCATTACTTTGTGATGTATGAGACACAATCGTCGAGGCAACATCACCACAAACTTTATTATGTCCTTGACGTAGTGATACAACAATTGATGAGTTGTTTGTAGTGATAGGAAACACCTTGTGACTGGACACCAGATCCAACCAGTCCCATTCAGGGAATTGGAAAATTAAGAGTCTCTATTCGGCCAATTCTGAGTTGTGAATACGAATATTTCACAATCTCACCATGTATGGTTGATGTCGCTAACATGTTAGCAACCATTTTCCTTTGTAAAACCAATGAGACGTAAAAGATGTTGGCATACAGCTACATCAGACACAATATTCAATGTCTTTGAGCTTCGTTTAGTCCTCACCTAGTCCTTAAAGCTGTATAACTATTACTGATGTGGTCAAGCATGTTAAGTCATATCTACCATGAAACAGCTTTTGTGATGGTGCATATTATGGAGCAAATTATTAAACTAATGACATTAATTTGTTCCAGCTACAGAGGAAGCTACAGAGCCTGCAGTAGCCCTGGATTTTGTGGATTTCTTATTGTCATAATAAAATATGCATCAAATATGCGTCTCGGACGGAGAGAAGAGAATAAAACAAACTGAAGAACCTTGATATGTCAAAGGATTACTGTGCTGATTTTAGAGACAATAGATGACAGAATCTTCTTCATAATAAGCACACATACTAGAAAGCAGAGGAACATTATTCAGAGACAGAGGGGAACTTTTCCACCAGTTAGAATTGTTGGTTCAGGCTGCAGGCCCCTGGGACCACAGCGGCCCTCATTTGTTTATGGCACCTGTCAAAGAGGGAACATGGGGGAGTCCCACATGCTGGTGTCACTGTGACATTCTGAGTTTTTTCTGTGTGAATAACTGGTTGGAATTATTTTGTGTATTAAACACAGTAATGGAGACAGAAGAAGACGGTGTGTACAGATTCACCACACATACAGAAACATATGTGCTCACCAGTGATGTGTGGTGAGGTTCACGTCACCGATGCTCACATGCTGAAACAAATGAGATATATTGTGACCTCCTTTAATGTTTTGCTAAAGTTAATTCGGTTTATCTCCACTGCATTCATTAATTCTTCTTTATTCATCTCATCTGCCTGACATGTGATTGTCTAACTGCAGACATTAATGTTTCATTTATTTTTTGTGCTTCATTTGTGTTGTGTGAATTTTTTTTCATTCATTTTCTCTACATGCTTATTGGGTCGCAGGGGGGGCTGGAGCCTATCCCAGCTGACTTTGGGCAGCAGGAAGCCGGAGAACCCAGAGGGAACCCACACAGGCAACTTGAGAAAGTCCCAGGTCCTCAGGTGGATTTGAACCCACCAACACACCATCCCATGCTTGTGTGGAAATGTTTTGAGTAAAATGAGATCCGAATCAACAAATAGAAGCAAATGCTTAGGAAACATGGGTCTACAATGTTTGCAACAAAAAAAAAAAGTCCTGGTTCTTCATCACTATCTGCATCAAACTCTAATCATGCCTTCCCAGCCAATGTTGTTGACTGTTTGGATGAGACTCAGAGCATTTGGTTCTCATGTCACAGAAAGTTTGAATGTTGAAAACAAGAAAGCAAAGAGTCCTGGGAAGAAAAACCTGTGTTCGTCTGTGGATCAGAGTGGAAATGTGGGATTGGACTGGGACTGGAGGGATAAGAAATGCCTGGGGCCAGTCTCCACAGCCATAGAACACCCATGGTTACCGACCCATGACGACAGGACCTCGAAGACACAACTGCATCCCTTGACGCCACCTGTTTAGAAGAGCGGTCTCATGAGTCAGTCCTCCTGACAACACAGGCACACACACATAGAGTTGTAGAAGCCTTAAAAAGGAAAATGAAGATGAGGTGTCGGCAGGGTGGTGTGGATCTGAGGTATGTGGTCTGTCTCTGCAGCAGGTTTACCACAATCATCTGCAGATAGAGAGAGAAAAGCAAAGAGGATCCACTCGCTATCGATTACACATGCACCGATGACCAGCATCGATCATTTACTAACTATTGATACTGTTACAAGAACAGCACTAAGAAAAACATACATGTTGTCAGGATATGGAAAAGATATTTAAAACTTAATGTTAACTGAAGACTGGCTGTTAAAAATTAAAAATCTGTTAAGATTTTTAATTTCCTTCATTTTAGAATTTTTTTTTCATCAATATCAGGCCTTAATATGTAAAACCATTTTGGAATATGATTTACTGAATCATGTTTGCCTCATTAGCACAACCATTTATACTGTAACTGAGGCTTGTGTGTTACTTCTGATAAATGAATTTCTTTCCCAGTAATTATTGATGCAGAAGCAGCAGAGACTATCAGAAGGAAAACGGCCTGGCTTTACATCTGGTGTTGGATTTGTTGGTGCAGATCGCAGCTGAAGGCCTCCCTGCTGCCATTTGACCCTGGACCTCAGGGTGAGTCTACTATGTGTGGAGCGCCTCCCTGTGGCCAATGTGAGAAGTGACGTTTTATTTAATTCTCCAACACCTCCAGTTTCATTAGGATGTGCAACATAATGTTTATTTCACCTTTCATCTTAGCTTCTCGATGTAGCATGTCTCAGCAATCAAGAAAAAAAAAAAGTTAAAAATTATGAGACGATCGACACCGAGGTCATTTCTGATTTCAACAGCCGATGGTTCAAATCAAAGTAAAGTCACCAATTTTCATTTCTGCTTTGTTACACTTTGTTAAATTGCATCTTAATTTGTAGCTGATGTAGTTTTAAATACCATGCCATAATAGAAGCTTTGCTTTTTAAACTACGGCCTGTCCCCAAACAGGAAACAATAAACGGAAATTCTTTTCAAGGAAGTGTCCACAAAGACCGCTTTAATATAATTAATTTAATTGTGTTTGATTTTACAGCCATATCCTGTAACGCTGAATCCAACTAGTTTATTCCTGATAGCAGTGACAGCAGGGTAACCAGTACATGTTGGTAATATTTATAAAACAGTTTCACAATAATTCTGCATCCACTGTCATGTAGAATTCTCTGGTGCTTGAACATTCTGTAGTTACTTGTAATGAATCCATTTATCTTCTCCTCTTCTCTACTGATATCTTTAATACCAACCCAGACAGGCAACTATATTCAGAGCATTTCAGTGTTTTATGGTATATGGGAAAGTTTTCTGCAAACATTACACAAACTGTGTTGTTTTTTAAAAGAATAATCTCATTTTATTTGGACACAGTGCATGTTCCAGTGTGCGTAGCCCGTGGCGTGGTGATAGTAAACATATAAAAAGAGAGCAGGATATGCAAAGCTACAGTGAGCATCCTGCTTGTGCCATGCTGAGGCTGATTTGACTGGCTTGTCCCTCTTGCGTGATGTCATCCCACGGATGAGTGGCTGGCGGCTGCGATGCGCATGTATGCAGTCCACCGCCTCAACGCATCACAGCGGACCGCTCTTGACAGCTCGCCAGGTTGGAGGAGGAAAACACATCATTTAAGGGAGGAAACCAATCCTGCTGTATTTTCACCAGCCAGCCGTCATCCGCGTCAATCCGAGCTGGAGGGTTTCCCGCATCTCTCATCGACATCTCATGCATCATATTTGGGATTAATCGCGCCCCTGCTCTGACACACAGATGACAGCCTAACCGGAGCGGCAAGCTGCTAAGAAACCAAACACAGCCGCTTTGTTGAATAAAGATCTGTTGTGACTGGACATGAATTCTGCCGAACAGACGGTTACGTGGTTGATTACGCTCGGGGTGTTGGAATCTCCGAAGAAGACCATCTCGGATCCTGAAGCCTTTCTGCAAACCTCCCTGAAAGATGGGGTGGTCTTGTGCAGGCTGCTGGAGCGGCTCAGCCCGGGCTCCACGGAGAAAGTAAGGACACGAACGAACACACACCGCCTGCTTGTCCAGCCAAACGCCCGCCCGCGTCGGCGTGTCTGCCCACATCCGTGTAAACCAACGCGGGGGTGACGTCTGGCTTCTCTTTCTGCCCAGTGGTCCATGAGGCGATTTCTTTTGTAGGTCACAGCAGCCCCCTGTTATTGTCTGCAAAAACTGCGCTACATCAGCGCACAGACGCGCGTCAGGCTTGTGGGATGGAATCAGGCCGTTGTGCGTATCGATCCGTTCTAAATAAGGCAACATCACAGCTAAGGGAGGATTGAATGAGCGGTTTTTAGAGCTATTGGACCAATACGGGTTTCATATTGAAGCCTTTAGTTTTCAGATCTTTATTATCGTTTGAATCCCCCCCCCCCACCTTCCCCCAGAGCTAAATTCCACTTTAATCCAGGTGAATGTGGTTTACTGTGTCAGTGTGTGTGCGCGCGCATGTGTGTGTAAGATACACACTCTGTGATCGGGTTGACCGGCTATCTGTAAACAGATCACAGCAGTAATAGTGGGCCGCCATTGACTGCAAAGGCGCACAGACAGACGGACCCCCCTCCCGTTAAAGACACAGCGCAGCGTTGATTGTTGTGGAACCAGTTTGGGCAGCTACCTGAGGGAGGCAATGTTTTCCTGAAAAGAGGCTCCCTGTCCCCCCCCCCCTTCCCCCTCCAGGAGCCTGACAAATTTACCCGTTAAATGGCAAACAGGTTCCTTCTGCCCCCCCCCAGTGGGGTATCATATTTCTGTGTCACTGCATCTGTTTTAACCGTTCGCGCAAACGCAGGTTGGATGTAAGAGTCTCCCATCTGGTTTAGAAAGCTTTTAATAAATGACTCATTTATTTTTATTTTTTTTTTCAAAATTTGGAGAAATGTTATAAACTAATGACTTGCCCCGCATCAGATAGTAAACATTAGCAGTAACTATCGCGATCATTAATTCTTTCAAATTGGGGGTTTGTGAAGAAGTAAAATATGTTTTTGTTTTTGTTTTTGTAGAAATTTCAATATTTTTTCTTCCTAATCAGAGAAGAAATTTTGTGACCAGTGGCCATTTGATTTGAGCCCATCAAAAAAAAAAAAAAAAGGAAAATGTCTCTTATGGATCCAACAATAAATTAATACATAAACAGCATTGATTAAAATAACAAGAAATATCTTGTAAGAGATACTACAGAGTTTTTGAGGATGAAAGAGAAAGTGATCTTTGAGGGATTTAGAAATCTAAAAATAGTACATCTTTTATATTATTGATAATGATCACAAAGGCTCTGGAGGGTTTTGTTGGGTTTCTCTGTTAAAGCGCTTCAAAATGTCTGATGATGTGATTAAGCGCTATATAAATGAAGGTGGCTTGATTGACTGAAAATGTACAGTTTACACGTTTTAAAGGTGGCACATAATGCATCAGTGCCCTCTAGCGGTTATATTATGTAATGATATTTATTAAATCAGCATTCCCTGATTGGTTTATGTGTCGACCAATGATGTCTGCAATGAGCTACCATAGGCCGATACAACAGCTTGATTTATTCTTTAGACATACTATATTATTATTATTATTATTATTAATAATAATAGTAATAATAATAATAATAAAATAACTAATACTTTGTCCTTGTGATGTGAGGATGTTACCGCTGAGGCACTGCCTCATTTCCACCTGTATCATTAGTATCTATTTTGTAACAGCAACACACTCTTTTGGTTGTTCTAGTGTGTATTCATCTCTGCATTTGACACACTTAGACAGCCAGCACTTTTGACCAGCAAGAGCTAAACGGGTAGAATATGAAAGCAATTCAAATCGAGACACAGAGAGTAGAGATTTGTTAACATTGTAATAAGTAAAATATAAAAATAAATTTAAAAAAAGATAAATAAATAATATGAAGAAATGCAAATATCAGAGAATGTGAGATTGAAATAATAGTAAAAAAAAATAAAAAATTCTAGACCCTTTAATCCATAAGCTATATTTTGTTTGAGCTCTGATATTTTACATGTTTCTACTGCTAGAAGACTGGTCATAGAGTTATTTCTAGATTTTACGTTGTTCTGATAGTTTTTATTTTAAATATGCTGGTTTGCAGTATAACTAAAAAGCATTCATTGATGCCATTGCCTTTGTTGCCTAACAGCTGTTGAGTCATTGCACCCTGGGCAGAACACACACTATGTGTTGTCACCATGATGATATTGTTTACTCGAGCATGTCTCTTGTTAAATTATGCAAAACCACAATTTATTTAACCCTATAAACCCGCTCGTATTTGAAATCATATTTATTATCAGTGGTTAACGAGTTACCACACTTGTTCTTCTTCCATAATGACTGCTATCTTCCTTTATAGATAATAATAGTACCAAGTCTTTCTACCTGTCCCCATTATCACCTTGGGTACTAACAGATGATGTGATTTTGGTCTCAAATCATCAATTTCCATAGAAGTTGTGCTGTAGGCTGTAGGTTCCCACATTTAGGTACATCTAACAAACGATTGAAGAACAGTCACTACAAATCCTTCTCCCTGTGAGGATTGCAAAGTTTGAGAAGCTGAAAATTAAACTTCATCTACTGAATGGAGTTTAAAAATGCACCTCTCCAAATTTGCTTGGAGACTTTTTTGTCATATTGAAATTTTCAGTGGTAAAAGCTCTTGTCTATCTGAATAAGAATCATTTGAAAAATTCAACAAACCTATGAAGCAAGTTTTTTTTTTTAGTTCATTTTTTACTTCGTTTAATGGGTAAATATGAATACAAGGAAATTAATCAGCTGTAAGGAGACGTTTTCATTTGGGGCAGAATTTGGTGTGAATTCTTTCTATAGGTGTACAGGAAAATGACCTATTTGAAATACGAATAAGAGGGGCACGTCTGAATCCTTTGTGATTGTGATGAAGTTATTTTTGTGTGTATTTTGATTTTTTTTTTTCTGAGCAGTAAAATAATCCCCAAAACGGAATTAAACTGTTTTCACTGAGTCACATTTGACCGCTTTCAGCACCTGTACCGTAACTATACTAACAGACGCGCAAGCGAAAACCAACGGCGGCTAGTTTAATTGGGCTCGTCTGGTGTTGGCAGATGTCACTGAGGCTGCTGGGTTCTTCTGACGCCAGATTAGCTGGATAAATTCATCACGTCTATTTTTAAACGTTGTTTTCAGGTTGAAAAATACATAAAAAACAGTTAAACACTACTTCCACATGACGCTGACCAAACGTTGTTTGGTGGTTTTGTATTAGCGGTGCGGTTTGAACGTGTTTTCTTGCCTTAGCCTTGGAGGGCAGAATGAATATAAGGGTGAAAACCAGTGCGCGTGGGCCGCATCACCACCAGAGGGGAACTACTTGTCGACGTCATTTCCCTCCACCACAGCTACAGCCTCCCAGACTATCAGGCCCATTGCAGACTAGAATGCGAGTCCGTCAACAGTGTGCATTGTTACAGCTCAGAGAGTCTAAAAACTAAAATAAGAAGAGCAGCGTGACGTGGAAGTATACCTCTAACCAGCGCTTCCTGCTTTCCAGATTTACCAGGAACCGAAGAACGACGGCGAGTGTCTGTGCAACATAAAGGAGTTCCTCAAGGGCTGCACATCGTTCCGCGTCGAGGTGAGTACATTTGTTAGATATGACTTAAATGTTGCGTTTAAACCCCACGGGAAGTCCCGCTGCGTGAAATACAGCTTGTAGTTTTTTAGGAGGATACAACAAACAATGTGTCTGTGGAGGGCGGACGAGCCCCTGACGCGGGGAGGAGGAGGAGTGAACACCCGAGAACAATCACCCATCGTCCGGTGTGGACGTTGTCCGTCTTGGGGCGAGTTTGCTAATTATTTACAGTTTAAATATGGGAATATTGCAGCCTCACGTCCCCAGAGGGATGGGTAATGTCCACGATTTGTCCCCGGGCTCATGCGTGATTTTATCATCACTTAAATCTCGTATGAATAGTGCTTTGCCGCTGCAGCTGTGATTAGGCTAGGATAATGCTCATTTATAAATAGGTCTAATATGGTAATTACGGTATTAGTGTTTCTGAGGCACACAGTCTCCTCTGTGCGTGGGTCTGATTCTGAGTATTCTGATGAGAATGCCTCTGCAGTGTGGAGGAAATGGAGGGCAGCATGCTGCCTCAGTGTTGGCCCGTGAATAGAAGGGTCATTGAGCTCCTCTGGTCTGACAGTACATCAGTGTTCCTCAGCATCGCCTGTTCCAGCCACCGGGCCAGAGGTGGGGATGGGTGGAGGCGATGCTGTCATCTGGGGTGTGAGAAGTCTGCCCTGTAGGGGTTACACAATGACCGGGGAGCAGGAGACATTCATCGTGTTTTCATCGGCTCACGGCAGCGAAGACGTTTGGAAATGGTGTTGAGCAAGTTCGGCTGGCAAGATTTTTCGTTTCCAAACATTTATGCTGCAATATCCACTTTTATACAGCATGTTCCAACCAAAACTGTTGGCTCTTTGCTATTTTATGTACCTTCTTCCTTCCCTTTTCCTTATTAGACCTTTTGAAAATTATTATATCAACACCCAATGGGGATAATTTGAGATTACAGTACATTGCGTTGTTGTCTGTAAGGTATAAAAACACATGGAACAGAGATTTCTTGCTCCAACAATAACTCCATTTCGTTTTTCGTTGTTTGATGTTTGATTGACGGTCACTAATGGCTTCATATGTTTGATGGGTGAAAGAAAAAACCAGCCTTTAATACAAACAAGATGCTTTTTGATGAGCTTCTTCTTATGTTAAAATCATAGATCATTTAATAGGTAGTCAGAAGTCATAGTGCCACCGTGGGTGCATTATTGTGGTTTTAAAATAAATAAACAATAAGGGCTGGTAATGATCGGTCAAAACTGTTAATGCCTCCAATCTAGAAACATGTACACATCACCCACTCCACCGGATTCACTGAAGCTGGAGAAGCTCCACCATAGCAAGAGTCCAGTAATGAAGCTTCAAGACCAAAGCCCAGATATAAACAAAGTATTGATCGTATTAAGCTGTGATTACATTAAAACCACAGCGAATGAAAAAAACCAATCAAATAATCATAATGAAGCTTTCATCCCTATTTTACCCTATGTTCATGCTCCTTCAAACGCCCCCATCTTCAAACACCTGCCTCTGGAGAGAACCAGAGCAGATTACTGTAGTTGTGGAGTTCTCCCCCCTCATCTGTAGAGCCAAAAACATGGATGTTCTCCAGGGCCTGGAGCTCTGCTGGCTCCGACCCCGAGTAGCTTTGGCTGTAAATTGGAGCAGGGGCTTCTTACGGAATGGACTTAATGGAGAGGCTGTGCTTTTGCAGTCCCGACTTCTCTCTTCCTTATTAAGATGGGTGTTTGGCTGAGCATCAACATGCTTTCTGTGTAGTTTGCGTGTTCTGTCCGTGTCTGCGTGGGTTTCCTCTAGGTTTCCCCTCACCATCAAACACATGTATCTCAGGAATATTATCTTACGTTGGCTAGTTCTTGAAAGTTTACTGAAGTGGCAGCATGTCAGGACTAACCCTCTACCCTGGCCTTGAAATTTCATTGTACAATTTGTGGAATAATGATAAAAAAAATCTCCTTATTGTTCTATCAGTGGAGGCATCGCAGCGGGGTTGATTTCATTGTTGCTCGACTGTGGTTTTCTCCTGCAGCTCTGACACCCAACACTGCGTCTCACACTTTGACATCAGCTGTTCTTGACCTTTAACCTGTACTGTCTGTGACTACAGGAAGTGATGATTGAGTTCCCATGACCCCGCTGATCCTTCAGGAATAGAAACCTTCTCCTGTGTCCACTCAGCAAATATAATGTATAATAATGGGGGAATTTGAATCCATTGCTGTTAGATGATATTTTTAGCTGGTCAGGTTTAAAAGATGGTTATCGATCAAAAACACTGTGGAAGCTATTAATGGATTTAATGTGCATGAGCAAGATTATGTTCACACTATTGAATTTAAATTGAATAAAACTAAAGGCTGCTTCATTCAGGTTTGTCAAATTTAAATATTGGCATTTCAATTGATTAGCCCCTTATTTCAGCTCATTAAAGACATAGACAAAGCAGATTGTCAAATCTGACTGATATTTTACTCTGTCTTTAAAGGAAAACTTTAAGTATGGATCAGGAGAGTTGTGAACATTTCAGTGTATTTCAGTGTTGTGAAGTCGTCATCAGCCGGTTGTAATACCTGTGCAGGTAAACACTCATTTCCTCTGGCGTGACGTGTGGGAGCAGCCGTCATGCTGTTTCAGCTCTGAGTCACCGTCGTGCTCTTGTGTCATCCTGCTCTAAGGGTTCGTTACCTGACTGTGATGCTCGGGCCGAGGGGACATGTCGACGCTTGTCATGTTAATCATTATCTGAGTACATGAATGTTTAATTTGTCTCATTCATCATGCATTACTGCCAAGGCTGGAAACTAGTCTTTCTGATAGATAATCTGTGACCTTTGAGATGAGGAAATGAAGTAAATTAAGTAGTTACTGGGGAGGAAAATTTTAATCCATTTACTGAATCCTAGAGGCAGTTATCAGTCCGTGAGGAAGAGGATGCTTACTGGAGTGTTCCTCAAGTACGCCAGTGGCTTGTACCAACAGAAATGTGTGCACACTCATCCTCTTTTCCAAATACACAGTCGCACAAGTCATTCAGAAATCCCCTCAGGACATCTCTGCTGTCATAAAGGAAGATGAGAGAGACTTCTCTCCCTCCATGTAACTGAAGCGAGAGTAACTAATCACATGAAGCCATTACGCAGGAAGCGAAATGACGACCACGGTCATCAGCAGAGATACAGTCCCTTCCATTCATTCTGTCTACGAGTACGAGTCACGCTGACATCCAGGCAGACACTTCTATCACTGCAGCAAACACATAAAGCTAGCCTTCTTCTACATGTCTGTTGTTAGTAACTCACATGAAGCCACTCTATCTTCAAAACGTGTGTGCTTTTCATCTTATGATAATTACAAGTCGTTTGAGCATCTCAGTCCCAGGCCAGCGTTAAAACATGAAGGATGTACTGTTGTATTTTCATCACAAAGCATTTGAATCTTCACGTAACTCTGTAGTTATTAGTTCAGAGCTTTCTGATGGAGTGGAGACTGAGAGCCTTCAGTATCCACATCTCATGATGTGAAGGCACCTTCAGTCCAAAGCTCACGCATGTCAAAATGACGCATCAATCACTCCCTGAAAGAAACGATCAACTTTCTCCATGGGGCCTTTTTAAATAAAAGAATTTTAAAGAAGGACTGAAAATCTTGAAATCCTGAACATATTTTGCCTGCATAGATCCAGGTATTTTCTAAAACAACTAGGCGCTGTCTGTCTTGGGAACCTTTGCCAAACATTGGCCCGGGTGTTGTTTGTGTACATGTGATAGTACTGCTGAAACTGTACCTGACTTAGACTCTGGGAGGAAGCCAGATCCCCGACGGACTGGGGGAGAACATGAGAACGTGGCAAAGATTCAAACCCAGAGTCTTGTTGCTGTGAGGCGACAGCACAGATAATTTAGTTTATTCAAGAAAGTTCAATCTAGAAATAAGCCAACCGAGCTGGTCTATAAAAAATAGATTAGCCTCGATTTGCTTTTTTTTTTTTAATTGCATTTAGTTCAGTATCTTTAAAAGGTGTCTGATTTGTCTGTGTCTATTGCAGATCAGTCTGTATTTGCCACAGGTCGGTCTGCGTCTGATCAACCTGTGGGTTTTGCCTAACTCTTGTCAGAGATAATGAGAGTTATTGATCAGCTGCCTGGTATCTGCCACTGTGGCCGAGTGATGACACACTCCTGCTGCAGCAGCATCCACCTATATAAAATTTAAAAAAATTTGCCCTCAGATGTTCTTCTGGTTTTCACGCTCATGGTCTCTTTCTCTCCCACAGCCGTTTGAGGCCAGTGACCTGCTTCTGGGCCTGAACTTCTCTAAGGTGCTAAGCAGCCTGGTCACTCTAAATAAAGTGACTGCAGGTTAGTGAAAATATTCTCTGTGTTTGTCATTGCTGATGCTTGGTGGGTGTTTTTATCTGAGTGCAGATTCCAGCTCCAATATATTTTTGTTTCTGCCTGTCCTGTTCAGATATCGGCGTGGGCAGTGATTCAGTGTGTGCCCGGTATTCTTCAGCCCATCACATCAAGTCATTCGAATCGCTCTCCAGTCAGGCTTCACTCGCCAGGTCCTCCAAGCTGCTCCAGAGCCAGTTTCGCAGTCTGGTAAGATTAACACTCACCAACAACAATGTTTAGGAACACAACACATCTGAGTCAGTGAAAACATGGACTCACCCATCAGATTTAGATAGTATGTTTGAACATAATTTATGGGCTGTGGTGTAGCTGTTGTATTTAATTATATTATAATGTTAGGCCTTTCTGTTAATCAAAGTGCAGTTTGAGAATGTATTTCAATAAAGTGAATGTAGTAATTGTTTCATTACTGTCGAATCTTTCTTCACGTTGATAATTGTGGTGGTAAAAATTCCGCTGTGAAGGGTTTAAGATGAATTAAACAAAAAGCAGCATTGAGGAAATGGAGGAAAAATGTGTTAAATGAGCTCAAAGAGTAAAAAGTGTTGCTGCAGGAGGGTGAAATACATTGACGGCGTCTCGCCACAGGGGACAGAGAGTAAAAGGGATAGGTGTGGCTTTATCATCCATGTGTTCTCCAACACGGAGGTGATGTGATGTGTAACAAGTAACGGAACAGAAATCCTGGAGTCCGTAATACGGGGTAGAACACAGTGATCGTGTCAAGGTTTCATAATAAAGTTATTCTAATGGAGTGTTTGCTGAATTATTAAATGATTGTGTGTGACAGAACATTTAAGACAATAATAGGTGGAGTACTAATGGATCCCTACTAGCCTGCTCAAAGTTTTTATATCCTCTTTATATCCTGTCTTTTCCACCTGCTTGATTTTGACCCGTTACTTTATAAACCTTGGTGGAATTGTTCTGAAAGTCTTGTTTGAGACAGAGCAACATTTCTAATTGTTGGTACTAATAGTTTGATGATCTGTTTTTTTGAAGAACTCTTCATGAAAGCCATCCCGTTCACCCCTCACTTCTCTCCTCTGCCTCCTCTGTGACTTTCTCTTTCTTCAGGACATGTCGGAAAACAGTGGGCAGCAGCTGCTGGTGAAGGCGCGCTTCAACTTCCAGCAGACCAACGAGGATGAGCTCACCTTTGCCAAGGGTGATATCATCGGTGTGACTCGTCAGGAGGACGGAGGATGGTGGGAGGGGACACTCAGCGGCAGGACCGGGTGGTTTCCTAGCAACTACGTCCGTGAGATCAAAGGGTCAGGTGGGTACCTCAGCGTCTGTGAAACATGTTGGTTAGTGTGGGGTTTGAGAACATCATACTGTATGAGCTTCAACCTCCGACATCCTTCATACTAACACAGTTTTGATCACTTTCATCCTCCTCTGGGTGTGAATGAGCAGCTGGAAGGATGAAGTCGTTTTGTAAACAGATGTTGTCACGTCTGTCAGACAGAAACAATCGATAAACAGCATCTCGGTGGCCGTTGTCCTGCCGTTCCATCTGGCCTCATGACAGAACCACTGTCTCACATCTGCTGCGTCTCGAGGCCTCCTGTGGTCTGTTTATCCTCACTTGTAAAACCGGCTATGTGGCAAGAGACCATTAAATTCTGATCCTCTGATTTATCTTGCATCTCAACATTTTCATGATTGTTTCTGTCCATTTTAAGTACCAACAGTTATTTAACTTATGTGCTACACAGATCAGTATCCAGCTCATAGTTATGTTTTAAGTGGTATCAGAACTCTGTTTGCAGAATACAAATGGAATAGAATCAAAGTTTCATCAGACAAAAGCAAAACAACAGTAATTAGGGGTACGATGAGATCGAGTGCAGCGTGCTTCAGAGTAGAGTACTTTACAAAAGGCAGAGCTAAGTATTAAAAGACAAATAATGACCCCTGTTGTTCACTTTTTTAATTTATGACAATAAATTATTTTGTGAGTTTAAACTCGTTTAAAGCCTGGACTATGAAATAATTGCCAGAAAAAAATTTTTTTTTTTTGAAAATATGGTCTTAATTGAACCTTCTAACAAATATGCTGAAAAAAAATTCTATAAATTTGTATATACAGGCTTAATATGTATAATTTGTGCTTAATCCAGAATTTTTTTACATACTAGATGCAGATGTATGTGTCTGATTGTATACACCAGACACATACATTCAGGAACAAAAAAAATCAAACTTGATTTGAAGTCTCAAAATCCTGAAAGGCCTACTGTGTCAAATATATCAAAGGTAGACTTGGCTGTAAAGGATTACATGCCAGTGAACATCCAGTTAATATAAATACAATTCTATGACTGTCAATTGGCGTAAAGACATTTAATGCTTTAGAAAAACCAGCCGATAAAGTACTGCTGTTAGATGGATCATCACTTTAATGCAGCAGTAATATTTCTAAATACAGTAATGGTTTGAACACGAATGTGTGAGTCGTCTTAACTCATTCACTGCCAGCCCTTTGTAGCAACTCATTCCCTTCTGTGGACTTTCTCTGAAGCTCAGGACATTTATCAGTGTTATCTTTCAGTTTTTGACCACCGTGTTTGCTCCGGGTGAGCGATAACATACGCAGACTTTGTTGCATCGTTAGCTGCCGCAACTTCTCGTCTTCCTCTGATTCATCATCCTCAGTTTTGTAAATGGATCAGTCATCATGACGCTAAATTCCATGATTAGAATCCTGATTTTAACTGAGAAGCTCCTCCAGACTGTCCCCTAAACCTCCCCACTGAAAAACGTGATTGACGTCTGTAGACGTTATTGGCAGCCAGTGAGTTAAAAACCCTGATGTGATCATGTTTTCACATAAGCTGTCATGTGTTGCTTTCATACATTTTATTTCACACATTGATTCCATTAAACTTGGTTTTTCTCCAATAAGATAATTTTCCATGTCAGTTAATTATTCAGTCATGCTTGGCAGGTTTTTCTGTGCTGATTAATTTTTTTTGTGTCTGGTCTCAGATAAACAAGTGTCCCCCAAGTCTGGCACCCTGAAGAGTCCACCCAAAGGCTTTGACACCTCAGCCATCAGCAAGACCTACTATAACCTTGTAAGGATACCAGTCAGTACTTGTTAATAGATACTGTAGATAGATTGATTGATTGACTGATTGATTGATCATCACCCACCCCTTGTTTATCCACTGTTTGACCTAGATGACCTTACTGCTTCACCACCACTGTCTGAGAGAATAATTGTACCCCCTGATGGGGGATTATTAAGAACTTATCACCTTAATAACGATTTTATATGGCCCAAGGAACGATACATTACATTTTGATTGCGATGTGGATCTCTAGTAATCAATGAGGAGATTTCGGTCAAATGTTTTGTGTACGCATTGTTGCGTTTTAGATGACCCCTTTGTCACAAAACAATAGATAGATCATTAATCAAAGACAAACTTAAACAGACTAAACATTTTCAGTCATAAACTCTGTCTGTGTAATTTCTTTAGTGTGTTTTAGTTGCATAGAAGCAATGCTCATGCCAACATTTAACTCTGACAATGCTTCATTGGATTTTTACTCCACAATTTGTGGCATTTGTGGCGTGAATAGTTTATAAGCTGTTTTGTTCCTTGTTTGCATCGTAGGTGTTGCAGAACATTTTGGAAACAGAAACTGAGTACTCTAAAGACCTTCAGAGCATCCTCACCAACTACCTGCGACCCCTTCAGAGCTCTGACAGGTACGACACAACGTTAAATGAAAACAGCACCAAGTTATCTTGGTTATCAGATATATTATTATTGCAGAAGAAGAGCCTGTATCCATAATATATAGATATGAACACTTTTCATCGTCTCTGATAGTGGTTATTGTGTTTTGTTTTGTTTTTTTGCTCTTCCCTGCTTGCCTCGTCTTCCTCCAGACTGAGCTGCTCAGACGTTGCCTTGATTCTGGGAAACCTGGAGGAGATCAGCACCTTCCAACAGATGCTCGTCCAATCACTGGAGGAGTGCACCAAGTTAGTCCGGCCCCTCTGAACAACTGCAGCAATCCCCCACTCCATCACGATGAGCAGTGGGACATCTAGTGTTGCGTTGGCTGAACTGCAGACATGTTTTATTTAATCCCCAGACGTGTGCTGCTTTAGAAATCATGTACTTTTATACTTCTAGAATGTACTGCAGCTTCCCTGCATTGCAGTATGTATACTACTGGGCATACTAACCTACTTCTTTTTATTTGTGTGTATAATACACACACATGCATGCACACACACACACCAGTTGCCTTCCCTGTTACCCAACCATTTACCCTATCATCTCCTTGCAGTGTCTTTTTTTTAAATGTCCTAGTTGGGGGGGGTCACACAGTTAACATCCACGCTGTTTTCTCGCCTGAAGCATTTTATAAATGTGATGATTTTTTTTATTTCGTCGTCAGGCTTCCAGAGATCCAGCAAAGAGTGGGAGGCTTCTTCCTCAACCTCATGCCACAGATGAAGGCCCTTTATGCTGGTTACTGCTCCAACCACCCATCTGCAGTGAATGTGCTCACACAATACGGGTATTGACTTTAAATATCTTCTCAGCCTGTTGTTGTGCAGCAGTTCATAAGGAAAAAAGTAGCAGGTTCTCATGTTGGAAACGATAGCAGCTGTTTGTGGTAGCTGGCAGGGAAACGAAACGATTTATTGTTGGTTGCTCATTCTAGTAGCTTTTGTGTTTTGTCACAGCAAACACAAAGTGTGTGCCATGTAGTCAGGGATCATGAAATATGTTTGAACCTTTGTCCTCCTGTCTATATGTAAGGGGTCAACCGTTGTCTCTCAGTGCTGTCTGAATGTTTTAACATCCTGGTTTGACTTGTGTCTGTGTCTTTCTAAATTTGTTTGCTTCCTTAAACGTTAAATCCCATCTCAATTATGAAGTTAGCAAATGAATGAGTTGTAATCAGAGTAATCTGAACCAGTTGTGTGTGTTGGTTTTAATAGCATTCCACATTTTTGTTTCATGAACATGTCTTCTAACCAATCATAAAAATTTTCTGAAATGAATTGTAATAAGAAAAGAAGTAAGATGTACTTTTATTGAGCCCCCGTGGGGGACATTTAGTTAGTCACTGGAGAATATGAGAAAAGGTGTCAGTTTGAAGTAATAAAAGTATGGTTCGGGAGAAGGATAAGCTACAAAATGTGACCATTTAACATTTTATTTTGTCTCACTGTGTTGTCCTCTCTTTGCAGAGACGTATTGGGAGAGTTTATGGAGGGGAGGGGTGCAGTCACTCCTGGGATCCTCACCCTGACCACAGGCCTCAGCAAACCCTTTATGAGACTGGACAAGTACCCCACCTTACTGAAGGAGCTGGAGCGGCACATGGAGGTTCGTATTTGAGCATCTGCATAGTGAACTCGTGTTATGACACATGTTTAACCACAGTGTTTCATTCTTTTCAGGAGGGTCATCCTGATCGGCCAGACATTCAGAAGTGCATGGCGTCTTTCAAAAATGTGTCTGTAAGCTGCTCCTCTTCTGTCAGATGTAGCATGTCACCAGATGGTGAAATGGATTAATAGCAGGCCTTAAAGCTCTTTTTTTGACTCCACTGTGTCAGACTCAGTGTCAGGAGGTTCGGAAGCGCAAGGAGTTGGAGCTGCAGATCCTCACAGAGAATATCCGTCTGTGGGAGGGGGACGACATCAAGACCCTGGGCTCTGTTCTCTACATGAGTCAGGTCTTAGTCCAGAGTCCTGGCTCAGAGGTACCATCAGCCACCACTGCCTGCCATGCATTTTGATGCAAACTGCACCTCATGTTTTTTCTACTCATTTTTTTTTTAGCCAATTGCTTTTTTGCAAACGATTTAGAACAAAATTGATATTTATTTGATGCACCTCACTTTCTAATATTTGTATTTATTTTGTTAGGAACATTTCATTCAACCAGAATGAATGTGAAAGATTAATCGTCACCATCTTTCTACTTTCGTGTAACTGACTCTAAGATAATGTATTTGTGATAAGTTAACGCTAGTTAGAGAAGAATCATTCCTTTTTACTGTGACACCTTAAGTGCACCGAAACCTTCACTGTGAATAAAAAGGTCCATGGAGTTTAAATGCACTAATTGCTAATAGCTTTTGACAAAAGACTGCAAAATGAAGGTGATGAAATTAAACAGTTATGAGAAGAGCTTCTAATGATTGCTCATCAGGAAAGGAGAACACCTCTCTTTAAGAGGTTTGTCAAAAGTGACATATTTTCAGGCATTCCTCTCCATTAGGATTCATAATTACCTCAATCAAATGCTTTATCCTGTAATTAAATGATACGCTGTCATTGGCATGATGTGAGAGAATTAGTTCCATTGTTGAAAGCAGGTCGGTTTGTGTCAGAGATTCACTTTGATGAAATCACAGGTTCAAACCGCAGACGGCTGTACCGTCAGCACGCTTTACGGAACATGGTGAATAAAAGACTCCTTCTATCACATCCGTCTTTTTGATGGTATGATGGTATTTTATATCATGAGACATTGTCTAGATCACCCTTCCCATGAACCTTTGGGCTGTGGATGAATGTTCATAAATGTTTCTGATGGATGTTTCTTCAGGTTAACAATTTCAAATTAGAAATATTACCATGCTTAACATGTTTCTGTGGAAAAAATAACTTTAAGCTACGTTTTTACTCATTGCCTAGCTGTGCCTATTTGTGTTGTAGCTCATCAGTTATCTTAAATAGAATCAACATGCTTGAGAATTTCTTGAGAAGAAGTATTTGCTAGTTTATTTATTATTTAAATGTGACAATATTTACATAGGGGTTGCCTTCTAAAGCTCCTCAGCTGTTTTGCACATAAATAACAATCTTTGATTTAGCTTGAGATGGTTTTAGTCTGATGAGTTATGGAAACTAGCATTCAAAAATGACACCAATGTTTTATTGATGCTGCCTGAAATGGTGTGTATTTGTGTTTGGATCAGGATCCAAAACTGACCCAGATGTTTCAAACTGCATTACACCGGATCAATTTCTTGCTTTCACTCTCTCTGTTTTTGTCTCCATTCTTTTCCCACCCTTGGATTGGTTCCTGTGTGTCAGGAGAAGAGTGAGCGTTACCTCATGCTCTTCCCTCACGTTCTCCTCATGTTGTCTGCCAGCCCCAGGATGAGCGGCTTCATATTCCAGGTCAGTAATAAACATTTCCCAGGATCAGCTGACTGTGCTTTAAATAGAGTTAAAAGGCTTCATCTCTTTGCATCTGCAGGGAAAACTACCCCTGGCCAGCATGACAGTGAATAAACTAGAAGACTGTGAAGCCCATAAAAACGCTTTTGAGCTCAATGGTGAGGCAACATGAGATGAGCAGGATTCAGGAAGTGATGCATTTACCCACAATGCCTTCATCAACTCTTGTCTCTTCCTGCAGGCACAATGTTTGACCGCCTCCAGGTGGTGTGCACCCACCAGCAGGACTTGCAGGACTGGGTGGAGCACCTAACCCGACAGATCAAACACACTGCTGCTGCAGCCCCCAGCCACAAGCCCCTCACTGTTCCCTGCCACACGGTCAGGACGGCAACTGTTTCAAATGAAATCAGAACAAATGATTGTAAATCTGTGTGAGAGTTCATTTGATCTTCTGTGTTTCTGGCTTTAAAACGTGTACAAATCGTTCATGTTTTAGAACGTATAGCTTCTTTGTGTTCAATCAAAATCAACTTTACTGGTAAAGCCTGTGAACGCATACACTTCATTTAGGCTTGTGACTGCCACGATGGTCAGGTTGGTCATTTTTGTGATAAATCTTACTGCTTTGTTTCCTTTCTCAGCTCCCATCTCATCCTCTCACCCCATCCCGGCACGCTGAGGGTAGGGCCATGACGGTGGCTCCCACCTACCACACCCTGCCTCACCCCTCCTCCCATGGAACATCTCTTTCAAGCACCATGATGTGGGGCCCACTAGAACCACCAAACACCCCCAAACCCTGGAGTCTGAGCTGTCTGCGGCCTGCACCCCCGTTACGGCCTTCTGCAGCTCTGTGCTACAAGGAAGTGAGGGACTGTTTCTACAACCAGGAACATATTTCAGTACTTTTTATGGCAATTCAGTGATTGACACTCAATCACCCTTTTCTGCCCCTGATGTACAGGATCTTAGTAAAAGTCCTAAGAGTGTCAAGAAACTTCTTCCTAAGCGCAAGCCTGAGAGGAAACAGTCTGAGGAAGAGTTTGCCTTGAGGAAGAGTACGTTTAACATCTTTCTTAACTATCCAGTTTGTGTTGAACTCTGAAATAAAACTTAAACGTGGCTCTTGTAACTTATACCACATTAAACTGTACATGTTTAATAAACATATAACACGTTCTTGATCTTTAGAGCACTGGAAGACTGTTTCTTACCTCCTGATGTCTCCAGACTCTGGTTCCTCCTTCAATCTTTTTGCAAAGCTAAACTTAGCACTTCCTAACCCTCGCCTCAAATTTAATGGGCAACGTTGGCAGTTGCATCTTGTTTTTCATCCCACTCCCCAACAAGATAACAAACAAGTGCTCTTCCCAAAATGTACAACTGTTTTACATGTTGTCATTTGTGCCTGCAGAACTGTGGATATAAATAATGAGTTTTCTTTCTGTCTTTTCTTTCTCAGGTACCGCTGCTCTGGAGGAAGATGCCCAGATCTTGAAAGTGATTGAGGCATACTGTACCAGTGCCAAAACCAGGCAGACTCTCAACTCTAGTAAGAAAACCAACTCTTATCACATGTGCATGTCCAAAAGAAGAGAAGCTCTGACAGAACCTACTCTGCTCTTACTGCTGCACCTTTATTCTGTAACTCAGTGCTTTTCTTTAATGCTGGCATTCTGAACTGCTCTTTTTAACAATATCTTCTCTTTCTTACTGTTGTTCTTCCTCTCCACTCTCTTTGGCATTTCTCTGGTTTATCCTGAGTTCCTTCTTTTTCTCTATTGTCATTATTTTCTCCCATGCTGTCCTATAATTTTTCTCCATTCATTCTCTTTTGAATCATTCCCTCCTGCACCACTCATTGGTTTTTATGATTTACCATTCGTTGCATTTGTTGCTGTTGTTGTCCTGCGCCATCGCTCTTTGTTTCTGCCTTCCATTCCCCTCTTTCATTTGCACCCAACCCGGCACACCCCCCACCAGCCTGGCAAGGCACTGACCTGATGCACAACCACGTGCTGGCCGACGTGGACCGGTCCTGTATGGACTCACCGGGCCGCCGTAGCAGCGTGTCACGGCCTGAATTGTCCTCTGACCTTTCGGAGGACTCTGACTATGACTCCATCTGGACCACCCACAGTTACAGGATGGGTTCAGTGCCCCGTAAGAGCTGCATCTCTCACCAGAACTAAAGAATGCACAGCGCTGCCACACTGTGCTGTAATGTAAAGTACAGCGTGCTTACCTCTCTTATCTTCAATGTATTAAAAGAATCTACATTTTTTTATTTATGTATTTATTTTCTATGATATATTTGTTCATTTTTAAGTTATTTAGTTAATTTATTTTTAACTTTTTATTTTAAGATGTTTCAAACATCTCCCTGTTGCCTTGCCACTTTCCCTTTTATGTGCCTCCTCTCTTGTGTAGTGTTCATGCAGTAGGTGTTTCGGTATTTCTTGTTCATTTATCTTGAATGTGACCACTCCCCTTGTTTGACCATAAATGGGGCTGACTCTCTGCAAGGAGTACAGAGTGGAATATAGGGGAGGGACGATTGTGGGAGGGAGAGATGGGCTTTTCCTGTCTGATATTCAGATGTAATTCAGGAACGAGTGTATTCTGTTTATCATCTACTTCTCTCTCGTATGCATCTTTAGAGCATACAGTATATGCTCAGAACATAGCACAGATTCCATACACACATTCACAGCTTTGGGCACGTGTGTCCCTGCTGCCTGACAATATCGCAACATGCAAATTAAATAACAAAATTTGAATTATTTTTTTCATAGGTAGGATTTTAATTCGGTTTGACAATGCTAAGCAGGTAAGATTTAAAATGCCACATAACCAAAAGCCACTTTTTAACTGACCCAGTAGGTGAAACTTTATTATTTGACGTTGCTGCTACGTGACCTTAAACCTCTCCTTTGTCCAGCTGGTGTAAAGCTAAACGATCAGTTCAACCTAATTTCAAAAAACTCTTTTTCACATTGATATCCAGCCTTGCAGATAGTTTGAATGGCTGGTTCTTAATTTTTTTTTTCCTCTGTGTTCAGTGAATTCCAATAAAATTTGGGGATTTTGCCTCTGGTTTGTGCAACTTAAAAAAAATGAGAACTTTTCTCAGAAAGGTCATCGCCAATGAGTCTCCTCAGGATCAGTGTCCCTGCTATGTCACTGTGCCACCTTATGTGGAATAAAGACATCAGTGATAAGGGTGTTGACGATCTAGGACACACCGTTTCCTTTTGCTCTTACTTTTTCAGTCTTGTGAGAATCACAAACTAAATTCCAGTTTATTGACACGATCGATCTCAGACAGTAAAGAATACTTTAACATCTTCTACATACCTTCCTGAAAGTTGAGTAAGAATGATTTTTTTTTAAATGAACTGACCAAAATTAATTTAATTGTGCAGTCTGCTAGGAATCATCCTTTAAAGCCTGATCATCCATCCAATAATGTTGTAGTGCTGTCTGTCAGTGGTTCTACAGGGTTACATTTATATTTGGTGTGAAACCTCAACTCCATGCATGAACAAAATCTATTAGGATAAATCCATGTAAACAGAGCACCCCAGTCCAACACTGCAAACTACTGCCTAACACAGCTGGAGTCCTGCAGGACAAATTAAAATGCCTTTTTATTTTAGGAATTAAATTAACTTTAGGAGTTAAAGGAATAGTTCAACATTTTTTAAGAGTTTGGAGAGTCAGATGACAAGTCACACCACCACTCTCAGATCTGTATTAATATGTATTTTGGTTGCAGCTACAGGAGGGCGTAGCTTAGCATACAAACTGGAATCTGATCGCAGGTGAATTTTTTTTTTTTAGTCTGGTTTGTGATTTCTTTGATTCCTGCCTCAATGCTAAGAGAGACTAAACATTTCCTCATGCAGTTTTTTCCACAGAAGAGAAACGTTATACCCTCTACTTCCAGCTAAGCTAAGCAAACCTGTTGCTAACTAGCTTTATATATTGTGGACACGAGAATGGTTACAATCCTGTCATAAAACTCTGACAAAAAGAGCATTGAACTATTTTATGAAGGGTTACCCGTTACAGAAGTCTGGTAATCTCACCAGATTAGCATTACATCAAAAACAAACATCCCTTGTGTTACAACAAAGTAGCACCTAAAGCCTCATAATCCAGACACACACGCCTGTGTCGTCTGGTGTGTGAAGTTTCCCCCGCTGTCTCTTGCATTGATGACTATTTTTTATGAAGAAATATTTTTCCAGTATTAGATTTAAAAGTACAGGTTTGGCATTCACTTAGATTCTATCTTCTCTTACAGCGAGCAATGCGAATGACACGCGTCGGCCCACGTTACAGTATTTTTTACTGTTTCAGAAAGTATTTCTTTACTGTATTCCTTATTTTGTATACAGATGGGGCTTTTTTTTTTCGTATTTATATTTGATTCTGTATGTCAATGTTTACAAAATGATCCCTGTAAAATCTTTTTCTTTTCTTAAACATTAGTCTGTATCAAAGTTTACACTGGAAATTATAACAAGAAGTGTTTGAATTCATTTGCACAATCATGTAACGGGCCAGTGGTTGTGGGGATAGAACCTGTTGAATTCTGTACTTTTTGTCATCTACCTAGGGTGTGTATGATATAGTCCTAATGGTAGATTAAGTATTCAGTGTTACTGTAAAGTAAATGCTCATTTGTTGTGTAAATGATCACCTTTGGTGTTTTGAAAGCAGTGAGGTAAAAAAAAAAAAAAGGAACAACAGACCGAAATTACACAAGAACATATCTGTCAAGTTACTCATTCGACCTCAGAATCCTGTCAGAGTGGACTTGAAATATAAGAGCACATAGTCTCCCTTTCTGTAAATACTAGTCGTAACGGAGCAAGAGAAAAAAAAAATCCATTCTACCTTTTATGAGCATTTGAGCAAAGAATATCACTGTCCGTATATCATGTCCTAAACTTTGTGACAGGTGTATTCTGTGGTTTAAGAAAGTCGAGCCGTGGGTCAGGTGGGGCGGAGACACCGGTGGAACAAAACATCGCCCTGTGTGTGCTCCAGCGCTATACTCAGTTCACACGTGGCCATGTCTTATTGTAACAGCGCCGTCAGTGTATTTGTTCTACACTGCTGAAATGTTGAAGTCCCAAACGCTGTATTATGAGTTTTGAATAAATATGTCATTTGGTAGACCCTCGACTGGAATTGTGATGATTTGTTTAAAAAAAAAAAAAAAAAAGGCAGATCTGATTGTTTTTGCAGTTGTTGGCGTTTGGGGAAGATGTGGGAGTTTTAATTCATTTCAGATTGACAGAATTGTAACGTGAATAAATAGTGTGTGTGTGTGTGTGTGTGTGTGTGTGTGTGGTATCTTAACTGCCTCTTGCTTTCTTTCTCTTTCCTCCGGCTCTAGTCTGATATCTGCTCTCTGCATGATGTAACACACTCCTGCTACCACTGAATGCTGTCCTCTCTTTGATGGCTCTTTGTCACTTGTTCCAGTAAAATAAAGTTTGGATTTGCTCGTAAAAACAGATTAACTGAAGCCGACGGGCCACAAACCCACCTCACTGACAGCTGAGACAAAACAAACTTCTGATCACTGAGTGCTCTTCTGTTCTAAAACAGGACCGCTAACGGAAGCAGGACTTCATGTGATCATCCCCAGAGAGAAGAAGGTCCTGATAGAGGGTCCCAGTCGTAACGGACAGAACGCGCTGGAAGAAAAGTAAGATCTTCTGTGTCACTTTTCAGGAATGAGGTTTTAATGATTTCATAAAACATTTGGAAAAATGGGTGCTGTTGCACATATTTTCTCAAACAAGAATAATTTGTACATTTTTGGAACTATTTCTAGGAGCAAGGACTTTATAAGTATTGTTTAGACAAAATTGGTTCACCAAAGAAGTAAAATGTAGAAGACACTCGAGCAGCATCCATCTGGTTCATTCCACATCTAGTGATAGATTGGTTCGTACGTTTTACAGATACATTAAGTCTATTTAAC
Source organism: Antennarius maculatus (assembly GCA_013358685.1). Taxonomy (NCBI): domain Eukaryota; kingdom Metazoa; phylum Chordata; class Actinopteri; order Lophiiformes; family Antennariidae; genus Antennarius; species Antennarius maculatus. The sequence goes on along the minus strand of CM023618.1, from coordinate 4,451,592 downwards.
ATACTCGTACATTGATATTGAAGCCATGTCTCCATCCCACTGTTATAGTACTGCGACTCAATAACACACGCAACAAATCTTTTATTTACACATTTTGGTTTAGTTTCTTTTTTTTAGTATTTTGACTTTTTATACATTTTTATGGTGTAAACTAAATGTTTATATCTTTATCTAACGTGTTGAAGAGAAAAACTCATGGTGACGTTGTGCACATCGGCTAGAGTTTTGCTTAAGATAAACTTCCGATAACAACCTTGTCCTCTGAATCTTCGCCCGTTGGTGCCGGGGTTTGTTCAGCTGGTGTTGTGTTGTTTCAGGAGCCTGGTAGACGTGGTGTACGCGCTGAGGGACGAGGTGCAGGAGCTGAAACAGGTGAACACCTGGGATGTTTCATGAATCAGGATCATTTGATCCTTTTAATCTGCCTTTCATATAAAATCACCTGGTTTGAATCTCGGATCTAAAATTAAGTACACATAATGGTAGCTGACAGTAAATATACTTTACGACACATGGTCATGAATTTGTTCTGTGCCAACCTGACTTGATTTTTCTTTTTACCACATAGGATAACAAGAAGATGAAGAGGTCGCTGGAGGAAGAGCAAAGAGCTCGCAAGGATCTAGAAAAGGTTGTGAGGAAGGTTTTGAAGAGCATGAACGATCCCACGTGGGACGAGACAAACCTCTGAGGACCGTGTGGGCCGTCTCCATCTGACAGATACCGTGTTGATGTATGGGATTGATATGCACACAGTCACACACTTAGTTTAACGCTGGTTGTGTGTGTGACACGTGAAGAGTGAATCTGTTAGCAGGTGGTTGTGTGTTCGCTCCAATCAGAGCATCACAACCGCCCCGCTGGTGAGAGGGCTTCAGTCAGTTGTGAGCAGGCTGAGCCGTCTGTCCCACTATAACATTCCTTGAACACTTCAGGACTGACGTTCAGAATCCGTCGTTGGTGTTTGCAGTGTTCAGTGTGGCTGGAGAACAAGTCGACGTCCTGTCCCTCTGTTTACAGCCGTTTAACCGTCTGTGGTCTTCTGGTACGTCAAGGTACTTTCATGGTGTTAAAGGTCACATGGGTCTGAACTCAACCCATGTCATTTCAAGACCTCTCTGATGTTATTTAATTTTTTTTTTTTTTTTTATGAACTGATTTTGTTTGTGTTTTTATCTTGACGCAGGCTTAGCCTGGTGATTTTAAGCTCTTGCCTGGAAGCTCATCTTTTGTCTTTTTTTTTTTTTTTTTAAATATTTTGTCTTATTATTTGACTTTTTCCAGTTTCTCCCTAGGCATCCTAGGGAATTGTACAGATTTTGAACATGTACTGTATAATATAAATACAGCGAAAAGATGAGCCTTCGCAATAAATGTGGTTATAGAAGAATGTGTCGGGAGTCGTGGTTCGATCTGCTTCAGGATTATGCAGAAACAAGGACTGACCAGCAGGACAATCCTAATCCTAACAATGACGTACATCTGAATTAACGAACTAAATGTGATTTAAACCTGAAAATGATCTTATGGTGATATTTTAAATGAAACAGTTCAGTCTACTTTTGAGTGACCAGACTACAACAATCCATTGTGCACGTGAATCTTTACAGTCTCTGCGTGTTCCACGTCTTTGGGGTCAAGCGGCCCCCGTTGAAACCCGTCGTGCGTCCCGATAATCGTGACGAGCTTTGTGGTCTAGATGATCCCATTCTGCTGCTGCTGCTGCTGCTGCCGGATGAATGAGCACAGATGTCGACCTTTTCACACAGACTCTCACCTTGTCCACTCGTGAGTAATGAAAACAGTTGCCTTTTGTTTCATGCTGAATATTCCTTCATTGTAACAAAAGCTAAATTCACATTCATGCTGTGGAGCAGATCTGGGCAGATAAAAGCCAGGCCGGCCTTGTCACGCTCTGACCTTATTAGCCTGACTCATGACCACTCTCAGGTGATGCCCCCCCCCCGGCGCGGGAAGTGTGCCACCCCACTGAGAAGCTTAGGTTTGTTAGTAATGTGTTCTTCACAGGTGAAGTGACTGAAGTAGACAGTTGTACTTTATTTCTCGATCTAATGGCCTTCATCTTCCTGTCAAGCATCTGGTGGGTGTGAAACTTATGAGCTGAACATCCAGGCTTGTATTCAGAGGTTTCCGACCCACCCCATCCCCTCTCCATTCCAGCTGCCACCCCACCCCCACCCCACCCCACCAGGATGGACTGACAGCTTGTCACTGTGGGTGCTGCACAATACGCCTCAGACCCCACGACTATTGAGGGAGCTCAGAAAAAGCATCAAGGTCTTCCTTCTCTTTCATTCACTCTTTTCTCCCTCTTTTCAAAGCAAAGAATCAATCAGCTGTACACACACACACACACACGAGTCACTTCTTTTCCCTTCCATCTGTCTATTCAGCAGCCAGTGATCATTTAGGCTTGACATGTATTGTGAAAAACTGAGCTGCTCTGCCTCTTTCTTCTTCTCTTTCTTTCTCTCCTTTTCTCTTTCAACTGTCTGTCATTAATGTCCAGGTCTTACAATAAACGAACAGAGGAGAAGAAGAAAGCGAAGAGTGAGGGATGAATTGATGGATGGGAGGATAAGCACTCAGTGTCCTTTCTTTAAAGATTTGTTATTGTACAGTACTGTCTCCCAGTCATTTTTGGTTGGTGTTTCAGTCTGAAAGCCCATCCACGTGCTCTTTTGTATGGGAAAGCAATAAGGCCCCATTGAATGAAGCTGAATGGACCTGCCATCCTTAGGGGCTGAGGCCTGAGGACTCCTATTCTTTAGCCCCCAATCTAATTGGAGCTGAAATGAAATGGAGGTTTCTTATGAAAATAGGCTTTGTTTGGCCGCAAGGCTGGTAATTCATAAACAATAAGCAGGGCTCCATTGTGTAGATAATAATATATTCATGCCACTGGAGATGGGGAGAAAGCAAGCGAAGGCTGAGGATATATAAGGGGGATAGGCAGAGACAGGGATGGAGAGTGGAGGGATAAGAGGAAGGGAATGAGGAAGACTAGAGGCTAATAGGAAACAGTGTGTCAAAGAAAATTGGTAATGGTTGGGTAGAGGCAGAAGATGTTTTAGAGGAAGTGAAAGGACTAAAAGTGGGTTGGAGTGAAAACGGAGTGAGAATTGGGGGTGAAATTGGCAAGAGTAGGAGAGATAGACGATAGGAAGGAATGAAGTGAGGAGGGCGGGAGATGGAGGGGGGGAATGGTTTGAGAGTACCTCTGAGCCTACAGGTGACTGGTTTAGCAGTAGTGGGGGGAGGACAGGAGTGAATGAGAGTGTCATAAAAATGGAATTGGTTGCAAGCTGCAATACAGAGTGGAGCTGAGAGTGGTGGAGCTGATAGAAAGGATTGGTCAAGTGCAGAGGTAGACCAGGGCAGAGGAGTCAATGTCTGGGCGAAGGGGCAAGAGGAGCGAGGAGGGAGCTGACAGGAGTGTTGTCACCACGAGGACATGTGATGGGGGGGGGGGGGCTCAGAGACACAGGTGAGCCTTCACTTCACTCTGATGCTTTATCCAGTCCAGATGATCTCTAATGGATGTTTAATTGTCCAGGATGAAGCTGTGATCTCAGTGGAAAGACGTGAGTTTGTTTGACGACCTCAAACAGCAGGAGCAACAACACGCCGGACTTTAAAGTGTTCTCTGGAGTGATGGACTGACTGAGGAGGGGGGTGGGGGGGGAGGACCCTGCTTCCTGTACGCGCTCTACGCAGCTCTTTAAGTTCACATTACAGGCTATTTACCATTTCACTTTGGAGCAATGCTTTTAAAACTGTTGGACTGAAGATGCCCGTCCTTCTGGATATCTCAAGAAAACATCCTGCAACATTTTTTTTAATACCTTTTAAGAATATTTTTTGACAAGCGTTATATCCTGGATAGAGTTCTGTGACAGTAGAGGGAGAAGATGTTGAGGACATGATTGCAAAACACAATTGTAAACAGGTTTGAATGCACTGCCTCAGAGATAGATGTCTTAACTAATGGTGAGTAAATCTGACATGGTCCTTTTAACTGACTTGTTTTGTGTCTGTCTTGAATGTGTTGGAGGTATTTGCATGTTCCTGCACAGGCAAAGGAAAGTAGTCCAATTCATTGTGGTCCTCAGTCCTTATGAGATCAAAGTTATTCCGTTTTCGTGGTGTATAACTTCTTAGCAGTCTTTGTGGAATGCAGACTAATAAACAGCAGATAACACTTCATTTATCTCAGCCTCTCATAACTGCATGCATTCTAAACACATTATTTATTCACATTCAATTAATCCACAGATAAAAAACACAAAAAAACAGAAATAGTTCATTTAAATATGCTGATGAAGAAAAAGCTTGTCATACAACAAATGCCTGTGACTGATATTTACATGCATGAGTGTGCTGGGGTAAATAAGAGGAAAAACATCTCAGCAGTATAGGAAATTACACATATATATTGCATTGCAAAAGAAAATGAGTGACTAGAATCACGTCAACTCATGACTGATGCATGAAACTAAAAATATGTGGCTGTGGGAGAACGGGTTCTCCATATAATCACTTAAGACCAGGCTGTCTTATATCTTGATTGGATCTCAGCGTCTCGTCTTGAAGATATTTCATGACTTTCTTGGGATAAAAAAAAAAGGTGGATTATGATTTATTGGGAATTTTTTTCGTTGTTTCTACAGATAATGTTAAGTGCACAAATATGAGGACGTGAACTGTTGAGCGTGTTACGTAATTGGAACACATGGCTCATTGTGAGGGTGACATCTATGACAGCTGATATTAGTGGAATACTAAAGGAGAGACCATGTGCAACTTTTAATGAAGCAGTAAAAAATGCAGTTTTTATGTGTCTCTGAAAACCTTTTTTTTTTTTTTTTCTTATAATGACGATGTGACAGTTGAATGTCGCTTTTTGCCCTGTCCTCTATAATGAACATCACAAACAATTTCTGTTAAGATTTACATGGGAGTTGAAAACATTATTGGAATTTGACTCATTTTAGAATAAATACTTTTTTGTACGTATTTAACAAAGAATCAATTAGTGGATATCAACCATAAATTTACTGTGTATGAGGTTTTTTCTACTGTTCCATGATATGAACTCAGACGCGCTGGTCGGTTGGCTGCTGTTCCTGTATTTTACCACTAGGTGTCAGTATTTATCAACACTTCAGCCACTGACGCCTCCTGCTTCTCCACCGTCATTTAATTCTAGCATGGATCGTCTCTCACTTGTCTGGACAGGATGTTAATGCAGATGATAACAGAACTGAACATAATGAAGACATTTACAGCAGTAAATCAGTGCTAATACTTTTTTGGTTAAATTTGTCCTAATAAGTCCAAAGTCAATAGTTGTGGCCTTGTTTTATAAAGTGAAACTAAAATAAAATGCAGACCTGCATTCATGTCACAGTAAATGATATAGACTCCCACCACGAGATGGCAATCACACACAATGTAAACCCTCTCAGCTTTCTCTCTGTGTGTGTGTGTGTGTGTGTGTGTGTGTGTGTGTGTGTGTGTGTGTGTGTGTGTGTGTGTGTGTGTTTGGCTTGTACGCTCTCCACATGGCTGCTTTTCATTTAATGAGATGTCTTTACATTAATATTTTTGGATAGTTGGATCCTCTGTGTGTCTTTTGGTGAACTCACGGTGATATCTGTGTGAGCAGAGGTGGATGTTTACCTGCTGGAGGTCCTTGTTGTTTTGTTTATTTGCATGCAGCAAAGTGGTTGCTGGCGGTGCTGGTCACTACAAGTGGCTGGCATTTGGATCCTGGTAATCAGGCTGCGGGCAAGCTGGGTGGCAGCGCTCCGAATGGTTTGCTGAAGATTATCCGAAAATTATCCATGAATTATCCCCCAGAATTACGCCATTCCTGTCAGGCCCTGTCCAATGATGGGACTGGGAAGAGGGATAGTGTTGGACAAAGATGTATGTGGTTGCACATGTTGTCAGGGAGAGATTTGGATGGAGCAATGTTGTGTCTATGTCATTGTCCGTGTGTGTGTGTGTGTGTGTTTGTGTGTGCTCTGTAATAATTCTGGCAGTGTTGGGACATTGGGGTAATGGAGCATGTTAATCCACATCAAACAGCTATTAGGAGCTGATTTTACTCATAAAAGTCGCTGGTTATAGTAACAGGAAGGACGTAAAAGTAGAAAATGTCTACAAACGTGCGAAGCATTTTATTTTATGCTGTATTATTTACCTCCATCTACACAGTAAGTCAGGTGAGTTGTGTGTCTGTTAGCAGGATTACACAAACAACTAGGAGACCCGTTTTTTTGACAATTGGAATAAGAATGTGTGGCAATAAAAAAAACATTACGATATATCATTTTGAAGTAGTTTTGAACATAAGAGAAAATCCAGATGTATTTCTTCAAAATTTGAACAGTTTTTGACCTTTTCACATAATCTACCACAGGGATTTTAAATGAATTTAACAAAATATTTTAGTATTTATTTGGTATCTTTTTATTCCACATTTATGAACATTGTAAAATTGACAATTTTTATCAGTTGGCTCCAACAGTTTGATCTATTGTCATGAAGCTGAGGGAAGATTGGTTCTTGACTGAAAAATAAAATTTTTGAAATTTGGAATAGATCTAAATAAAGGGGTGGATACAAGATTTATTTAACATTACGAGGACGATGACAGCAGCAATTTACATAAAAATATTATTGGCAGATTTGCATGAAACTTTTATCAAAGGTAGCTATTGGGGATGGGAACGGCTGATTAAATGTGATGATGATTCTTCCCAGCAGAAGCGAAAATGCTGACTTGTTTTCGAACAGCTTTTTTTCTTCATGCCAAAAAGTTGTGGATGGATGCAAGTTGTAGGTGAAGGAACCTGAATGCAGGTACTGCATTTAAATGGGATTGTAAGTTGTTGGGGAGAAGGGAGCGTTTGGAGGAAAATGCTTCGTCTTGGCGGAGGTTTGCAGTCTCTGAACAGCTCTTGTTTTTAGTCTGTTGTCCAGCGTTTTGCTTTTCCAGGAGGCATTTTTGTCGTGCCAAAAAGAAGCTATTGTTCTCAACTCTAATGCAATGCAAATTTTGGCATACGGCCCTCTGACTAAAGTATCCTCAAATCCCTAAAATCTGCTACAAACTGCTGTGTAAATGTTGTGCATGTCAACATGTTCATGCGAGGCATTTATTCTCAGAGCTACAGGTTTTGTGGCATTGTATAAAATTAATTCCTGTGTGACTGCTGTCACTGCACATTGTGCTGTCATTAAAGTCTGGGTAGATAGGACCAACTAGTTGCCTGCTAGTGTGCGACTGCTTGAGCCCCAGGAGATGAATAGTGGTGGTGAACCTCTCTGCGATAAGTGTTCGGTAAAGGGGTCAGTGGATTGTCCTCCGAGGCTCAATCTGAGCTATTTTCCCTGACTGAGAACACAAATTGCCCTTCGTATTCATCCCATAAACAGACCACCAGCAGTGCGGACTCCACATAGTTTATTGTGGGTGTGTGTTTTTGTACTCGGTAACCCCGTTTTCTTGTGCTTTGACTAAACATGGGGACATGTGAACCGTCGTATGGAATAACACGTGTACGCTTCTCGCCCTCTCAACAGCGGTGCATATGCAGCGCTGGCAAACAGATCCAAACCACAGCTTTTTTTAAAGTGGGAAAACAATTAGATGTAGAACAGGTGCAGGAGGAGGATCACAAAAGAAGAGGAAGATAGCGAGACACACGGAGGTAGAGGAGACGGAAGGCCGAGGTGGTGAAAGGTTAAGGACTCATTTTTTTTGGATGCTGTACTTCCTGCAGGGCCTTGTTTCTTGACCTGCTGGTTACGGAAAAAAAATCCTGAGAGAAGAGTGGAGAGAGAAAAGGCTAAAGCTGCATGCAAGGTTTCAGGGTTAGAGGTGGAATAGCTAAAATGGGAGGAGTATTTGCCTCTGGCTGATGGGGAACAATTGGACACACAAGGAGGCGTGCACACACACTCGCACGAGAAACAAAAATGGACATTCTCACACACAAACACAGAAACATGCACACACTTAGAACTACTATCCCAGCAGGCTATGAACTTCAGTGCAGTTGTTGCCATGGCAATACACTGAGCCGCTGACCCCCTGACTCCATTTTTCCTGCCGCTTGGCTATTGAAAGAGATGATTGACAAGTGTCCAAATGTCAGCCGACCCAGCCGGCCACACATGCATTTTATGTTGCTTTCACTCACAGGAAGGAAAGTGTGCGTGTGCGTGTGTGTGTGTGTGTGTGTGTGTGTGTGTGTGTGTGTGTGAATACATACATTCATGCGAAGCGTGTGTTTTTAAAAGGCCGAACAAGTACTTAAAAGGCATTAACAGTAATATTTTACTCCCTGATGTTAAGAATGTATTGAGCAAACATGTTGCGGCTGAAGCTTCCAAACAAAGCTCTTGTGATTGTGCGTCAGCGTGGCTCATGTAGTTGTTCTTTTTGAGCTGTGCTGATAACCTGTTTAGCGGAAAATCTCAATTGGTGTTCGTGTTCTGCGAATGTTGTGCGAGTCCTGAATCTACACTTACTCTCACATCAAATGCAATCAGCGGTGGTTTACACGCAGCGGTGTGTCTCATACAAACAGTCCCACATTGCACAAAAAAGGCTTTTGCTTATTTCTGACTTTTATTTTTTTTCCTCAGGTTTTTTTTAAAAATTCCTGCTGCTTCCCCTTTTCTCACCGTTTCATTGTTCGCTGAGCTTGAAGGGATCCGTCTTATCTTGATCACCCACAGAAACACATTAACCTCTCCTCTCTTATCTCTACACTGGTCATTAGTGCCGAAACCCTTACGGCCCTATTGACAGGGGGGGCACAGAACTCTGCATCGGTGCGTGTGTTTGTCTATGTGTGCATACATGCGTTGAGTTATCGTAGGTGACACGCGGTTGAGTTGAGATCTGCTGAGTTGGTGATCTGAGACGATAACATTATTAGCCTCTCTGTGTGTGTGTGTGTGTGTGTGTGTGTGTGTGTGTGTGTGTGTGTGTGTGTGTGTGTGTGTGTGTGTGTGTGTGTGTGTTGCGTATAGCAAGTGAGAGTAAGAAAATGTTTTTGAGATTATCAGGGAGAGATGATGGTAGATCTTCAGGTGCTGTTTTTTTTTTTGATTCCTCAGTGATCTGATGTTAAAACATCTGCTCATTAAAGTTTCTGATTTATTTACCAGATAAAACTGATTTTAGATTAAAAAATGGAGGGTATTTATAATGAGATCCGAATCGCTCCATCCTTCCCCTGACTACATTGAGAGAACACGTAATAACGCCGCTGATCAGTTTTCCTACGAGGCCATTGAGGAGAAAATAAAATGCACTCTGGTCTAATGCAGCCATATTGGTGTTGAATGGGTTTCTCCATTTGCTGCTGATGGAGCATTTAGCTTCAGATTAGTCAAACAGCTGTCAACAGTGAGTGCATTGTAAATTTAATCAATTCAATGATGCCATATCTTGACACACAGCAATCAAATCATGACAGCCCTAATATTAGCACCTGCTTTAAACACTCCTCATGAAGGGGTTTGGGATACAACAACATGACGCATTTTTCTCATAAATCCTGTCATTTACTGCTTTTCATTGTGATCTGTTCAGAAATAGCGCTGCTGTCATTTTAAACAAATGAGAAAAAAAACAAAACAAAACAATACAAGAATATAGAATGTAAGACGGCACCTCGTCTCCACGCATTTATTCATTCTCGCTGCGAAACAAAATCACACTTCTGATTCCACACGTCACGGGGAGATTTATTTTATCCAGTGTTAACTGTTTTATCGCTAAATGCAGTACTCATCTGTGTTTTCTGTCTCCTCCCCACCCTGTGTGTTGGTGGAGCCGACAATCTAACAGGTTAAAAGAATAATTGCAACTCTATTTACCCCAAACAGCCTCTCCTCTGCACATAATTACACACACACACACACACACACACACACACACACACACACGCACACTCAGTCACTCATGTAGACAGACATACTATCACATGCTGAGGCACTCAGAAAGAGAGAGAGAGAGAGGGAGTGGGGGGGGAGAGAGAGAGTGAGAGTCGCTGCACTAATATTTAGGTAGTAACAGTCATGTGTTTGAGTGAACCCTCCTCTTGTCCTCCTCTTCATCGCAAAGCACCGTTAACGACGGCTCTCACCGACAGAAGAGAGAGACTCTGCCTTGACCGCATCCACCACTTGTGTGTGTGTGTGTGTTGTAGGAGAGATGAGGGATGTGCATAAAAATATTATGACAACACAATCCTCCAAGGTGAGGGGGGAACGTATGGGTACATTTATTTATTTATTAAAATATTGGTTGCAGCATAGAGATGATTATTTTGGTGACATTTTCTAACGTGAAATCAAAGGAAATTGCTTGCTTTGTCGGACTAAAAATTTAAGACCCATTATAAAGAAAAATATATGTAATAAAAAAAACAGTGTAGAGACTGGAGTCACACAACTATAATAAAAATAGGAGCTATAATGAGGTTTTTATTATCGACTGGGGTGAGTAGCATGCTTTTAAAAAAATGCTTCAAAACTAGAATTGAATTATTATTTATTCCAAATATATTATCGACGCCTATGCTTCATCAGTCTGTGTGTGAGTGTCTCCACAAATCCAGGTTTGTGTTTGTGTTATTTCTCCTCAGTAACCAGAAATCTGCATCCCGTCTTCAGGGTGACGGGTGTTCAGCTCGTTGATGCAATGTCTGTCCTTAGACATTGGTGGTGCTGCTGCTGCATTGTGATTAATCACCCCTGCAGCTACAATGTGGATCCACTTACGGCACAGCATTACATTAAGAGACATTCTCTAAATACTCAACAAAGTCAAATTGAATTTAGCCCCCACCCCCACCCCACCCCAGCCGGTTCTCTGGCCTGCTCCAGGATCCCATTCTCTCCTTATTGTTAGAGAGATTCGAGCAGCATCCTCTGCTCCTCATCCACTCTCAAATTGAATCATCCTCAATTTGACCTTTTATGTACCAGAATCTGCTACAGATGTACAGTATATGATGCACACGAGTGACATTTGGCACGTGTGCATGTGCCCGATTGTGCCTGGGTGTCAGCTCACATTGCTTACAGTGAAGTGGGAAACAACATCTTCCTATTTGCCACAGAATAGACCAATTAGTGTTTAGCAACAGAGCAGGAACCCATGTGAATGTGTCATTGATTAGCAGGATTTGGCTAATCATCACATCTCATAAACTCACCCGCTAATGTCAGCTGGATCTCCTAAAGTACGCCTCCTCTTTTTCGCTCAATCTATCGCCTCTATCGCCTCTCCTCCTTTCAGCTCCCTCTTCCCTTCTGTCTTTCCGCACTCTTTTTTTGCCCATCTGCCTGTCTATCTTCTCTGCCTTCCTTCCTCTGTCTTTCTCACCCTCTTCTTGATTTCTTCCTTCCTCTCGTCTTTCTCCTCATCTCAACACTTGGAGGGTTTTACGTTAGAAGGAGCTGAGCGGATGCTGACTTTCCTCATCATCATCAGGAGAGGAGAGGAGCAGTCTGCGTTGCTGCCGATGTGTAAGGGTTGTACGTACTTATTGATATTAGTTGTGGATGTTTAAATTGTGCTGTATACTTTTCTGTTGCTTGAAAGCATTTTGCTGTATTTTACAGGTTCCTATAAGCAATCATCTAGAGGAAGAACAACAACAAGAAGAAAAACTGTGGCCTCATCCCATTTCTAAACAACGGTATAATAATGCATAATAATGTCTTTTATTTTTGCTATAATGAAGTCAATTTCAATTAGTTCCAGATGATTAAAATTATTAGCATATTTCAGGGCTTGATGCAATTATAATTATTACTATTATTATTATTATTATTATTATTATTATTATTTTTAGTCAAATGCAGATTTTCTTCTTGATCAAACATTTTGTAATGGTAAAAAAAAAAATCCATTTTACACTTTAAAAAAAAGATGTCAACTTTCATGTAAGATGAAAAGAAGCAGCACAGTTCAGAAGCTGGAATGACTGAAGGCCGTAAATAATCCAAATATCAGTAAGGAACCGGGGGATCGTCTATCAAACAGATCCTCAAAAACCACAAGACAAAATATCATTTTTTTAAATATAAAATGTCTGCATCTCAAAATTGTTTTCTTCCATTTGCTTTAAATAAAGGTTTTATTTTTACATTATTTAGGCACATCTGAACTTTGGTAATTTTTTTTTTTAACAGAATACTGCTATTATTCAGCTATGATAGAGGTCATGTTCTATCCTCACCAGCACAAATTGAGTTTTTCCAGCAGCGGGTCATCCGTGCCCTTGGACACATATTTTCTCATTATTTCTTAAATAGCACTCATATTTAGAGAGAACCCCTCGCCATTCCACAGAATTAAAATTTCACACCTTAGTGTAATTTTGTTTTAACATTTTATCATTGGATTGAGCAAACTAATTAAGCATATGATTATAAATTTGACCTTCCAATCAGATATTTACTTTAATAGATATGATACCAATAGGAAGAGATTTTCTCAGTTCATTTCATCTTTCTGAGTTTGAATATGAAGAAATTAAATTGGAGCTTTTTATGTTGTGTGATAGGTATTAGTTATCATATTAATTAGCATCTGTTTGACACAGTATGGTGGCCAGCTGGGAGCATGAAGGAGGACATGCAGTGTTCATGTAAGACTGTGTGTGTGAAAGGTTGCAGGGGGGGAAATTTGCAGCGTTTGATTTGTTGTCTTGCTAATGTGACACTGATTATACAGGTCAGAGTAAAACAAAGCAGTGAGATGCTGCAATGCTAATACAGCCGCTGTGATAAGAGGGTTGTCATCACACACACACACACACACACACACGCAAACACGATCATGGACAGATATTCCTTACTGTGAGCGTGTACACATGCACTTAGACATCTCTATTTATGTATTCTTATGCCCTTCATGAGAAAGACACACCGACACACTCTTCATACACACCTTCATGGGTCACGGAGAAATATCTCATAATGACTTCAACAAACCATATAAAAAAAAAAAAAAGAAGAAGAGGCAGACTGTTGCCATGGAGAGAAAAGGTTAGTGAATTTGACCTGTGCTATCATGCTAGCTTTGGTCCTGCAACTGTAATTTTAAATGAGAGAGAGAAAAAAAAAAGTGTTTCTCACTGAATTGATTTGTCCCTATGTTTATGAGTAGATAAGTGCAGTGATGCTTAGATGGAGGGTTATTTTCATGAGGTGACTCTTTTGTGTCTATTGTGTTTATCTAGGCCACTGTTGATGCAGGGAGTATGGGAGGGGGGTGGGGGGGTTGAGGTGGGGGTGTCTATATTCGTGCCTTTGACTTGTTTGTGTGTGCACCAATCTCCACCAGCGGTACAGCTAAGGCATGGGAGACATTGTGATTTTTGAAGAGCGGTGCGTGATCAGTCTGTCCTGCAACATTAATGAATCATAATGGGATGAAAAATAAAAATAAAAAATAAAAAACTAAATGCGACTAAATAATAGTGTGCAGGCTCTAATTTAGTTACCGCATAACCTGTTCTTAGAATAAAGCCGAGCCGGTCCAGAGGCCTCGGTTCCGCTCGCACCACCGTCATACAATCAAAGGAAAATGAAACTCATCTCTTATTACATTCTCAGTGCACTTCGTGTGTGTGTGTGTTCGTGTGTGTGTGTGTTTGTGTGTGTGTTTGTTTGTGTGTGTGCGCGCAACCATGCAACATATGGAAGATGACAAGAGAGCAAATGGCAAACCCAGGATACGTCTTCTGTCTGGGTTTTGGGGTAATTTGCCGGGGGCGTGTGTGAATGTCGGTGCAGATGGGCGGGACGTGTCAATCATTTGTCTGACAGGGCCTTGTATGGGATGTCATGTCACCTTGGCAGTCGAGGCAGAGACGCCACGTAACTAAGGACCAAACAGGGGTCACCGTCTGCCCCCAAAGCGGTCCCCTCGACAGCACGGGAGGGGAGGGGAGGGGGGGGGGTGCAGCTTCGATGAGGCGTCGCTCCGAGGAGGTCAGCTCAGGGGTGATCCAATTCTCTGTGTTTAGGCGTCGGGAGATTGTGTGCTCACCTCCGTCAACCTCCTCCACACACAGGTCAGCAAAAAAAAAAAACCAAGATGGAGACGCTAAACGGTGCGGAGAAGGGTCGACATGTGAAAGAGTGCAACCTGAGCTTATGAATGCATGTATAATCCGCCAAACAAAGGTTGTGTCTCTTCATCCTTTCTCCAGTTGACTGTACAGATGATGTAAAGGACATTTAATGTGCCTTTTAGCTCTCATTTGACCCTTGAAGGCCCCACGGGGGGGGGGGGGGGGGGGACAGAGAGGGTGACTTTGCTTTCTGCAGCCTGGGAGACTTCAGTATTCTTTGTTTCTTTCTCTCTTCATATCCCTCTTATCTATCTTTCATTGTTTTTCTATACTTCTCTTTTTTATGTACTGTCAATCTGTCTTTCAGCTCATCTCCTTCGGGACTCTTCACGTTTTGCACCAACATTGTAGGGATGTTGGCCCTTACCTTGGTGTAAAACAAATCAATGAAAGACTAAGTCAGATCTTTTTCATCGCGTCAACAAAAAGTTGGAGGAATCAAGCGTTTGATGAATGTCGAAGTCTATGAGCTTAGAAATCAGACATGAGCATCACAGACATTGTTGGAGAACAAATAAAACAACCTTGCAAGGAAGTTTATTCGGTTTGAAAATCCACACAAGATAAACTTCTGTCTGTCAAGCGTCTGCACAATAGAGAGTTTCAGGTTGGGACGAATCCACACATTTCGGTACCATGGAGGCCTGTACATGTGTTGGGTGTTTTCAGAACAGGCCATTAGTTTGGAATTGGAGGTGTAGTTGGAATCATGGATGAGCTGTGGTCCTTTTTTAATCAGATGTATGATCTGAGACGCTGAACTTTAATCCACATTTCCTCTCATGTGAGAATTGCTACAACCTCTTTAAGATATTTCACTTAAAAATATAGCTTTGTATGAATTTTCCCTGGTAAGAATACGGCAGGGGCGTTCAGTATTTCCTTGTAGAGGGCCACACAATTGGCAGTTGTATTGAAATATGAAATACACACTGTACTGCTGCATTATGTTCAACTCCAGGATCTGCTAGAAAGACAGACTGCTTTACAATAGACTATTTTCCTGCCCAGGTGACATGGATTTTTGTTTAAATACGTTTACATTTTTTTTAACAGCTTGTGTCAAACTGTTATTTTAGCGTAATCAGTGTTTGTTCGTCGGTATCTTGCCGTGTGATATACAATACTCCACAGTCCTGTTGTGACTCATGCACCTGCATGAGACTTTTTGTATTTGTGGAGCTTACGCTGATCTTAATATTATTGCATTTTAATGAGCTTTTATTTACTACTAATGAACCTGTATGCAGACAGAACCCTCTGTTGAATTCAGGTTCAGTAGAAAAACAGAGTCATCGCAGGTATTTTAATTTCATTATTATACATTTTCCTGATTGTTTTGACCCGGGGGCTGGATTTTGCCCCTGTGTGAACTACAGTGTCAGGCAGACATGGTTTATGAATAAATACAGGCTTTGGTCTAATGTGATAGTTTTTTTTATAAATTATAAAGAAATATGTAAATAATGATATGAATAATTTCTTAGTATTAGATGTGGATTATTATTATTTGTGTATAAAACAGACTAAAAACATTCATCTCTAGAACAGTAAAGGACTAGTTAACTGGAAAATGCTGTCAGATCCACTAAGACGACTGTCTTAGTGGATCTGAAACCAAACCAAACCAAACAAAAAAATGAATAAACAGGCCCTAAAAAACTCCACTTCTTCAGTAATCTACTTCAAACTCCGCACTTATGTTGGATGAAACCACCAGCAAATGTTCTATTTTTATCTGTTAACAGAGCTTAAGCGAGCAATAGCAACAACATCGTCGCTATAAATGTGCACCTCAGGAATGGTGACGCTACATGGAGACTCAGTGAACATCAGAGGGAGACATCTGATAGTCTGAGAGGTGGAGAGCAGGGATGTGTTTGGTCTGGATGCTGTACAGTTGAATTTTATTAAGGTGCATTCAAGGACAATCAGAAACATCAGCGTCAAATATAATGAGCTCCAAAAAAAAAATCACACCTGAGTGATTATATATAACAGTTTGATGCCACCGCAGTAATAGATTAAGATGCTGTGAATTTGTTCTCAGAAAGGTGTGTGTGTGTGTGTGTGTGTGTGTGTGTGTGTGTGTGTGTGTGTGTGTGTGTGTGTGTGTGTGTGTGTGTGTCAGTGGGAACTACCATCTGGTTGTGAAGGCCAACGGACTGTTGGAGTTGTGCTGCCTTACCCTTGTCAGTGGCAGCTGTGTGTGTGTGTGTGTGCGCTCTACACACACACACACACACACACACACACACAATCACAGTTTCATCAGACCATTAGCGACCATCTCCACCTCCAGCCATATCCACATTAACGAAATTAAATTGCAGAAACAACTGATCAGTGATCAAACAACTGATCCATTGATTGATCGAGTATAAGTTTCAGACCTATGTGACTGATTGTGTGATGTCAAACCGGATATGTCCCTGTAAATGATTATTAAATAAAAAAAAGTTTGTCGATAGTTAAATTTAGGCGATGAAAGGAGAAAATCTCTCAAGGCTTGGACCAATGCACTGACCATCATCTGTATGATTTTGTGTCACCTCAGTAAAAAGCAATTTTGCAGAAATGTATGTTTGTGCATTGATTTTACATTTAAGAATGCTATAAAATAACTTCATGTAATTACTGGCGATGCATCTGCTGCATTTGATACTCTGTTTTTACCTCATTTTTTAAAGAAAGCTTATAACCTCATTGCCATGGACATCAAACTCTCAATGTCAGACTCAAGGATGTTCCCTCTCGCAATAACATTACCAGAATAGCAAGGATCAGAATGAATTATGCAGACAAAATATTTGGCTCAAAAAAGGTTAAAAGCATTCATTCGGCTTAAGCACAGCAAATGGAATGGTCTGTTGAGACGAGGTTTATGCAGGGGGAACTTCTGTCACGTTGACGATTATTTACAGGGGAATCTTAATGGTAGGAGCTGGGATTCAGATTTGAAAGCAAATGCTGTGCAAATTCATGCACCACCCCATCACCCCTTCCTTTTAACAGCACCGTTTCTGATGGTCTATTAATCAAGCATCCTTCACATAAAGAAGAAAAACATATAAGACTTCAAATATATATATATATAAAAAAAAGAAGTGTAACATTAGGGTGGAGACATCAGCGTGAACCTCCGTCTGATGGTAGGTTTGAAATGTAAATCTTTACTTCCAATAAAATAATATTACTTGAAAACAATCAGGCGTCCTAGTTTGAGGTATTTAACAACTTTTCAAAATCTAAAGTGCCTCTTTTCCACGTCTCCATTTATCTTCTCCTGTTCAATCTACCCCCACACCAACACACACCAGCACACATACACACACACACACACACACACACACTGACTCAATCCCAAGGGCAAGCCAGACGCTAACAGCTTTGTTTGTGTTCTCCACTAAGTGATATTTAATCAACTGGTCTGCATGAGACCTCCCAGGGGCCGTCGCTGCACAAGCTGTGAGCCGTGAGCTGGTGGATGGCTGGGGGGAGATAGCGGAGGTGAAGCTAGTAATGGATTACACACACGGTAAAAATGTGGATTACTTGCTGATAATCAGTCTATTAATGAAAACATATGAAGGGAAATACAGTATTTTCAGCACTATAAGGCGCACCTAAAAGCCTTTAATTTTCCCAAAAACCTACAGTGCACCTTATAATTCAATCTGCCTTCTATATGAAAAAAGCTTTAAAATAGGCCATTCACTGAAGGTGTGCCTTATAGTACGGAAAATACTGTCGCTAATCAATTTAAAAAGGGTTTTTTTTAGGTTTTTTTTTTAAATTATTATTCTTAGCTGGGAAAAACCTTCATTCTGCTTCACGTGATCACCACGCCGTGTTGTAATCCAACCCATTCAATACCTGCCCTTCTTTACATATTTTCTGTTTTCTGCCTTCACCTTGTGGGGAGGTTCAGCCGCCACCGTCTGCTGAATTGATAACTGGAGATAGTTTGTAGGAAAATGAGAGCCTGCAGCGAGGGAAAGGAAAGAAAACTGGATTCTCGTACATTTAGACTATAGTTGTCACGGTTCGGTGTTGGGGCTCTGTTGATCTGCGGTGTTGGGGCGTGGCAGGAGGAGAGGCCGAACGTGTGGGCGGAGCCTCATCTCCACACCTGTTGTTCCTCTCAACACCTGGACTTAGTTAGGCTGACTAGCCTGAGGCTTTTTCAGACGGATTCTCTTTCATTTCTGTGCCATACTGTTTTATACCTCAGCCTACGTCGTGTAGATTATCTGGTTTGTTGGACGTTTTGATGCTTCTTGTGTTTCTTGAATGAAAGATCCTGAATTTGGGTCCTAATCCCGCTTGCTAGTTAGCCCTGCCAGAAAATGTTATTACTGTAAGGAAAAACCCATGTGATGTAACATCAAGTTTAATCTAATTTAGTCATACTGTATATATGCCATTAAACTACAGTATGCAATAGTCAATTCACTCCACGCCATTTTTGTTTGAATTTCCACTTTTGTAAGTTATATTTGCAATACTTTTTTTGTATAGTGGAACAAAAAAGAATATCTGTAGCGTGGATTTGACTTTCTACCATCAGCTTCACGATGGAGTTTGTTAAATTTAATAGATGCGGAAATTTTTAACCTGTGTGAGTCCAGACCTGGAAAAACAAGATACCTGTCAATATGTGCCCGGTTACTGAAGTGGAAAAAAGTTAACATCATTATGTTCATGTTTATTTTTACTACAGCAGCTATTCTATAATAATTAAACTAACAGCAGATCCTTGGTGATAAGAGATGGAACCAAAGGGCATCAACCCCACCATGGAGTCCACACGCTGGTGGTGGAGGCCACTGAGGACCAGAAGAAGGAGGAGGACGAGTGACCAGGAGCAGAGAGAGGAGCCAGATTATAAAGACAGCAGCCAGATGATAATCTGGGAATGAAGCCATTGATGTTCCATTACACTGTGAGATTACTTAACTTCAACTAGCGCTGTATAATACAGAATTATACACAACTAACTAAATGAAACAACGCCTAGTGGCAGATGAGTTTCTGTGTAGTTGAGATGAAAGTGAAATATAATTCGACCTTGTAGCATTAGCACACGTCACCACTCAAACATTTACCCATTCACCCTATGTGTTCATGGTTTCTATGGCTACCAACTTCACTGATTCTGGCCAAATCACAATTTTAGGACTGAACATAAATACTAGAGCTTAACAATAACAGCTGTATTGTGTGATGAGTTCTATTAACCTCTGAAATGGGTCACCGTACGGAGAGGCAGCAGGCACACAAAGTTCTCTGCATTAAGGTCATCGCTCCACAACCCATTCTATGGCAGCTTTATGTTCATGTTTCCAAAAAAAAAAAAAACCTCGCTGTTAGAATTGATCTACTCCAAGCTGTTTTAGAAAAGATTTCTTTTTGAGGGGTAAAATTGTTGTGTTTTAAAGTGTGAGGTCAAAACTGAGAAATAATAGACATTTTGATATTTATGTGGTCGACTTGAGATGTAGACAAAACAGTGTGATTGTGGTGTGTGGTGCAGACAGGAGGACAAACAGGATGCACTTTAGTGGTCAGGATGAAGGCACAGCATGTTCGTGTCCCCTCAAGTTTAGTTTATTCAAAGAATGATGCTGTTGATTTAAATTGAATTTTCTTTTTTCTTTTTTTTTTTTTCCATAGTATTGCAGTGTTTTCTCTGGAGGATGATGGAGATGAAAATGTTAGTATGAGTTTTTTTTTTTCCAAAACAATTATTTGATTTGTTACATATTTCCTGAAAAATCTGCATATCTCTATTTATGTCCAATACAAAATCCAGAAAATTGAAAAAAAAAAAGTCATAAAACATTTGGATTAAAATAAACTAAAATCATATCTACCATGATATGCGATAACGTCTGTAATGCCATCCCCCCACCCCCCCCACCCCCATCACCATCACCAATGTGTCATCATAACCCGTTTCATGCAGAGACGTCTTTGTTGCTCAGCTGACATTTAGAACCATGTGGTATCGTGTTCTGTTCAAGGGCGAGCGTACTGATGGGCTGTCTGGCGGCTGTCAAGAGGAGGCGTTTATTCTATGATGCTACTTATTAGGGGATGGAATTAGTCTCCAGATTATTTCTGTTAGTATTTACGTGGTAATCCATTAGACTGCGTGGCGACAGAGATCCTCACCTTATCAAAGCAAACAGACATCAGATGCATCCTCTCTCCGTACAGAAAACATATTTACAGCATGATGCATGCAGACCTCTCTTTCAAAGCTTTTGAATCCTGAGCCATTCCAGCAGCAAGATGTGAATAAAAAGGGAAAAAAAAAAAAACCTGTATTGCAACCGTTTAAGACTAGACTTCCTGTAATCACTTTGCTTTATGGCAACCGTAGTGTCAAATAAAATACTTAAAGTTCAGATTATATCATGTTACAAGCCCTGACGCAGGACAGAGGAGGCGTAACTCGATGGAGGAATGACTCCCACGCAGACACAAAGAGGAAAGAGGCCATGAGAGGAATCACTGTTTTAACTCTTCTTATTTCACGGAATCTACCCTTAACAAGTCAAGGTCTTCGGCCAATAGAGAAATTGAGAGAGGATAAGGAGTTGGGGAGGTGGGTGGGGGTGCACTCAGCAAAGCTACACTTCTGCTTTCCCATTGTTAAACAACCTTCAGGAAAAAAAAAAAAAAAAAAGGGGTGGGAGCTTCTACCAATATTACCAATCGGGCACTCAGAGTGAAGGTCGAGACTAAAAAATGATCAGGATGCTGCATCCGTGGAAAAAAAACACCACTCTGAACAGGGATTCCTCTCTGCTTCCACCACACATCCATCACGCTAGACAAACTTCTGAACTCCCCCCGTCATGACTAGATCTATTCGGTGAACGCAACCAGAAACTGGCAGCTGCTACCATCTGGACCGGGCTCAGAGAGAGAGAGAGAGAGAGATGAGATTGGTCTTCCTCGGTGGTTTCAAATTCAGCACCAAGTGAATGCGTTGCAAGCATCCTGAACACACACACACACACAAACACACACTCGCTCAGCTGTTTGCTTTTCCCGGGGCCCGTCTGGTCTCGTTCCCTCTTTCTGCTCTGCAGAAGCTGCTGCAGAGAGAGCAGAGATAACTCTTAACTTTGTTTTGACACTTTTGATTAAGGACCATTGAAGGAACACCTGTATGGCGGGACGGAACAATGCAGCGAACCCGTAGAGAGATTGATTTTGTGCATTAGAGAAGCAGCCTTTGTCTAAAGCCACGAGGTCCTTTGTTATGCTAACCAGCCATGGAAGATTTCCAATTCAATTTCACCTGAACGCTGGTCAGCAGCACGCTCCATTGTATGCCGTCCCTCGGGTCCTGGAGCCCCCCCACCACCACCTCCACCTCCACCACCACCACCATTGCTACCAGTGCTGCCTCTCCCCTGTCGTCTCTCAAACTGCAATTTTGCCACTGAGGAGGGTGGATGTGTGAGTTGGTTTTGTGTGTGTGTGTGTGTGTATCTGCGTGGTGTTGGGTGTGAGGGAGGGGGGGGGGTGTCCTGAGATTGACAGGCGACTGGATACTCTTGCCATATTATTCGCTGCGTTCTGTCCTTGTGTGCGCAGTGGGCCGCAGAGAGGATCACAGTGAAATGAGATGATATTAATTATCCTAATCCTGATAGCTCTCTCTGGAGCTGCTTCCACTCATCTGTCTCAGGAGAGGACTTGGATGGTCAGACAGAGAGAATGTCAGAGAAATTAAATGAAAAGCCGATAAATTCAGTGGAGAATATCCCCAAACAAAAACACTGCTGTGTATCTCTCTCTCTCTTTCTGAGAGAAGGTAGATTTGCTGTTCTGTCTGTCTTCCCCCCTTTTTTCTTTTCACGGTTGCTTTGATTGTCCCTCTATTTAACATATTTCATTCACATTTTGCAACTCAAAAGAGTTCTTTCTTTGCCTGGTTGAAATATCTTAATTTGGAAGGGGAAAAAAAAAAAAAAAAGACCTGTTGGAATAAATATAATTTAAAAATACAAAATATTTTCTTGCTTCTCAAACATAACTATCATTACTTCTCAGTTTCCACGCATTTACATTCTCATGCACGCGCATCCTCTCGCAAAGCATTTTGAAATTATTATTTATATATTGCCTAAAAATGTATTTTCTGATAAAAATCAAAGGGGCAGTCCTTTTTTAATTGAACATCACTGAAAAAAGAGCTCATAATAATTGAACCAGAGTGGAGCGGCAGGCTGCCTGAATAGGCCTGTATTACATAGAGATTTGTATTAAGATCAAGCCCCTACAGTGATGAAGTAACACAATGCTCAGCTGCAACCATTTACTCCCATACGAGCATTAAGAGAAACTTTCTCACTCTCTCATTATACTTGATGATTACATTATTTTAGTGGTGTCACACTCCAGTGGGCTGAGTTTGATAACGTGACTCTCAGAGCTCTCACTTATTAATTAGTTTTTCTTTTTATGTCATGAAAGAAGCATCTTGGTTCTGTTGAGTGAAATGCAACTTGAAAATATTCTGCCCAGTTGGTTTCAACTTGCGTTTAATGCATCTGTGTGAGAGAGACTGTCTGCGTTTGAGCAAATGCAACGACACCTCCTGGTTTTACGTCTTTGTTCTGTTTTTGAATGTCGCTATTGTACGCAGCAGGGAATCCTGCTCTCCTGTGCACAATTTCTTTATAATAACCATTCATATTACTGCACCCAAAACACAGTGTTGTTTGGAATTAATTGATTTGTCGTTTATCTCTGCGTTTGCATGGTTGTTTTTTGATTCTGATAGTTCTTTGTTTCGGTAATGCAGCACATCAACACAAATGTGCAAGCAAAAAAAAAAAAAAAGAAGGCCTAATCCTGGCCTGAAGTGGAGGTACAGCATATTTAGAGCGCTTTTGATTGTGAAGGTTGTTATTATTGAATTTGAGTGACGATCGCGGTCGTTTGATCGTGAATCAATGCCTCGCTGTTCGTTCTGATGTGCTTGAGGGGACGCAGGAAGTGCAGAAATTGTTTCATGGGGGCATTTTGCATTTCTTCATCTTTGAGGGGCTCTTGTTTTCTCTCTCTTGAGCTCGCCCTGTAGCCTGATGAGACCCCTTCCCACCCCCCCCAACCCCAACCCCCCCCCCAACTCCCCCCCCCCAAAACACACATACACAATCATAATTCTGAAACCGCCGCACCAGACTAAAGGAAGTGAGCAGAAAGCTGTTTAGCCCTAGTGCCTGAGGTATCAGTGCCAGCATAGAGTGGCACATCCCCCCCCCTCCACCCTTCAATAGGCTTGTGAAGTGTGAAGTATATTTTTGTTCTTGTGTTTTTATACCAATTTTAATTCCACAGCTGCATATCTGAGAAGCAGGATTTCCTTGGTTAGCTTCCCAGATTTTCTTTCTCTCCATCTTGCTATTTCCCTCCCCTTGTATCCTCCCTCTATCTCACCCACCCCGTCTCGTTCTCCTATCCCTACAATCCATAACCTCCCTGTGTCTCTTTTCCCAACACCCCCCCCCCCACCCCACCACCACCACCACCACCACCACCACCAACACTCCCACCCCCTTCCGTTGCCTGGGGGCTGATTATTTTAGTGGAAATACCGCCATCGTGTATCTTTGCCAGATTCTGCCAGCCCAAGCCTCTGCCACCCCGCCCCTCCCTCTCTCTCCCCCCCGCCCCCATACCCACATCCCTCCACTTAGAATAACCAATCTGATGATGTGACAGTTTCTTTCTCCCCATAGAAAATCTGCCTCTAACCCTTTTCTCTCTCTCCCTCTCTCTCTTGCATTGGATTCCAGCCTTGTTTGACATGTTATGGAAGGGTTTCAGGTTCCCACCTCCGCAATCCTTATTCTATCCCAGGGAAGCGGTTGGCATGGGAATCTTAATACTTGGCAAAGAGGTGCAAGGAAGGAGGGGGTGATATTTAAAAAAAAAAAAAAATCTCTTTCAACACACTCCATCTCTGTAGTTTTCCTCCCCGTAAAATATCCTCTTCATTTGGAGCAGTTTGTCTGATTTCGCTCGGCTCTTCTTCAACTTTCACGGAAAGTAAAAATGTCAAGGTTGCATCAGAGAGAGAGCGTTCTTTCGTTTATTTGTCCCGTCATGCCAGCATTGTATGCTGTTAACATTGGCTTGAGTTCACGGTAATGAGTTGAAATCAGGTCAGGTCAAAAAACTTTGACGGAAGAGGCGTGAAGGCCTCGTTCTTTATAATACGACGTAGACGGATAAACGTAAAGCGGTGGCATCCGTCACATCCTGCGGCGAAGCCGACCTCCGAGACCGAAGCACATCTGCGGCCTCCCCTGATGCTAATCACACACACCAGACTGAAAACACACCTTTAGAATCCACTTGACCAACTTGGTGTGATGGTAGTCATCAACAAAAAATAAAAAAAAAATTATTATTTTTTTTTGTCATTATCTGTCATCAGCATCATTGTCATGCAATCATTTACAGTTAGAATCTTCCAATTACCGTTCACTTATGTTGGTTTAAGTTATTTTTAGGCACAGGGTAAAGCCTGGAAAGAGGTTAATCAACACTCTCTTGTTATATTGTCTCAGTTAACGTATTGCCCGATCGCCCCCCCCCCACCCCGGTCTCTTGCTGTCTGTTTTTCCACAATGGCTCAGCAGTGCTGGGATCTGGCTGCCTACAGATAACTGCAGTCTTTGTGCAACCCATTCTGAGCAGATACATGCTCCACCATTCAGACAGGGGTTAGGTTATTTATTTGTGCAGTCTGATCATTTACTTGCATTTACATCACATGTCCATGAACTGATATGTTTATACCATAAATTTTATGGATTAAACTGCCCATCATGCAAGTAAAAAAAAAAAAAAAAAAAAACCACAGACTGGTGGGAATGTAAGGAAGAGATCATTTAATCTCCCAAATCAACAGCTCAATATGTGTCCCCCACCTTCAAGGGACACGTATGCATTGGATTTCGTCCCATATTAACATGCATGAGCGCGGAGATGGGTGCAGATAGAGCCTGTATATACCGCTTGTTTATCAATGTGAGGCTCTTCTCGGCATGCAGAGCAGCCTGGCGGCCCCCAGTGTGTGGCTGAGCAGTCAGAGCTGTCATTGTTTAACGCCTCCCTTGATTAGTTTACTCTCGCCTGATTAGAAATTAATTAAAATGATGACACAGATCCCAGAAGAGGAGAGGGAGGAGGAGGAGGAAGAAGAAGAAAATGGTGTACAAGCGGGGGGGGGGGAGAAGGGAGAGGTGAAAGGAGGGTTAGTGGTTTGTGGGTGTAATGTCCAGTGGGGAAAGGGTGACGTTAAGTCAGGGAGAGTTTAGAAGGAGAGTCCAATAGGGAGGGATTTGTTGTGGAGAGTGTGGCAGGCATGACGGGTAAGTGTTTTGGGGCAGATGCGGGGGGGGCGAGGGGTAGCGATCAGGGAGTGGTGCTGGGGGGGGGGGGACAAACATGGCTTAATGAGTGACTCTTGTCGCAATCAGAACACCGTTTCCTCATGCATTCTAATGAGCCGGATGATGCAGTGGAGATTGGTTCACGCTCTAATTTATTCAATATATTTTGTGTATTCACCCTGTTTATTTAATAACAGGGAACCATGCACATTAATCAACCATCTCAGCCATCATCACATCAGCGCAAAATACTCCTGAGTGAGTTTTTCTTTTTTTTTTCTCCACCGTTCTGCTCGGGTCATGTCACGGCTTCTCTCTCAGCACAAGCATGGCTGGCAAACATTTGGTGGGGTGGGGTGGGGATGCTATCTCCTTCTTTTGCTTATTGCATCTGTGGTGGATGTGGTGAGTGTTGCCATGCAAGTCAGAACAAAAGCTTTTGAGTATTACATCGAGGCCCGATAACATCGCGCTTGAGCAAATATCAGTGTTGTAAACATTTTGAGTGTGTAGCTGAGGCTTTACACGTCACCCATGGATGATCCTGTAATTCTCTCTGCTAATAATTCTCCCTGGAGTCTCACCCCACCCCACTTCCTCCACCCCCACCCCCAACCCCCGTTGTCTTGATGCTCTCCTCCCGTCTCACACTCCTGTCTTCTGTGGACGGAGTGACTGGAGATCAGACTTTTAATTCACGGGGAGAATTTTTCAAAGTTTAGTCTTCTTAGTAACTAAAGGTCTAATTTTCCTTTCACCTCCTCTACAACAATCTTGTCCAGTTCTCTGCTGCCAATCTCTTTCCCAATTTTCCAGGACCATAATGTAGTCAGAAAGGGGTTGTAAAAGGTTGTGCATGAGGCCTGTGGGTGCATTTGTGTGAAGAGGTGGTGGTGGTGGTGGGGGGGAGGCCTTGTGGTGAAGAGACTAGTGGGTTTCCCATAGCAATGAGGGCCGGTGGTTCTCCTGGTAACCTAATTGGCATGTGTTTCCTGGCAGGTCTCATTGTGGCCTCTCCTAATCACTGTCCCCCCCCACCCCAGCCCTAACAAGAGCGACCTACAGTACTGCTGCTGCTCTGAAGGAGCACGTCTTTTGTTGTTTTATTTCTTTCTCTTTTTTTTTTTTCCCTTCTTGTCTGTCCTCACCCACCTCGTCCGAACAGAGGGACTCGTTGAGACGGGCCTGATTACCTCAGTCACAACCAGAAATGTGTGTGTGTGTGTGTGTGTGTGTGTGTGTGTGTGTGTGTGTGCGTGCGTGATCTTGCCGTTTTTTTCCCCCCCTCCACACCATAAAACCAGTTGGTTTATCGGGGGCAGACTGCTGCCCAACTGAGCATGTAGACCGTAATTGGGAAATGCTTTAAATAATTTCTAATTAGTACAAGTGTGGTAATAATTGGCTGGGTAATCTGAGGATTAATTAGCGGTGTTGTGTGTGTGAGTGAGCGACTGAGTGCTTAGCGAACATGTGTGCGGGACATTGTGTACGCCCACATATGCATGTGTGTGTATGCGGGTCGATGAGCGTGTGCGTGTGTTTTTATGTGTGTGTGTGTGTGTGTGTGTGTGTGTGTGTGTGTGTGTGTGTGGACACAGTCGGGCCTGGACAAGCGGTTTGAATAGACCCCAGGTCCTGCAGCTTGCTAATGGAATCCTGCCCACTCAAGGAGGTCTGTGGAGGAGGGAGGCCAAGACAGAAGTAGCTTTGTTGGCCAAGTTGTACTGTGGGTGCCCCCCCCCCCCCTTCCCCATGCATCCTCCCCCCCCCCTTCTCTTATGACCCCCACCTTATTTAACAGCTAACCTCGCCTCCACCTCCCCTTCACCTCGCCCGGCCGACCGAGCCCCAGTCACCCTCACCTCCCTCGCTGTGCACACCGCTCTCATCTTCTTTCTTTGGCTAAATGACACGTTTTATTTTCTTTGACCCAGTGTGCTCCTGGGTGGGGGGGTAGGGGGTAAGGGGTAGGGGGGGGGGTTGGTGCATGCCCACAACTCCCCCTCTATTTTTACCTAGATGCATTCGTCTGGCACTTTCCTCCTCTCCAGTTATGTTCACCCCCTTCCATCCATCTCAACATATTTCCCTCTTACCATCTTCCCATGGAGGAGAGGCAGCGCTCGCACTCGGCTCTTGAGTTGTGTACTTCCACCTGGTCCACCCTCTAATTACTGCATCCTTTCTTTTGTAAAAAAAATAGGAATGGAGGGAAAAAAGAAGGAAATGAAGAGCAAGAAGAGGACAACCACTTGTTGCTCCAAGCATTGCTTTTACAACTCTCCTCATTGAATTGGTGTCACTGAGCAACAAGAACGGTAAGCTTTCATAGATGTATTGAATTAGGAATCTTTTCCTAATTTCCCCCCAAAAAAGCTTTGGTTATAAAAAAAAAAAAAAAAAAATTCAAGGTCTGCATCAGGAAGGATCTCATTGTCATCCTTACCCCCCCCCCCCATGTTATTATTTACCATCCATTCTTTTCTTAACATCCACGTTGTCAATCACCTCCCCTCCCACTCTGTCACCTCCCGTCTCTCTTCGCCGTCTCTCCGGGTGACAGATGGCTGTGAAGGCCACGCAAATGGAGAGCAGGAAGCAAGTCAACAAACAAGCTTGGATCAATACGGGAGACTAATTGAACAACGACACAAACAAATCTGCATGCAGCCCTGCTCTTGGTCATTTTTTTTTTGGTCTTCGTACCTCTCAACAATCTCCAAATGTTCGCCTGGCGGGCAAAGCTGAGCTTACATTTACTGTAATTACATTTCCTAACACTATGTCAAAAATAATTATTAATTTATTGATAGGAAGAGAGGCGTACATTCATAAAAATGATAATATTTCTGATTTTTTTGTGACATTTCACTTGGTTTTTTTTCTCATTGTATTACAGTATTTTCCGCACTATAAGGCGCGCTGGGTTATAAGGCGCACCTTCAGTGAAATAAAAATAATAATAATCCCCATATATAAGGCGCACCAGATTATAAAGCACATCTGATTATAAGGCGCACCTTCAATAAGTGACCTCTTTTAAATCCTTTTTTCATATATAAGGTGGGCTGGATTATAAGGCGCACTGTCGGTTTCTGAGAAAATTAAAGGCTTTTAGGTGCGCCTTATAGTGCGGAAAATACTGTAAATGTAGGTAACATTATTTATTGACTTTTATTAAAGTGAATGCATTTACTCTTTCCATCATTACGCAGAACAATGATGAAAACATGAGCATCACTGAGAAACAATCACTGACTGTTCTTACATATATTCTCCCTAATCTTTATCTCCTGCAGCTGATGACCTTCATGGTGTCTCTGACTGATAACATGCAGATTTATCTCATGGTGTTTATCGCTCCTTTGCTAATTTGGTTTGTAAGATGCATTTACAAAGGTTTCACATTTATTCCGACAGAACCTGCTCCAGTAAGATGCTTTGCAAACAGAGGCAGGACATGGGTATGAAGCAGTCCCCCTTTTCCCTAAGTGATGTCTACTCATACCATGAGACTGGTGTGGGTGCCTGGCCCATTCTCTGACATTTACCAGGCTGGTACAAGGACGTACCCGTTCCCTTCCCCTCCTCTTCTTCCTCCCATTCCTCCCAGTCAATCAGACTGGTCTGAAAAGGAGGCTGATAAGCCCATTGTCTGGCTGACAATGTCTTGGTGATAGGCCCATACCGGCCAACTGGATGGTGCTCTGTCACCTCTCTTCCTGCGTCAACCCATTCCATATTTCCTTGCCCTGAACCCCTCTGTCCTCACCCCTCTTCTCTCCACAACCCTTTTTTTTTATTTTTTTTTTACCCTTTTTCTCCAAACTCTCTTATGCCCCTTTGCCTTTGCCATGCCTGCACTCCCTCCTTGCTATCCCTCCATGACCTGATCTTCTCTCCCCTCTCTGCTCACCCTTTCCTCTCCTCCATTGAGTGGTGCGGAGCCACCAGAGGGAACTCATTAGTGCACTGCTCCCAGGTTAATTGGCTAGCTCAAAGAAAAGGACTGAGAAAGAAGAAATGAATAAGAAGAACACCCACTCTGTCCAGGAAGAAAAGGGAATTGACCTGCATGTTTCTCACGCTGGCAGCTCCTCTAAACAGTGATGCAGCTGCTGTCAGGCCAGATGTTTTTCTCTTCCACTGATTAGTCCTGCTAACTGTGCACGCTGAGGGGGCCAAGGCCTCGGCCTCTATTGTTGGACTTATCTACAATAGAACTACATAACAAATCTGTAAGGCGCCCTATGCGACAGGTTCATATTTCTCCACGAAGGGAAGTACGATAGCATCAAGCTGAATTGAAAGTGTTATCCACCGTGTATCAGGATGAGTCAATGCAGAGATGGCGGCGTTGGATCTCATTGGTGCGCATGTCCAGAGCAGAGCAAGTGGCCGGGACCCTTTATGTCCTGAGAAACAGAGGGAAATGACTCTTGAGAGAGTGTGTTGTAAGAGTGGTGCTTATGACAATACCAGGAGCGTGTGAGTGGAGTCTGGAGTGCTGTCCACTCTTTAATTAACCATGCTGCTTCCTGTCACCTCGGGCAACCAGCACATGGCAGCAAGAAAATGACTGGCCTTACAATGTCAAAACAGTCATAAATAAATCAGGATGGGACATTCATGCTGTGACTGGAGCAAAGTCGCTGAAATGATTTTCATTCTACCCATAATCAATATGTATTTACAAAGAGCCAATATGCAAACTCACTTTAATATAATTATAATTACTTTAGGTTAAATACTATGAGTTTTTAGAAATTTTCCACAAGTACTCTTTGCAATTTTTAATATTTTTTTCACAAGACATTCACAATTTTTAATTATAAATCCATTCCTAAATGCCACTTTCTGCCAACAAGGACGTTTTCCTCCCCAAAGAGCCACAATTAGAGGAATCAGGGGTTTCCATCAGAAGCTGTATAATAAAGGTGCTGTTTCAACACCAATCCTGACTATTACAAAAAAAAAAGTTTATAAAAGCAGAGAAATGCTGCAACAATAAGTAGTTAATATAAAAAAAAAAAATTACAAAAAAAAGCTCAACTTCATGAGCAGTCAAGAATTAAGAGCATGTATTTTTCGTGTGTCAAATAAAAACATTTCAAGTGGCTGCACTTAATTTTTGGAAACCTGAGTGACAAAAGGAGGACTTGCATAGTCTTATAATAGAGAAAGTCTAGATCTTCTATGATAATTCAAAGAAAACTGTTGCTCATCAGTGAGTTTACCGGAACAATATTGCTCCCTCTTTTGCAAATACTTTTCCAATACAGCAAATAATTACTGATCTGAATCATTAGATCAAACATTTACCATCACATGACATATTTTATGTCATCGTGAACCACTAACTTTGTGATTATGGATAACTGTGTACTGTCATGCGTGTGGGATCCAGAGCTGCTAATATATAAGTACTGTCAGGAAGGAGGTTCCTTCAGGGTCCACATCATCATGGAGCCACTAGAATGAGTTTTAGGTGGATGGGGGGGCTGGCAGGAGGACACAGGAGGCCCGAGGAAAGAATAGACAGCTCCTGTTCTCCCTGCCATTCCTCCACTTCTCTCCTCTGGTTTTCTCTGGTGAGATGAAAACAGGATCAGTGGTTCTCTGGGCCCCAGCCAGGACAGGGATCATCTTCATATGAGAGAGGGGTGGGGGGGAACTCGCTCTAGATGGGCTTCTCTAGAGGTAAAAGCAGCAACAAGCTGGCTGTCTTCACTTCTCTGCCTCAGTTTGTTGGTCATCACTGCTAGTAGCCCCCACCCCTGCCCATCAGCCTCCCCCCTTTTGCCTTTTCAGCAGGGAGAGAGAGAAAGCAAAAAAGCAAGACAGGAGGCATTGCATAGATTTGCTGCCATTGTGTGTCAATCATTCTATGTGTGTGTGTGTGTGTGTGTGTGTGTGAGAGAGAGAGAGAGAGATTAGCTCTGTCAAAGCCGTGCTCTTGCGTCCTCATACAGTAAGGCCTTGAAGATGGGGGTGGGGGGGGTGAAGGTGCCAATCGTCCTGCCGGTTTACCACTCGATGGTGTTTGTGTGCACGTATGTGAGACCAGGGCTACATTTGCTCGTCTGTCGTCTTGATAAACTGAGTGTGTGAGAGTTTATTTTTGAAGTGAATTCAAGTCGAGTTACTTTCTTTTGTTGGACAATGAAGCAGCAAATCTGCACAAATAAAAATACACCAGTACAGTTAGGATGCACACACACACACACACACACACACACACACACACACACACACACACACACACACACACACACACACACACACACACACACACACACACACACACACACACACACACACACACACACGGTATTCTTTCCTCTGCTGGTCAGTAACATACAACCTTCGCTCTCTGTCTCCTTTAATTTTATAGTCCCGTGCTTTCTTTCTCCCTCTCTTCTCCCTCACACAATAACACACACACACACACACACACACACACACACACACACACACACACACACACACACACACACACACACACACACACACACACACACACATCGTTTTGCTCATGTCAGAAGTGGGTGTGCTGAGTATTGCCTTGAGCAGCAGATGAACATGAAATAAACACAAACTAGGGTAGTGACAGTTTTAAATCGGCTTTAGATCACTATGAAAGGTAAAGGATTAGGATGCTTTTTCCAGTCCTGAGGAGATAGGACACAGTCTTGGAGGAGAGCCCACTCCTCTCAGCCCACTGTGGGATGGGTGTCTATCTTCTAATCTTCTGAAGCACTTTTACAACATTTGCATCTGGGATTGCCTGTATAGTCCGCATACGCCTGTCTGTAGAGGCTACGATAAAAAACGGATCATTTACACAAAGATGGAAAAATAATTTTCTCGTGTGATGTATCATAAGTTTCACTAGTTTTTCAGTTTATTGCTAATTATAATAATTAACTATATTTTATTACCATCATGATATGTATTATAAATTTGATGCTGTATGTCATATTTTCATGTGTATTATGTTTTGTCAACACAACTCAACAATTAATTCATTATTTAAATCTTTTTATTATTAGTATTTTGAATCCATTTTATCGTTTTCTTGTGTGGTTTTTAGACCTCTGCATTTCTTCTTTGAAATGTATATATTTGATATTAATTATTATTATTATTATTATTTCAGGAATAAAAATTACAGGCATTTTTTTGTTCTCTGAAATGGTTTTAATCCTAAATATTTTGATTATATTAATTAACTAACTGATGTCATTAATTCTTTTATAAAAAAAAAAAAAAAAAGAAAAAACTACAACAAAAGTTTCTGGCCACGCTTTCAGAATAAACCAGGAAATTTCATTCAGTCAGTGTTTACTCAGTATCTTTACTTTAGGGTTTTTATGTTTATTTTAATTTGTATTAATAGTGTATAAACGGTTCAATCATGGTTTGATTGAGTTTTTACCGTTTTTTTTATTTTTATTTTGACCAAACCAGGCATGAAACCGTCCCGTGGAGACGATTCTTTTTTTTTTTTTTTTTTTTTTTTTTTTAAATTTGTTCCTATAATGTTATTCCGTCACTTTCTCTACCGAGTGTACGGAGGGAGCGCGCAACAAAATTAAATTAAATTTTCTATTGAAAATGTTGCTGTTGTTATTCAGATGCTGGTTTAGGGTCTTTTGTGCGAATCTAATTATTCTCCACTATCAGGACGGTCCACAGGGTAATTAGTCACTTCTCACCAAAGTCCTCCCTGCATCCTCAGATTCTTATCACCATAACTCTGACATTTTAAAAGAGACATTTTTGTCTCCTTTATGATAGCCGGATATTTTTTTAAAATATATTATTCCTTGGCGTTGTCCTATTTATAAAACAATTTGGTGAAGCAGTGTGCGCGTAAAATAGCCACTGCTTTTCCGAAAGCGCACCTGCCATTCAATTGTTTCGCGCTGGAGGAGATGGGGGGGGGGGGGACGTTGCTGTCTGTTTTCTAGACAGGCAGAAATGTTGCGTGGGGCCAATCAGCGCAATAAAGCCGCGTGGAGTTGGGAGGAGAGGTAAAGAGCGAAGGAGGAACAGCAGCCTGAAATCAAAAGGAGCGCATGAATAGGTTTTTAGGTTCGGCCTGGAGAGACGTCCGGAGCTAGGAGGACAATTCAGGGGCTCTCAGTGAATGGCGACACTTGGATAAATTGGTAAATTTGAGTGTCTGTAATATTCTCCACGGTCTCTCTGACATAAAATACATGATCAAATACACTGGAAATAAGCTTAAATATTGATTTAGGGAAATAAATAACAGTTTAAAGTAAAATAAAAACGTGTATAGTTCTTAAAGCTCCTGCTAAATTAAATTGATTTGATCAGGCCATCATCGTAGTGGTTACATATATAATATATTATATATATATATATATATATATATATATATATATATATATATATATATATATATATATATATATATATATATATATATATATATATCAGCTACAAATGCCATTTTATTGTTATTCACCTCCCCCACCCTCCTCAACGACACTACCTCTGAATGGATTTTTTTCTTGAAGCATTCATTTGATTTTCTCTGTGCTGTTTTCAAGGCTGAGGCTGACTAATATGGTCTGTGTGTAGCTGGTGATCAGACATGGTTATACCCCAATGGTCTCAATTTAAAAGACCTCCTTTCTAAAATCAGTTTAATACCTTCTTATGCCCTTGATGCACAAGCACCTTTTTCAGTAGTTCTGACTTCCTAATTCTTACCATCCCAACAATAAATTTTACCTGGTGTCTGCAGGAGTGCTTATGTTTGACTGCATTCGCTGCTGTAATCCTGTGATTCTTTAATCCATTATGTAGATTCTGCCACCTGTAGGCTGTGACCTTTAGGCAGCAGAGGAATGCACAGCTATTGTGCAGGATGTGCACTTATGTTAGAGCAGTTTGAGAGAGTCATAAAAAATATGTGTTGTGTCAAAACACATAATGCACAATAAAAGGAGGAAACAGCAGTGATCACATTAGCAGATCATTGGTCTCAAACAGACACACAGCTGAAGCAGTGGCGACTTACCAGTAATTAAGATGGGATGATAACAACAGCACCATAAGTGTGTGTGTCTGCGACGCACCAAGTTTTACATGTCTATATGTGAGCCTGCAAATATCAATTTATTTGTGTTTCATTCCTGGCAAGTGTTGATAATATGTGATTCTGTTAAGAAGAGAAAAATGGGGGTGGGGGGGTGGTGGTGGCTGGGAGTGTTTTCTAATCGGAATCACTGTTGATTTGTTGTCACCTGCTCCCAGACAAAAATGGTATTTCCTGGCCGTCCTCATCCACGTCTGAGTTATCTGACACCCAAAAATACGGCTATGGGGGAAGCAAAGGAGACGAGGCACCACAGCCTTATCCCAGTAAGGAGATGGATTCTTATCAGATCAGGCTAGGAAGTTTATTTTATGGAGTAAATCTGTATAGAGGGGATAAAGAAATGACACATCCCTTGCGGACACAAAGGAAGAAGGAGATTAGTCCTCCAGCAGCATATATGGCTTTAGTTCAACCTGACAGGCAGCGGATTGAAAGGTCATGAAATAATAATCCCCCTATTCTTCTGGTCTAATCCTACGAGGGTGTGTTTCACTATGGGAACGTATAGGCTGAGGCTATGTGCTGCAGAGTAGATGTTCATTTTGTGCTGTCACTGTATTTAGATAGGCATCCAACACTGATTTAAATTAATTAGACTAATTATGATTGAAGAGGGGATTTTTTTTTTTATATAAATGAATGTCAGCATGTCTGTCTCTGATGTTCGGGGTTTTAGGCTCTTTTTTTATATATTTTTGGTAATTCATGTTTGTATGTCCTGGAGGTGATTTTTCTGGTTGTCTTTTTTTTTTTTTTAAATCAACATGTCAGGGGTTAAAGAGACATTGCAAAGATATTCCAAACCCTTTCCTAAAGCATAACACACACATTCAAAATAAGGATGCATAATACTATTTTTTTTTCAGCCGTTACAAATTGATGATAGTTATTTGAGACACAAATAATTTCCCATGTTTCTGACAGAAAATAAACCCACAGCTTGTAGTTTATACACACCTGTAGGCAAAGGCTACGACACAGTAGCTGAGTGTTAAATAATTTATAATAGTCCATCGTTCAGATAAGCTTTGTTGTGGTAACACTACAGTTGTGTTCACAAAACTTGTTATGTCATCTAAGCTGCGGTTCTTTCCAGTCTGACATCATGAGCCTGACAGTGGAACGCTGCATTTTTTTCTGTGTTTGTTGATGGATTGCAAGGCAACTTTAATTTGCATTCTGCCACTTTCAAGTGTTTAGAGGCTTCTCTTGTTAAATCAAGTAATTTGCTTTCTGAGTAATTCTCCCACCGTGAAGGAAGTGAGGAAGGAGGAAAAGGAAAAGCTTCCATTCGTCCATCTACCTGTTGTTGGGTTTCTTCTCCAGAGGATAACTCATGGATTGTTGAATATTTTTCTACTAAAGGTTCTACACACAACAGCCAGGCACTGATGTGTTACCTGCACCCATTTAGGAGCGTTTTCTCATTTTTATTTTTTTCTGTTCCTATTGTTACCCTTTGGACTCGGCCTCATTCTGGTGGTTGGTTTCATTTCCAGAGCAGATCTCAAAACTAATTCAGTTTTTTTTTTTTTTTTATCAAAACTTTCCACAAAGAACCATGAAGTATGAAAGTTGTACCTTTTGCTATTTATGAACTTTCATTATTGTATTATTTGTTTCTATGGTTACAAGTTGAATTCAGACTCATCCTGTCTGTGGGATTTGTCTCAGATGAGGGTTTCTGGGCCATAGTTCAAAAATTGCTAAATGTTTTTCTTTCATTTGTACTAGAGAGGAATCTGGAATCATTTCATTCTATCTTTCTTCAGTGACATGCACTAATGGTGAGGGATCCTAAATATTTTATGCTCCACAATTTCTTTATCGATCATTAGCAGATCATATACATTTCCTCATATTTGGCCAGTAATTTATCACTTCTGTCCTGTATGTGCATCTCTAATCTAGTGTGATGCAAACACACATATCCACCCAGGGAGTGAATTGAGTGTGTGTCCATGTGTGTACATGAGAAACAGGGGCATATTATGCCACTTAGGGAAATTTGATGTAGCATAGTCGATGTGTGTTTTTGCACGTGTGTGCGTGGGCATGTGTTTTTGTGTTTGGAGTGCGGTGGGTAGAGAGGTGAGGAGATGGGGGCACAGTCTACCCAATCGCCTGATAATCAAGCATCGAAAATGAGAGAGAGAGAAATTCAATGCAAACTAATGTGTTCCACACAATTACTCGATTAATAATTCTTATTCCATTACAGTGCCATGGAGACTCAGAGAAAAGAAAGAGATGGTGGGAGAGAGAGAGATTTTCGGAAATAGCGACCGACACAAGGAAAAGGGGGGGAGGCGGGAGAAGCAGGCGGGGGGGAGAGAGAGAGAACATCAGGCTGAGAGATCTGCAGTGGCTGTATATTTCCCTATGCCTAGTTAAGGCTGCAAGGCAGGGGTCAGGAAACTTAATTATAGCATAAGTGGATAGAAACTGCAGAATGATAAAGAGAAACATGCAGACAGATTGGAATGGCAAGGACAGGTTTAATACTATTTTCTCCCATCTGCTTCCCTCCCACAATACAAGTACAACCCAGACCTGCAATCACACAAGGAAACAGCCCATATGCCCCGCTCAACAATAACACTAATGCATATCAAAATTACATACTCGACAACTGCAAGACATTTTGCATGGCCACTATTACTTTCCAATTTTGAGGGTTCAAGAAAAATGCATATCCCATGTAATGGTGATATCATAGGAAACTTATTTCCATTCTGTGTGTCACAGCTTCAGATAAGCATTCACCTGTGAATGAACAAGAATTATTAAACCATATCTCCACTCGTGGAGCAGCTGAATAAATAATCTTTTAATTTTTAAGCCTGCCATTAATTCATCATCCTCTCCTATTTATTTATTTTCCTTAATATCTCAAAGTCCAGGTTTTTTTTTTTTTTAGGAGGCTACACGCATGTCTTTCACGTGTCTTGATTTGGATTTCAAATTGGTGAACGTCAATGGGCGGCCCGATGCACACATCCTCTGTGCGAGCTCTGCAATCTATTTGCACTGTACTAGATTTGCATATCTGCAGCTCATGAAGCAAGGATTTTAATTTCCTCCTGCTGGAGATAAATATCACCTTGTTGGAGCAGATGGGTGGAGGCAGGATGGGGTCAATGAAGAAGAAGCAGGACAATGACACTGGTTCAGGAACTGAATGGCCAGAAGTAATAAAATTGCACAATTTCCATACAGCGGAGTTTTTAAAAAAATATATAAATTAGGATCAAATGTGATATCAGGAGATTGTAACGAGATGTGGGAATTATATTCAGCGTACCACATGGTTTGCACACGTATGCATAGAGAGAGAGAGAGGACACGATTTGTGACTGACAGCATATTTCTCATAGGAAACCGCCTCCAAAATTGAAAATCACTTATTGTAACTATTTACCTTAAAACCTGACTGATCTTAAATTCTAAATGACAGCATTTCCATCTAATGCCGTTTAAATACAACATAATTCACATATATTGTCCTCGTCAATATCTGTATTGAATATAATTAATGCTCACTGTAGAGCTTGATTCTATGTCTTGCCAGTTGTGCTATATTGTACAGATCGCCGTATGTGAGGTGCCATATATACGAATTAGTGTCAGCTAAGCACCTTTCACATTACAATATTACACACAATGGAAATGATTAATTAATTTCAGAAAGATGGGATTTAATCAGCGTCTGAGTTTGAATTTAGTTCACATGTACGGCTGTAATTAGATGTAAGATTAGACAAAGTGAACTTTGCTTGATTTTAACTTTAAATTAAAGGACGTGCTTTGTGGGACCTTCAACGTTTTCGTATGCCACTTGTATTAGACATGGGAGACGGGGATTGCAAGAGTAGTTTCTGAATACTGAACCACTCATGTGGGACTTATGTAAACCTCTTGTTATTTTGATGTAGGAACCTTGTAATTAGAGTGTCTCTACAGGGGACGGTTCTCCTGGTGGAGAACCAGGGCCGGGCTGGAGGTGACGGTGGGATGGAGGAGCAGATTGGGTCGAGAGGAGAGCACTCGTGTCCTTTTGGTAGCTCCTATTATCTTGCATTTATTTAGACACCAATATCAATCAGGATCCAAAGTCATGGATTCCGCTAATGACGCCAGCTAGAGTTATTAATTAAAAGCAGTTTCACACACACACACACACACACAAATGCATGCATTGCACATGTGCAAACCCTCATGTAACAAGTTCATCTGATTTTCAAAGACGCCACACGGTCGGATAAGGCGAGAGAGAGAGAGAGAGAGAGAGAGAGAGAGAGAGAAAGAAAGAAGGCAAGAAATCTGCATCACAGTACTAATTTAATCAGACTTCAGTAATACCTCTTCTCCTCTCTCCCCAGGCAGCTTGTGGTTTCTCTGCTAGCTTGAGGAGAAGATGAAGGGAGCTTTCAGCCTCTTAGAAGATGAGGGTTAAAGAACGAAGAGATTAAGGAAGTGAGAGTGTGACTGAAAAGAGGGCTGGGGATTATGTCATCTAATTGATGTGCTCTCTTAATGTACCTTTAAACATGTGCCACCAGGGCCTTGCTTTTATAGTGCCTATTCACTCATGGGGGGGGGGTTAAAGTATGAACCCAGAAATACTTTGCAACACATGTGTGGCTCATGTATTGAGTGTAGTTATCAGGGTTTATGTCACTTTGATGTGTACACCAGATGTGGAGAGTCAAAGGAAGTCCATTTCTGCTCAGTTTCCCATACGCTGCCCTGCGTTTTACTGATCTCTATATCAAAAAAGAAATCCTTTATCAAATTGATCACAGGGACAAAATGTGTCTTTATTCTACATCTTCATCTGCAAAGAAGAATGTTCCACAATCTAGTCTAACTTAGACTCTGAGCAAAGGATTTATTCGACTGATGGGTTCTCCTCTAACTGCTGAATGAATTGTCTCTCAAATTGCTGCTTGTCTCAACAAAATGACAGCGTAGAGTGTGTGTGAAGATCTGCAGATCTTATCCATAAGAATGTTATGGGGTTAAGTGTACTTCGTGTGTGTGTGTGTGCGCGCGCGCACATGCAATCTTCCGAGTGTCTGCACTTGTGTGCGACCATTCGATTAAATCCACAGCTATCACTAACTGGATTAGCTGAGTGGACAGCAGAAGTCTATCATTGCTTATTGATTTCCTCTGATTCCCATCAGACCATCAGGGCAGGACATTCTTGAGCGGCCCCCGGTGGGAATCGGCGCTCTGGGCTCCAGGGTTAACGGATTGTGGTTCACGTATCTGAGAGGCTTCAAAGCAGGCACCCATCATTCCACGTCAGGAAAAGTCAAATAAGCCGGAGCTATCAGGAACAACAGATGCTCCGATCTCCCCACCCTGTGTGAGAAATACAGTTTGACTCCGTCTCAAGTGAACACTCAGGGATCGATCTAATCAATTAATCAATTAACCAGCTAAAGTGAGTGAGTCTCTTGTCGTGGATGAGGTGTACCGTTATATCCTGGAGGCAGCTAATAATTCTCTACTGGTGTTCAGACTTCTTCTGATTTCAAGCCACGGTTTGTAGGATGTGATTTATAATTCAGCATCTGATTTCAACCCCACTAATCAGTATAAATCAAACCTGATTTGACAACAATTCAATTTAGTTACACTCAATGCCCACTTTATTAGTCATACCTGCACAATTTATTCCCAATGTGCTGTTTTTCCACACGGTGATGATTCTATCTTTTTTCCATGACATCATAGCAAGCAGTGATGCAGTGAACAGATAATAATAAAAAAAATAATAATAAAAAGAATGAGTTTCCTTCATTTTTGTTGAAATAAATGAATAGTACAAATTCTATAAAATTATAGTTGAACCTAAATCAAAGACACAGAAATGCAAACACCAAGATTTATTTGATGGTAAAGTGTAGCTCGTTTTTTGGAGGCTTAAGCTATTTCAAACATTCTTTAATTAAGACATGTGGTTGGGCTTTATGGTGAGTTATTATATAAATATAAATATATAAATTTCATTTCATGTCCCAAAATATATTTTTTTAAATAAGCTGCCTCGTCAGTACGTTCTGTTTGTGCATCTCTCAATGTGCTTCAGTCTCTTTTGAAGTTTGCTGTTCTTGAACTGAGTGGCACCTCATTCATCTGCATAATGCTGGGACAAGAATTAAAAACTTTCTGCAGACTCACCGTAGAAAGCAGGAGGTCATCTGCCTCAAAAAGTAAGCTGGAGTTCCTCCTTAGATCAGATTCAGCAGAAGAATGAGTGACTTCCCTGATACTCACAGGCACTTTGAGTCAGAATAAAATATCAAACCTCTGGGGCAATGAGGTTGAATCGTCAGGGTTGTTTGTCCAAAAGATTTTGAACACCACATTAAAGCTCCTTTGACATCCTCGTTCACAAATTGTTTCTTTAATCCAAGTAGAGGAGAAGAAGTGTTGAGGCTAAAAGGGAAAAAGAGACAGAGAGAGAGATACTAGTGGAAGATAATAATCTAGTGGAAGCTGTCAGCAGTTCCTCCGTGGCTCGGGTGTCAAGGGCTGAAAGAGGTCCACGAAATTTAGTGAAATTAATAATAGTGTCTGTGAACAGGTGAAAGAGACAAGCATGACAAGGTTTAAAAGTGGAATCTGTGGATGCAGCTGTGACAGGACCAGGAAATTTAGTCCAATTAAAAGTGGTAATTGCTTTACTAATTTCTCCTATTAATTTCTCAGACTGTATGAAGGAGTGGGGGCATAATAGGCAGAATGGTTTAACCCCTCATTGTCTCCATTCCTTCTCTCACTGATGTCTATCCTTGTGGTTTAATAGCTCCTCTCAGCTCCCCACCATTTACGCTCTCACCTCTGGATCGTCCTGAGCTGGAAAAATATCTTTGTCTTTCATTTTTCTCGAACAAAATCATTCCATACTTGAAGAAATAATCATCACAGTATGGATAATCATTCATCTTGATCAGAACAAGTTTATTCCTCATCATCTTGAACGACATCAATATCATATCACCAATTGAACTACACTTATAGAAATAACAAGGATTCTGTTTTGAATGGTGGACTACTTTTTTCACTTTTATTCTTAATTTATTTGTGAAAACTGCAACCAAACTGGCTGACAGCAGTAGGTGTCTGTCTGTGGCCATCTTTTAAT
The DNA here is from genome assembly GCA_013358685.1 of Antennarius maculatus. Classification (NCBI taxonomy): domain Eukaryota; kingdom Metazoa; phylum Chordata; class Actinopteri; order Lophiiformes; family Antennariidae; genus Antennarius; species Antennarius maculatus. The sequence continues at coordinate 4,409,667 of CM023618.1, read as the reverse complement.
GATAACACAAGACAATACAAAAAAAAAAAAAGCTCACACAGAGTTGACTAGTTATTATTAATGATGTGAGAAAACTTCCCGAGATTCAACATGTGACTCATATCTGACTTGTTGATGGATTATTTAGCTCACTTCTAGTCAGATGGACTAGGATTATTGTTTTGCAATGCATCTAAACTCCTAAATTGCAGTTGGTTTGAAAAAAAAAAACCAAAACACACCGGTGAACAATTTCAAAACCATATTTTTTTTGGAATTGTTTATACAAACATCGATTCTGTTCTCTTACTGAATCAGATGCTTTTCAGACGGGATAGCTGGGGCTCCGTAAAATATAGAAGATGTCTGGGCCTGCTTTTCAGAAAGATGAGTTTGTGATTTGACAGATCGAAAAAAAAATTCATCAGTTTCGGCTTCAGATAACACCAGGCGATGGTACACACACCTGAAACACATCACACGTCACCTTTACACGTTACAAATGCATGAAGGACAGCAGAGCGTTTCCCCCATTCGTCTCGATGTGGCACTACTTTTATGTTGCTACCTCATATTGCTGTCTTGTCTGATTTGTCACATCTTTCAAAAAAGTACTGTGGGGACGAATGAACCTTCTCCTGTACTGTAGCGGACGAGGTGGTTAGCCACGTCATTTGTTCCCGTCTTGCTCCAAGTGAGTCGTGGAGGCAGTCCATTGAATTCCCATCCGTCATGGTTAGTTACACGCTTGTCAGATGCTCTCCCACTGCCCAGCGGTCTAGCCATCACCCCTGACCTGGAAGCATTATATCTAAATCGCATTACATGGCCTTGTGTTCTTTATGTCCCTTTTGAAGTCAGCAGAGTGAGACATCTGTCCAGCCCTGTTTGAGTTTACTTCCCACTCAGCCGCCACATCTTAATTAGCTGATCTGATTTTCTGTGCGTGTGTGTGTGTGTGTCTATTTGACAGTGTGCATCTATGTTTGTGTTGGCAGTGAGGAGTTTGTTTGTGGGCTGAAGGTGATTGACAGCCTGATGGGAAGATAATATGCTGAGAGCGACGACCAAAAGGACCTGGAATTCATTCATTGTGACGATAATGAATCTGAGAGAAAATCCTTGTGTTCGTTCGTAGAGCCATTGAGGGCTGGATGACACGGCCTTCCATTGTCAGCCACAGATGTCCCTCACTGAACGATGCTGCAGCACCTGAGTCCTTCCTGGCTAATAAGGTTGTAATTAACGCAGCCGTGAGAGGTGGATGGCCCTGAGATGAGCTCGTCCATTATAAATATAAAAGTAAAACCTTTCTAAGCTGTTTGTTTTTCAAACTAGACAATTACAATCTATATGTTTTTGGTTTTTTTCCCCCAAGTCTTGCAGTCTCTGAACGTATGACCAACTTCGCATGTACAGCTTCCATTTAGGTGTGCTATTCTCAAAGTTGGTGACTTGATGCTAACCATAATATATGATGATACAAAAAGCAAATTGGGTTCACTTTTCTTTTTTTTTTTCCTATTATGTGATCATGGTTCACTGTACATGGAGGCAAGCAAGGAAAAGTTATATTAAATTTATAGTGCAGTCAAAGACAGAAAAGCGATAGGTGGAGGTGGAAGACAAGACTTGTGTCTCTTCAACATTAAGGTCATGGTCATGCACCCACAGTGAGAAACATTCTGCTGTAAAACAGTTTCACTTGGAAAATAATTAGTCTTGCAGTACTCGACCTCTCCTGCCTCTCCACATACAGTCTGTGGAGTATGTGAAGCTCAAGGTGTGCTATTACTGCAGCACAATGATTCTACGCAACCGCATTGAGACTTATACGTGATCCTACAGATTGTGTTCCCACTTAAATACTGCTCAGTAAGTCAAGATATTGCATTGCGTTTAGGATCACTGACATGGGTTCCTGTTGGGAATGGTAAATATAACAAGATGCACTATTTTCAGTTTTTTGCTGCAACCAAAATATTGAACAGACAGGAAAATACAGGAAAGTTACCCCGAAATACTGAGATATGAAAATTACAACAACTGAAGCAGACACATCTGATATCCACAGAAGTTTCTACTGTCCCCTTTACTTCAAATAAATGCAGCAAAGTGAGCAGATGAGCCATGCATTTTTTATTTTTTTGTTGCTCACAATCACTGCTGAGCAGACACTATGGAAATGTCCAGCTAAACAAAAAATCTGTGGAGGGAACTCCATTCAGGCGGGAGCTGTGGTTGAAACTTTCACTTTGCAGCATTTAGCTATAGAAACACGTCATACAATGAAGTGCTACACGTGTTATGATGCTATTAGCATAGCTTGCTATGCTGCATATTTTATGAAAGCATTCTCATTCAACACCTGGGAGGAACAGTCATGTCTCCATGTTCCTGGATTGCCTCAAAGATCCCAAATGTGTTTTGTGTCACACATAAAACTGCTATTCTAATGTGTATCTGACATCCATACTAAAATTCTGCAAATGTCACATATACTTGCAGATTTCAGAATAAATGCTGTTACATTCATCTCGCAAGGTTAGTGCATTTTCCACTTCCTATGGTGGATGCTAAATATTTGTTTTGGATAGGAGTAACTCTAAGGAGTGCTTCCTGTTAAGGTAAGATCATTAAATTACTAATAAATATTTTTTTTGCTTAAGTTTGCTAAAACTATTTAAGTTTATCTAATTTTGTGAAATATTTTCTTGCATTAGTGTATTTATTAATTTACTAGATAATAATAAGAATGGCAAGTTAAGATGTTTTGATATCTTTTTTTTTAACCTCTAATTTATTATAACTGCTCTCCTCATACTCATTCATTATCTCACTCTCACACGTGCACTCCCAAAATATGTGCACGTAAAATGGAATACGTCTCTGTTCAGAAAAAAAAAGTAATGTCTGCACTCCGACTACCTTCAAGAATACACACACAACAGCTAAAAGCTGTGTGTACCTACCAACCCCTTCTTTTGTGCTGTTCCTAGTCCAAGGCTGTGTGCTATTCAGGCTGCCTTCTGACAACTCTGCTGCCTCCAATTAGCATTTAACTCATTAGTGTCAGTCGGCGTCTTCCTCTTCATCAAAGTAGCACACAATTCAGTTTCTTCCCATCCTTATAATCATTTGCTTTCCCTCTGTGTCCCCTTGTCCTTCCTCTCCCTCTTTCTCTCTCTCTCTCTCTGACCATCATGGACTAGATTAACTTTATTAAGGCACACCAATAGCTTAAAAAACACAGTTGTGTGTCATTTAATTTCACTCCCACACAGAAGGAGACGTGCATCTACTCACTGATTGGATTAGTGACACAGTGAAAATGTAAACACTAAACGCAACATTAGCTTTGGCCAACATTAGCTGGGTTAGTTAGCAGCAGTAGCTCAGTCCACAAGGTCTTGGGCTGGAGACCAGAGGGTTCAAGACCCGCGTGTGACCAAAAAGTTCAGAGGCTGAACTGGCAGTGGAGAGGTGCCGGTTCACCTCTGGAGCACTGCAGAGGAGGTGCCCTTGAGCACAGTCCCCCCACAAGTTGTTCATTGGGGCACTCCATGATGGAACTGCCCGCTGCTCCATCTCTGACCCTTGGTGTGTGTGTGTTCAAGGGCCTGTTCACAAACACACACACACACACATATATATGTATATTTATCAAGTTTATGTAATTTTACATGACATTTTGTCTGTCCGCCACAAATATTGGAATCATGACTGACTAAAAAATGACTAAAAACTCATTAAGAGCACATAACATGTTACTATATAATACATGAGATAAAAACGTGTAGTCATATTTAAAATACATACATATAGTTCCTTTGTGATTCATATAATTGTTTTGAATTTAGATTGGTTTATACACAGTAAATGTTTGCTCCTTATAATTTAATCCTTGAGGAGAAGAAGAACAAAACACTTCAAGTAACTCTTATCTGTTGATTCTGATGATCCACAGCCATCTACGTCCACGATGTAAAACACCAATGTCTGTGTAGGTTCTCAGTAAACCACCAATGTTGTATGTATTGTAAATTTAAAATACATTTTTTTACTATTCCAAAATAATAATAATTCCTTGTTTTATAGCCTTTAAAAAAATGCTTATTTTATCATTCATTCATAGATAAAGCATCCGTGATGTATGGTAATAATCGGCAAATTGCATTTGTAAGTTTAGATTTTTTTTTTTTCTGAACTGTATTAAAAAATGAAATTTAATTCTTTGTAAGCTTCAAATGGATTTGTATTAGCCATGTATTATTGGAAATGCGTTTGTAAATAATGTACAGAACATAACTGGGAATAGCTATTTTCGGTTTAGCCTGGAGTTAATTCGGTTTTGCGTTTTTCGACTTAGGTTGTGCCTCCTGGAACCCATTAATGATGTAGGGTGAAGTATACCTGTATGTAGTACAGTGGTACCTCTACTTATGAAATTAAATGGTTCTGGAAGAAATTTCGTAAGTAGAAAATTTCATAAGTAGAGACGCGTTTTCCATGCAAATGCCCTAATCCGTTCCAAGCCCCCCAAAATTCAGACATAAATGTTTTATAAAGCATAAAAGTGCATCAAAACGTGTAACAAATACATGTTACAATTAGATTATTACACAATAAATGAGAGTTGTGCATAATTTAAAAAACAAAGAATAGAGTAAAGAATTAAAATGATGGTTATTTACCTTTTAACTGCTGTCCTCATTCTTTTTTGCCCCCCTTTGGTTCATGCGCTCTTGCCTAACGATGCTGAACAACAGAATAAATTCCAGTCCTCCTTTTGAACTTCTCCAACCACCCACGCCATGCCTTAAACTCCTTAAACTTCCTTTTGTTTTAATAACGTGGCGATTATAGATGCATTACGGCCATATTCTTTGGCGAGATCAACCAAACACATCCCTTTTTCACGCTTTTCTATTATCTCTTGCTTTTTTTGTATGGACAAAAAAACTGCTTTTTTCTTCTTTTCATTTCCTCTTTTCTTCGTCACTTTCTTGGGGTCCATAGTGAAACTATTCGCGTAAAACTATCAGAACACCTCATGGGTCGAGGGCCGAATGACGAGGACGCTGCATAGAGGACGCTGCATAGCGCTACACACAGAGGTCCCTTTAGCCAATGGGATGCCAGGAAGATACTAAGTAATAGCCAATGGCAGAGCAGCTATAAGAATGGTACGTTCAGGAACCTTTGGGAGCTGCGAGTAGCAGCCCATACTGTATTTTTACCTTTTGTAACTGGAAATTTCTTTCGTAACTAGAGGCAATATTTTCTGTTGAGGCGTTTCGTATGTAGAAAATTTCGTATGTAGAGACATTCGTAAGTAGAGGTACCACTGTACAGTAATGTAGCTTACCTTTAGAGCAAAGGACGAAGAGGAGGAGGGGGGAGCTATTGCCGGTGAGAGGCAGAGTTGTCATCAGAAAGATAGTCACCAGCACTAGCACTAGCCTTTGCTTTATCAGCCATCATAAACAATAAAGTATCCAAAAGGTTCGAAGTCTAATGCGCTGAGATGCACAGAGACACTTATAAGAACAAGATGGGGGAAATGAGTGCTGGAGATGTGTGAACAGAAAGTCGTGGTTGTGGCAGAAAGGGGAACTGCAGTAGTTGGCATGTATATTTGTTCGTAATGTTTGTAAATCAGGTGTTCGTATCTTGAGGACTACCTGTATATTTGGATAGGAATCCATGTGAGAGCCCTGCTCCCTGAGGGATAGCGCTTCAGATGCTTGTTGGATTGAGGAAAAACACAATTCACATTGTAAAAATGTTCACAGTTGTAAGATGGTTCTGTCTATTTTTCAGCAAGCCATGAAAAAAAAACATATTTTTATTTACATGTTGGAAATAAACTTTTCAAACAATCATTATTGTTCAAGGTTGTGAAAGAAAGTTAGTAGTAAACATATTACAAGTCTGCATTATAGGTTGGCATTGTCACCTCTAACAATATAACAATCTGCAAGGATGATATTTACCACTAACGCTAATCATATTTATGACTCCTCACATCTAGAGCTGCAGTCAATTCTTCTGTCTGCATTGATCGACCGATTCTATACCAAGATGACGCCTCCAAACCCAACACCTGAACATATTCACTTCATGATGATGTGAGACAAGGATATGGATCAAATATTCACATTTGAAAATCTGAAAAGAGTTGATGACTTTTTGATTGATTGACCGATCAATGAATGGACGTAACATCCGATCTCTGGTCGTGACTCACTTTCCCCCCATTGCCTTAAACTCTTCTGAGCATTTTCCATGAAGTTTCCACAAGTTCATCTTATCTTCACTCTTTTGTGTTACTGAAGTCAATCCGCTGCTACAAAACCAGCAGACGGATGCATGTCACCTGCCATGATGTAGATAGGTTCCAAAAGTATATATATATATATATATCATCACACGTATATCATCTGTTGTGTTTTATGACAAAATGTTCTATGACCATTCCAGCTATGCTACGGAGATGGAAAACAAAACTCATGATGCTTTCTGTTGTTGTTGTTGTTGTTGTTGTCTTTCTCCTCTCTGGCTGTACTCACATCACATCTGCAGTCTGCATCTGGCGGCAATCATAAAGTGTTATTATGGATACCATATGATCAGTTATGCAATCATCTGTCTGAGAATATAACGAGCACTTTGGGTTTAATCAACAGACTCTTTTTGCACTAAACTAACAATAAAAGCATCAGGAGAGGTCTAAACTTTTCAAAACATCTGCATGCACTTTGCAAGGATGTGCATATGGCACACGGCTCAGACACACACACACACACACACACACACACACACAGATACACACATACACAGGTCCATCGAGCTTCTATCCATCTGTATATCCAAGGGTCTCCAGCGACCTTCCTCCCAACAAGGCCAAAGGACATTCATACTGATTTATTCAAAGGGATGGTTCTCATTCAATTTTCTCCATATTCATAAGCGTGTTTCGCACCCCCGCTCTCATTTTCCTTTTCAGCTTTAAATTAAAGGTACAGCAACGAGCCAGGCCTTTCATCTAGGACTGGGGGTGGAGGGCTGTGGGAGGAAGGCAAAGTCGTGCGTGTGTGTGTGTGTGTGTGTGTGTGTGTGTGTGTGTGTGTGTGTGTGTGTGTGTGTCGGCCGGGGTGGGGGCTGAAGGGTTGGGGTGTGTCGGATGAGGGAGGGAGGGTAGGTATTGGTAGTGGCGAGGCTCTCTCCATTCTGTATTTATTAGCCCACCCCCTACCCCTCGTCCCCTTTGCCCCCCACCCCCCCCAACCCCAACGACACCTGGCGAAAAATGATTCATTAATTCAGAAAGCAGCATTTCTGAAAGCCATATTTCAAAGGCTTTGACAGGAAAGAGAGAGGAGCTAAGTGGAGTAGGGAGAGCTGAACGAAGAGGAGGAGGAGGAGAGGGCAGGGGAAGGCAGAGACAAGGCGTCTGAAGGGACGGAGTACACTTCAAGTTTCTGTCATGGCAAAGATCAAGCTGGGGGGGGGGGGGGGGGGATGGTAGAAAAGGTTATGGCGAATTCTGTCAATTCATACTTAACGGATATCAGCGTAGATAGGCAACATCCCACACAACAGTACGAACTAGATGGTCAGCAAACTCTCACTCAAAGTGATATACCTGTGAAGATGCAAATTACAGTTTGGAATTTAATGCAAGAGAAAATTATTCTGCGGTAATGTTTATTATAGGAACACACACATTTCAACACACAATCAGTAAACACCTACAAGCGGGATCGTGTGTCGGCCACTCCCAGTCCGGCTGAATCTTTCATACGGCTGCAGATGATGTGGTTAATTATAAATGGCAGGACAAGCCGGGATCCTTAGCCTCAATTAGACGGGGCCACGGGGTTACTGACCTGCACAACAACTGTCAGTGCCTATTACACACTACACATGGCCAGTGACAGTGAGAGGGCTGGGGATGGAGGGCAGGGCTGGGTTACAAGGGGTTACAGCTGTATTCTTTTCTTTCCCAGCAAAAAATGACATAGACACACACACGCGCGCGCGTGCACACACACACACACACAAGAATAATAGGATAATAATGTAATTAATTCCACTGATTACAAAATTGGCGTGTTAGAGAAAACTGGGTTTTCGTCGCAGTTTTTCCCCTTTGTGTGTGAGTGTGTGTGTGTGTGTGTGTGTGTGTTTGTGTATGTGTGTGTGTGTGTGTGTCTGTGCATGCTCACACGTGTATGTTTATGTTGCAGCTTTAATTTTGGTGTGAAACACTCGATATCAAGAATGAACAAAGCTTCTGGATCTGAAAAAGTGAAGCCAACATAAATGGCCCCAGATCTGCATTACTGCTAACGGCCAGCAGGGGGATGAGGGTTCTCTGCCAGGAAAAAGACCCAGAAACTAGTCGTTCGTTGCTCCGCCTTCCTTCCCAAATATGGTCATGTGTGGCTCTGATATAACAAATGGTGATGGCCATACTGGGGTAGTCTTAAAATATAGACATATGCCTCTCTCAGACCTTCATCAAATGTAGAAGACACTCATGTCATGAGGTAGTCCAAGAAATAAGAGGCTGCATGGAGCTGAACTTTTTTTTTTTTTGCCAACTTTCATTATGTTTTCGTTATAAAGACATACCCATAATTCTTTGGGGCTTTGACGTGAAATACGTTTCTGTCTGTAGTTGTAATGTCTGGTACCACAAGCTTCTTTCCAGCACAATGGCACAAATATTCATAATGTCCATACCAAACTAAACGGGAATGACCACAACTTCCACGAGGACTGTGTTCACCTTTCATTCTACTGTCGTTTCATGTTTAGTTTAGTTTACTTTAGTTTAGTTTACGTTAGTTTACTTTAGTTTATTTGAAAGGGGACAATGCAATTTCATAAAACACATGATTATATATGGTTAAATAAGCCAGAATTAGCCAGAAGGCTAGTTTTCATCTGTAGTCCCCTGATGTTAATCTATAGTGTAAGTGTTAGTAAATGGGAAGCAGAGTTTGTTCTCTACTTTAAGAATCTACCTGTGGATGGATTCATTTGTGATTAAATAATTTGTCATTTTGTACCAATTATTTTTTATATTTATAATAACATGCATTGATGAGTTAATGTCTGGGATCTGGGAACGTGATAACACTTTTATAATAAATCAGATGATCAGCTGGAGAAAGAAATCAGCAAAGGATTTCAAACAAAATTCTGACTCAGTCACTTTATTTGGAAGTGAACAGGTAAAAGGAATTTACCTCACCATGCTTACTGTTACTTGATCCAAAAAAAAAAAGAATAGGGCATTTAGTATTTTCTCATCTAACGTCCCCGTAAGCTGAAATATATCACTTATCACTTCCTCCCTTCATAGCATCTCCTCCATTCAAAACATTACTTATAAAATTAAAGCTCCAAAATAAGTTGCATAATTCCCTCACACTGCTAACAAAACACGTGAGCATTTTTTTTTTTTCTAATCGTGTAAACAGTTATTTAGACACTTTCATTTGCTGCGAAATTCTTTGTTGTGATTTTGAGCATTCAGGAGAAAAAGCTACTGAGTAAAGGCATCAGTGTCACCCTGGGCTTGGGACAGAGGACTGATATTTGCCGTGTTTTTCTCACAGAGAAGCTATTGGTGTAGTATATCCCATTCCCAGGGTGTCTCTAGTAATACTGTCTCTGGGAACAAAACCAAGCAAATAGCCCTGAAATCTATCATATAATGATCCGGCCCTAATGACTATGGCTTCAGGAGTAGGACAGTTAATCACTCCTGTCTGCCTTAAACTCTGTATCTTGTAATTGCTGTGTCTTCCTGGCCCCTGTCTCCTCAGTATTCCACTTTATACCTCTGTCTACCGTCTGCTGCAGAGTCAGAGAGTTTAGTGGAAAAAAAATACATTTCCCTAAAAGGGATCATTTCTGCTTTCGTTTTCAGGTGTCGTCCGGATGAGCGGATGTACATCAAACACGTTTAGAATCTATTCGTCGATCAAAAATCGTTCATCCAACCCACATCATCATGTTTTATTTTTATTCCACCATTCACCTGGCCCCTCCCTGCTGCCTTACCTATACTCACCTGTGTCTTTCTGTGCAGGTGAGTGAGAGCCAAGCCCCCATGAGACCCTGCTGATTAGGGTATTAAAAATACATGGGATCAGTTTAGGAACGGGGGCTGGCATAGTGGTATATATTTCTGTTAATTTTTTTCTTCCCCCCCCTCCCGTTTCTCCTATGTAGTGACTGATCTGGCAGAATATGATAGCACTGGCTGTCACAGCAATAATTAGGCCTATTTTCCGTGAGGTCATCTTACAGGGATGCTGGGCGGCTGTGGTTCACACACAGGGTGCTCTGTGCTGTTCCTACCTGCCCCAGAACCACCACCCCCACCAAGGATATTATCGTCCACGTAGGGCAACAAAGAATCACCCCGCAACAAATGAACGAAACATAAAACTCTCACAATCTGATGCGGATTGTGGTTCCAAACGCTTTGTACGCTGGGACGGTTTGCCTTGTTGGGCTTTGACAGCTCAGAATCAAACTGCCTTTTATTAAACTGTGTCTAGTCTAAGATACCAAACAAGATCTTCGGGAGGATTAAGTCTTCGAGGGAAATACCCGGGATGGATTTCAAAAGAAAAAAGACAGATTTTATTGGTTGCTTTGCACCAAAATCAAGTAATTGAATGTGCAAACTTTTTACGCCTGTGTTGAAACAAAAACCTTGAAGTGTGAGGTATGGGGGTGTTTAGTAATGGTTTGCGCTGCTGAAAGCCAACAGTGCCAAGTCAGAGCGCAACATATTTCAGCTCCATTCAAAACACTCCCTGGTTGGGTCAACAGCTGCAGGCTAGAATTAGAAATCAATTATTCAGCTTCGACAAGCTCATTAAGTCTCTGAATAGGATTTTCTGTTCTGAGTCTGCCTGCTCATTTCTCCTAGCTTGCAGTTTCTAATTAGTATTTTTTTTTTCTCTTTAAAGTTTGATGGAAGTTTGGGTAAAAACACACACGCTGACTTAACACTCGCCGGCCTGACACACTTCTCTGAACAGTATCATTATCCGTGAAGGATGTATCTCTACATCAGGAAGACCACTAAGGTTGTTTGCTTTCAGTCTGGGCACTGTCTAATGACTGGAGTCATCAGGGTAAATTGGGCATTAATAATCAAAGAAGTGTAATCTGGGTAAATTAAGCATTAATAATCAAAAGGATGTGCTGAAATTATCACACGCGGTAAATGAAGCAGCGCTAATGAGCCAGGCAAAGAAAGAAGGGGCACGAGTCAGACGGCATTCTGGGACGTAAGGAAGGATGGAAGAATGTATCTACAATCATCTCACACTGAACCACTCTTGATGCCGTCACATAAACTTCCTCCGTCCCGCTCCGCGGCGTCCTTCAAGCGAGTCCAGGCTTGCGTTTCATAATATCGCCTACTGATCCCTACATCACCTACAGTGCAAGGAGGCTTATTAGCAAAAACCCAGTCCCCTCCTCGCTCCCTCATCCTCTCTCTCTCAGCCCTCCCTGCCTCCTCCCATCCCTCCCCCCTCTCTCCCTCTCTTCCTCTCTTCCTCTCCTCTCCACATTGTGTCTGTCTATCTGATCCCGTGGCCTTTTGTTGAGCTATGAAAGGCCTGATGCCACACTCATTATTTTCTCCTTTATCTCTCTCCCCACTGCTCTGATTAGAACAGTCGCCCCTGACAGACGCCCTCAGCCAGCTCCTATCCATTACAGTGTGTGTGTGTGTGTGTGTGTGTGTGTGTGTGTGTGTGTGTGTGTGCGTGTGCGTGTGTGTGCGTGTGTGTGTGGAGAGACGTGAAGCTACCGTCCTATATTAATCATAAGTGTTTTAAGCACAGTAAATGTTTCTGTTATTATAAAGAACACAGGGAAACATAGATATTGTATAAAGGATAGCATGCAGACGGGAAAATGAGGTGCACTTTGAACATTTTAAGGTTCTTTGTGAGATCAAATTAAATTGCACATGACACACACACACACATACACACAATCACATTTACTAAATATGGGAAAACTGACTTTTTTCTGTTTGAGCTTTTATGTTTTGGTGCAATAAAGTTGGAGGGCTCCTAATTCTCTATGCTGTTTCGAGCTATTGTGCTTAAAAATGGGCCAGGCATCCATTTCTCAATTTGATGCATTTAGGCGTCATCCTGTGCAGGCAGGGATCAATAAACCTTCACATCACATCGTGAAAAAACAAAACACAAGTATATCAGTGAGCAAATGCCAGTGGTTGTTATTTTACTGCTGATTTCTCGATTTTATGCGCCTACGAGGGAAGAACTCATCACCCATAAAGCATCATGGCAAAGATATAAAATGTCATATATATATATTTATATAATGTGCAGGAACCCAGCATAGATCATTTAATACATCAGTCACTAATCACAAACGAGCTGTTTATACATAAAGATTTCATTTATGCATAAATCAGTCGCACGGAATTATGGGAAACACTTTCAAATATATATACTGATATATATTTAAAAACCTTTTAAAACATATTATTTTCTCATTGGTGCTCTCCCTCCATGAGTAGTTTGAATATGTCATTTTAAATTGCATTATCATGCAAAATGAAGCAGAAATTTGATGAAACTCAGATGGATTCACCTGAGTTAATGGAATATGGGTTTAAAAGAGGGAACTAATTATCTTAGTTTAACAGGAAGTGAATGTATTTCTCTGGAAGGACTGATTTTTAATGTAAACATTAATGGCCTCCTTGATTAGCATAAGAATCCTGTGTTATTGTCCTGCTCGCATACGTCCTATTGGATATGCATCTGTGCTGCACACACACACACACACACACACGCACACGCAGACACACACACACACACACACACACACACACACACACACACACACACACACACATCTTTAATACACTTATTACCTGCCTTATCTACTAATGATGCCTTTTCTTTCTTTATTGTTTTCCTAATCCATAAAATTCATTTCTCCAATGAAATTACAGTTTTAACACCCAATAGCATTACTGGAATCATTTTTGCAGAGGCCAATAAAAAACAAAACAAAAAACAAAAAAAGAGCTCCAGCTTAAGGTAAAGGACAGTTTCAATGCGAGCATGTGTGAAGAGGCTGAGTCACTGTGAAGTTTCTCTGCTTTAGTAAACAGGTGTTTACATGTGAGAGTTACCACAAGAACAGACATTAGAGTCTAAACACGGCAGAATCTGAGGAACAGACACGGGAAAAAAGAGAAGTGAAGACTCATGGGACCCAGCTGAAGAGTTAAATTAAGAAAAAGAGGTGATGAGGAGAGTTAAAGGGCAGGAAAGGAAAGGAGGCTTTGACTTGAGGCCTCCTGGGGATGATGACCTTATTTCAAATTCTGGGTGAGGGACTATAGTTAGGCACCTGAGGACCCACGCATGCACCCGGCTGAAGTCCTGCAGCTCCCTCAAAGGCCAAGCTGTCACCATTGTCACAAGTAGGGCTATATGATTTCTCCAGCCTACCTCCAAGCTTCAACACCATATCTTTGGAGGAATAGTTGCTAAATATTTACTTTGTCAAATAGTTTATGCATAACCTGTTGCATTTGAAGACTGAATATATGCGTTTCGGCCATTTGGCCAAAATGCGTTGAGCCATGATCTATCCTTGAAACTTTATTCCTCCACGTATTCTTTTATTTTTTTCATTTATTCTTTTGTTCATTCCTTCTCTCCTTCCTTCCTTGGTCACTTGGTTGATTGCTTGATTGCTTGGTTGGTCGATTTATCAGGAAAAACCCTGCCAGCCTTCTAACCCTACCACCATGGCATGGTTTGTGAAGGGTTTTCCTGCTACATGGTGAAACTGCAGCAGGTTGGACAAACATTAAATATCAAGCTGACATTTTTTTCTAATGTGGTTCAGCAGCACTTCCAAATATGAGGTTACAATTAAGTCAAATTAACAGTATTTATATCATTTTGTTACAAATAATATGTTAAATATTACAGTGGTTGTAATTTGTATTTCTTATTTGGAATGAATGAATGAATCAATCCATTAGTGATGCTATCAGGGCCACCAGCATGCTGGGTGTTATTGTAGCGTACAGCGTAAACTAATCTCACGAGAGGACGCTTCATAGAAAATATTCTAAATTAAATGCGCTACCTTTAGTTTATGAACCTGTAAAGCACCAATGTGATATATTTTCAGTTTTACTATGAACAAATCTGGATGTGTGTGTTGTCGATAATAGTATTCACGAGAACAATTTGACTGTGTGGTTCTTCAATCAGTGGCCTGATTGGAATTTTTGTTGTTGACCTTTCTGATCACACCTCCCCAAAATATACAGCATTATTTCAATATCAAAAGCAACCATGTCGGAATGCAATGGATTTGTTGATAGCTCCGAAGTTACTTTTCACTAACTTAATTTCATCTTATTACTTGATGCTATTCGGTCATTTCAGAAATGTTTTCAGCCCTGTTTTTGCATAATACAGTGCGCTCTCGTTCCTCGTGGTTAATGCGTTCCAGGAAACACACGCGAATAGCAAATTCCGCGATATTGAGACAAACTTCTTATTATTTAAGATTAATTTAATTTACCTTTTCCCACACTCTTGTCGACTGTTTAAAGTACTCTTGTGTCTCATGGAAGTGCGTTGCGTTCCGAGACTCACGGAACGCAACGCACTTCCAGATGCCGTCAGCCAATAAAATGCGCGTACGGTATCACATGACTACCTACCAAAAATCCACGATGAGGTGAAGTCGTGAGTGTTGATGCACGAATGCGCGAGGGCGCACTGTCTATTTGTTTTTGTTTTTTTAAAGCGTTAACTGTTCAAAATGTACAAGTTTATTCATGAGAGTGTTTATGAAAACTGACTGGATGACCAGCTCTTTCCAGAAAACACTTGTTTTACTTACACTCTTACACTTTTTATGCCAAGGAGGTAAAGTTGTTTGTCGACTTTGTTTTTCCATCGCTTCAGATTTTCATGAGTCCTTGTTTGAAACCTGACGGGTAGCCATGTGGTCAGGGTGAACCCATTACACTTTGGAGTACATCCAGGTCCACCGTCACCATTTGTTTGTGGTTGTCTTTGCTTTCTTTTATTATGACTTTGTGAGGTCAAACCTCAATCAACATTTATTCATTCAGTCATATAATAAATAAAAACATTCATTATGAGATACGAATTTAATAAAAAATCAGGCCACCATATGCACGCATGTTGCTTCCAACCATATTTTTGAATATCATACATTATTTTTAATGATTTAAAACATTTTCATAACCCATTTTAGATGATTTTTCTGTGGTGCTGTGTCAGCTGGATTTAAACCATGACATATAAAAATTTAAAAATGAATAATAACAACCCCCACATTTACCATTGAGAGCAATAGTGCTATTTACATCATTACATTCCCAAGAAATAGAATAGTAGAATTAGTATCGGATTGTTGGTTGCTCTCAGGGTTAAGGACAGTGTTGACATTCATCTTCTAGTTTATAGATCAATAGCATATTTCAAAGAATGTATTAAAACAAAAGGATTCACATTAAAAGGTGGTTTAACAAAAGGCTCATCAGACTTTTGAGACCGAGGCGATGAGAACTGGCATCTCTGTCATTAGTTTCCTGTCATCCACCTTCCTTACGCTGCAGCCACAATGGCTTTAGTGCCGGATCGTGTAAAAACATGCATCGCTTGCTGAATGGGCTGCAGAGTGCATCAGTGCTAACAAGGTCTAAGGTGACCAAAGTGGTTAACAAGGAGCCCGTCTAGCTGCCTTCCTCCCTCACAGTCAACCTGGCTCTCTTTGTGTCTCCTGCCTCCTCTGAACCATCGGGCGGCTCCAATCTCCCTCCATACTTGTTATCCATTTCTTGTCAGTCTCTACATGTGGACAATGTCCAACAACGTATTTTTTCCTACCACCTAAAAACGATTTTCCATTAATGGGCCCTGACCTTGTCTGACTACTGTACTTAAAAACCTTCTCTGCTGCTAGGCGCACTTTCCTCTAATCACTACCTTCACTCCTTGACACCCCAACCCCCCATCCCCACCCCCCAAACTTTCCATCTCACCTCCTCTCCTCACCATAATCTCCTTTTTTTTTTTTTTCCTCCTCCATAAATTTTCTGCTCCTCTCACCTTACAAGAACCCCCCTCTGTTGTTTGTGGGGGCTTGCCTGATAGCCATTAGTGTTACACCCTATTACATCAGTAATGACTGAGTGTGAGCTCTAATTAGAGATGTGTTAGGGGGAGCTGACTTACCCTCTCCCCTTCCCTCCTCCTTGCTGCTTTTCTGCAGAGCTGTTACTGTGACTCCATCGCTGTGGCAACACCATTAGCACAGCACCTCTAAGAGTTGCTACTCCTGACTGTTAAAACCATTCCGTTCATTACACACCAATCAGAGGGGAAGGTGTTATGGCTAATTGATAAGCTGAACAATGCATAAAATATTGTCTCTAATTGCCCTAGAGGAAAGGGAAAGAGTGCCCCCGGGAGACAGAGAGAGAGAGAGAGAGAGAGAGAAAGAAAGAAAAAAGGGACAGAGTAGGGGAAGCAAGTAGCGTGCTAATTTCAAAATCTGATATTTTTCCACTCATATAATTTAGGCTTACAATATATCTTCATCCTAACATGCTGCAGAATTTTTTATTTTTTTTTCCACCCTTCTTGAATAATGCGATGTTTCTTCTGGTTTTGTCATCTGTGATAAGATGATTATCTGAAAGGTCTGTGGCACATTGTGAAGAGAGTCTCGCCTTCTCTGCTGGAGTAGGTAATCCTGGGTAATAGCATTATGGACACAGTGTTTTCCTAAAGCCCATGATTATCCACTGCTGTTTGCTGTGGGATTGACACTGGTCTCTCTCTCTCTCTCTCTCTCTCTCTCTCTCTCTCTCTCTCTCTCTCTCTCTCTCTTTTCTTACTCTCTCTCACTTGCTCGTGTCATCCTGTCTCTGACTCACCACTCCATCAAGCCCTTATATGCTCTTCTCTCACAAGAGACGAAGATGAAAATAGAGCGCACGGAGCAACAAAAGAACAAATTGCTTGTAGACAAGAGTGTCCTAGATTTGAATGGCATGTTATGTTCTCTCTGTCAAAAAATCACACTTTCAGTTTGTCATTTTGGGGTTACCATCCAGCTGGAAAAAAAAAAAAAAAAATCATTGAGGACACTGCAATATGCTATTTACTAAACACGTTGGTTAAGTCGTACTTACCTGTATAAACTGGCTTTAGCTGTTTGGTATTTTAAATATTGTCGACGAAAATTTAGGTCATTTATCTGCAAATTATTTCAGCGTGTGCTTCAACTGTGTAAAATCGACTGCTATCATTTCACATTCTTAAGTCGTAATTCTGTTGAATATATTTTATGGTGCCTTTATCAGAATTTTTCTCTTTTTGTGGAGAATAAATTCTTCCTATTTTATTCATTTGTTCATGTAAAGGCACAAATAAAACCACCTATCATTCTTAAGTGTTTTTATTCAGTTGTGTATCTACTAAAATGTAAGATGTTTTTTTTTATATATTAAAATATTCACTATAGTTATGTTATTTCTGGGAAAGCATCAGTCCCTTATTTTCAGATGTGCATCCTTATCTCTCTTTTTGGAGGGCCTTAAGGTTTTTGAGTATCTTGTTAAGGAGGTTTGTGTGGCACAGAGAGATCATATGCTAAGACCTCTGCTCTTAGCCAATTGGCACACTCCTCCCTCAATGCTTTTAGACTTGAACCTGACCCGAACTCTCTCTCTCTCCCTCTCTTTGTTGCTTTTTCTTTTCTTGTCTTTTCTTTTTTTTTTTGCCTAATAGATTCGGCATTGCAATCTACTTAACTTCCCCACTTTGTGTCAATCTCCTACTTGTGTGGTTTTAGCTGAGTCCCGTTCTGATGCAGTACTTCTTTGAGAATGACATGGTAATCTCAGGTGAATCGACTCAAACACGACAGATCGCAGAGGCTGTTTAACTCTGCAGAGAAGCGGAGATGGTTAACTGTCAGTCATGACATACCAAAAGATTTATCATGAGTTGTGGTTTTATTAAAACCATATAATTTTATAATGGTATCCCACTTTTTTATACAGTATATATAAATGCTCCATTTCAAATGAGACACTTTTAAAAAGAATGGCCCTGCCTGCCTCCTGTCCGGTGTGTCTCAGCAGCTCATTATACAACAGTAAAATGATCCCTTTTTGAATTAAAAGCATCTCCGTAGCTCTGATTTGTCATTACGACATGTTTCTGACAATGGAAGGCTGGGAATTTGCTTTTATAAAAAACATATCTTTCACCTTGGCTCTGCCAAGAGGCATGAGGGAAAACGTGAACCTGCTCGTCGTGGAGTTTTTATGACACCAGGATTCTGCATCCGACACACAAATGTCAGAGAGATACAGAGAAAAATCCTTCTGTGGGGTGAAAGAGGTGTGCTTGAGTGTTTTGTGAGAACCATTTTGAGTTTCAGACATCGGCAGTGAGGACATTTTAGGTAAGAGGGGGACATTTTGGCTGGGTTTCACTTTAAAACAGATCAGGTTGTTGTTTCAGACTGGATTTTAAAATTAAAGATAGAATCAGGTTTAGGCTGGTAGGGGATCTTCACAAGTAAAGTGTGTGTGTGTGTGTGTGTGTGTGTGTGTGTGTGTGTGTGTGTGTGTGTGCGTGTGTGTGCGTGTGTGTGTGTGTGTGTGCGTGCGTGCGTGTGTCAACCCAGAAGCTGTCTGAGCCACATGCTGGCAAGCTGTGCAGGTTCATATAAACTTAATCCAATTGGATGCTGTGGACTTCACAGTATGATGCAATATTCAATGATTTGAGGCTTACATTGTTGGACTCGGTGTATCAGCTGAGTAAAAACAGCGTCCAGAGTCAATACCTCCCTCCACCCCCCCACCTCACTGACTCCCCTCTTTCCATCCCTTTCTGCTCCCGGAGCAGTAATGGGAGTCAGTATCCAGAAGGAGGCGATGGGGTTGCGGGACTCCTCCTCAAGTCCTCGCCCCTCCTCCTCCTCCGAATGCGGCACAGCTGCCTTACAGAACCCCGCCGCTCCAACCCATTCATCCTGGAGAGCCAAAAAAAAAAAAAAAAGTGGCTATTTATTAGAATACTTGTTTTGTATTGTTCTGCGCCACACAAAAGACGCTTCATTATGTTAGAAGCAAGCTCCTTTCACAGACAGAAACAATAACTTGGAATTGTCTTTTTTAGAGTGCATAATAAATGTCATTTCTTCTTGTCTCTGCCCCTCAGTGTGTGTGGAGTGGTGGGTTTGGGCACCAGGCGTGGATGGCCTTGGCACTCGAGCGGCCACATTGTAGTGGGAGTAGCGGTCTTACATGAAGATTTGTGGGGTTTAGGACGGCTTTTAGGAGTAATGACGGGGGAAATCTGCCCACTTGGTCTGGAGTAGAGGGAGCGAGTTGACCATGCGTAAGTTTGCATATTATAATTCTGAACGAAAGAAAGACTTTTAATCGGAGTATTTGTCCTCAGGTGCGCTGTTCTATATTTGCATTTTTATTTTTTGTTTAAGCTCGAATTCGTGCTGAAAAATTGTAAGGGAAAAAACAAACTTGAACGCTTTCTTATCTCAGTGATTTCTCTGAGTGTCTTTATTGACAACCTTTCCGTGGGAGCGTCTGCGCTCCGCCGTGTCGATGAACGTGTTTCTGCGGACGCGCGCAAAAAAACAAAACAAAACTGCGCTATAACTCAGAACGCTGCAACCAGTTGCTCTCTAGAAGGCGCAGTTATTTCTCTTTTTTTTTTTTTTTTTAGTGACAGTGTCGTCCATTGATCTGATCACGTGTGGCTGTGTCGAGTTTATTCCATTGGATTTGGGACAGAAGTCTGCTGCATGTGGTAAAATGTGGTAGTGGGATTTTACGCGGCTTTATGAATGCTGTGTGTGGATCACGTCGGTCTCTCGTTGTTTTCACTTGGCAGCGGGCGGGAGATAAATGTGTGTGTCTATATGTGTGTGTGTGTGGGGGGGGGGGTTGAAGAGCTCGAAAAACAATTGCTTTCCTTTTGCCTAACCCACTTTGTGCGGGTCATCTGCAGGTGATCACAACTCCCGTTGTCTTCCTTTTACGCGTCACCCAGACTCAGGAGCGTAGGCTTGAATTGACACGTGGAGGTTGTTGTTCTGGTGTGGGGGGGTTAACTGTTCTCTGGAAGAACAGATTAAAGGTTGGGGGGTTGGGGGGGGGGCTCAGAGGAGTGGAAGGTTTTCTGAGGTTTTAAATGCGTGGAAAGAAAAACTTCATGAGCTGAGATTAAAATCCACAGTGACGTCCACTGGCCGAGACGCACAGTTGTATGCATTCAAAAGCATTTCCGAAATGATCGATCTATTAATAGGGCGTGGGAGGCGGGGCGGGGGAGGGGGCGGCGTTGGGGGTCGGGGGGACTGTTGTATAACTGATTTGACCTTTAACCCTCGCCTCGCTCCATCCTCGCAGCTCACGCACCCTGTTGCGGAAAGGCCGCGTAAAACGGAGCCAAATCGTTTGCAGAGATTTGTAAGGAATAATAGAGGGGGGGGGGTGGAGAAAGAAAGCTGGGACCTCTCGGGTCACTGTGAGGTTTCATCCTTTACAACACCGAATCTAAGTGTATAAGAAATAATAACGATAATAATAAATTCATAATAATTAATGAATATTTAAGAGAAAGAATTTCAGCTGCAGTTATTGGTCATCTGTCCCCAACAACAGTTTTCTCTTTAAATTAATTTACTTCATCATTTTATGGTTGTGACATTTGTTGCTAAGTCATATTTAAAATTCAGTCAAATAATGAGTTGTCATAAAAGCCTTTAAATGTTAATGTTTTTATTCTCATTAATTTAATGAAAATTCTGAAAAATAAAAATAAAAAACATAAAAAATTCAATTAGTCTTTATTTATCAAGTGTGATCAATAACATAATAAGCTTCGGTTTAAATGATTTACAGTTACATGTATTATGTTTTATGAATTTGATTGTGAGCATTAATAATCATTTTATTATGTTCCTATTTATTTGTTTATGGTTGTGACCCCCCCCACCCCACCCCCACCCCCTACTCGTCGCCAACACGTCTCTGGTGGGGGTGTCATCACTGTACCCTCATCTTCCTCCAGCAAAAACGGGCCGGGAAACGTTTCACCACCGTCGTGATATCCAGTGAACCCGGTCACCAAAACACGCGTGGATCCCGTTCTAAACGGAGCCACGCAGCCTCTCCAGTCCCTCCAGTTAAAAATAAAAACCGCAAAAAAGAATGATTAAATCGTTAGTCTCTCCGTGGGAAGCGGTATTTCGTTTTTCCCCTGTCAATTAGAAGTTGACAGGGCTTTTCAGGGGAGGTCAGCTGTGAAATCTGAATTATACCCGAACACAACAGACCCGACTCCTCTCGTGGATCCTGACTTTTTTTTTTTTTTTTTTTAACTTTGTTTATTATAGGAACATAAAAAATAATCCAACAACATGACAACAGCGAGACACTTTACATCTTTTTTTTTTTTCTTCTTCACATTCGTCTTCCCACGCAAACACAAACGGACATGACCAGGATTATCCACCACCAGCAGACGGCGATAACGGCTTTCCTGGACGATTCCACGTTCCTGTCGTGGACATCCATCTAGTTCTCCACTTGGATCCATCGATTCTATTTATTTATTTTATTTTATTTGACTCATTTTCTTTCACATCATCATCTTTTTTTTTTTTTTTTAATTTCTCTCTACCATTATTCCATCCATTCATCACCTGCAGACACCTTAAAAAATCTGAAGCGTTTGTTGATCATCGTTGTCGCCTCAGAGAAGTCAATTATGTAGTTTGATTCCGGTTTATTTGCATAAGACTGAGGCCTAACATTTATTAAGGAAGGGAAACTAGTTCCGTCAAGCATAAATAAAGTATTTCTTTCAAAAGTCAACTTGGAAATTGTTTGAGAAACATTCCAACTTTCCTTGAAGCCCAACAACTCTCCCTCGACGAGCTGTTTGATACTAAAGAGTTGCTGACAAGTGATTTTTAAAATAATTCAGCCACCATAATGGTTTTACTGTTGAGATGTGACTCATTATGGACTACACCCACCTTCTGCTCGCTCCATCAGCGCTAACATATCTTACTTATATTTGTTTTCCCAAAGCCCCTAAAAAGCGTGTTTGGGAAATTTCAACTGCCTTGTGTTATTTGTGGGACTGACCCTCCTTTCTGCCTCCTCCTCCTTCTCCTCCTCCTCCTCCTCCTCCTCCTCCGGTGTGTTCTTCCTCTGGTCCGCTAGTCACCTGACCAAACGCCATGCAAATCATTCTGCTGCTAGAGCCTCATTGGCCGCTTGTGGCTCATTTAACCGCTGTCAGTGCGCATCATATGGCCGCCGCTTTAACCAACTTCTCAACTCCGACAGGGAAAGTGGCTCAAATGCGCATTCTGTCACAGTGGATGTGAACCAACCCAGAAGAAGACAAGCTGAAATACTGGTTGGAGAACATTTACATCTCTTTTCGGATTAATTTTTATCTTATTTGCTTCATTGGGGGGTGTTACAACATTAAGTCTCTAACCCAGTCGTCCTGTGCGCACCCGATCTTGTGCGCGACAGTCTGATCTTGAAAAAGACTTCTTCTTTTTTTTCTTTCTCTCTGTTGGCGGTGAAGTTTAAATCCAGGTGAATGTATAGCATGATGATGGAAACTGACCTGCATTCCCCCGGCCCCCAAACGAACACGACCACGGGGCAAACGGGGCCGAACAGCGGGTCCAAAGCGAATCAGGAGCGGGTGAAGAGACCGATGAACGCGTTCATGGTGTGGTCCCGTGGGCAGCGGAGAAAGATGGCACAAGAAAACCCCAAAATGCACAACTCTGAGATCAGCAAAAGGCTGGGCGCCGAGTGGAAGGTGATGTCCGAAGCTGAAAAGCGTCCTTTCATCGACGAGGCGAAACGTTTGCGCGCCATGCACATGAAGGAGCATCCGGATTACAAGTACCGACCGCGACGGAAGACCAAGACGCTGCTGAAAAAGGACAAATATTCCCTTGCCGGTGGACTTCTTTCCGGACCCAGTGGGGGAGGTGGAGTCGGTTTAGGGGTCGGAATGGGTTCATCCGGGGTCGGCCAGAGGTTAGAGAGCCCCGGGGGTCACGGAGGTTCCGCCAGCTCCGGCTACGCGCACATGAACGGCTGGGCGAACGGTGCGTATCCCGGGCAGGTGGCTGCGGCCGCGGCGGCTGCGGCGATGATGCAAGAGGCGCAGCTCGCCTACAGCCAACACCCGGGGAGCGGAGCGCACCACCACCACCACTCACACCACCATCACACACACAACCCCCAGCCAATGCACCGCTACGACATGACGTCCCTGCAGTACAGTCCCATCTCAAACTCTCAGAGCTACATGAACGCCTCTCCATCCGGATACGGCGGGATCACCTACACACAGCACCAGGGCTCCGGCGTCTCCTCCTCAGCTGCCATGGGGACGTTAGGGTCGTTGGTGAAGTCGGAGCCGAGTGTAAGCCCCCCCGTCAGCAGCACACACTCACGGGGTCCTTGCCCCGGAGACTTGAGGGAGATGATAAGCATGTATTTACCGACCGGAGAACCGGGGGACCCGTCAATGCAAAGTAGACTCCATGCCTTGCCGCAGCATTACCAGAGCGCCACGGCTGGGGTGAACGGGACGGTCCCTCTAACACATATTTAGAACTCACAGAATAATTCAAAACTGCAAAACGAACACATAACCAAATATTTACCTCTTTTCTAAATAAACCCCCGTTCCCGAGAACTACCTGCATTTTTTTGTACAGAATGTTTATGATCTTGTAAATGAAGGTTAAATAGCAAAATTCATCTCGGCTTTTTTTTTTTTTTCCTTTTTTTTTTTTTTTTTGAATAGCCACGAGTGGAATTATATAACGACTATGATGCCGAGATATTGGTTATTGTGCTATCATCTTTTTGTCCATTATACTTCACAGTCTTAGTTGAGGGTGACACAAGGTTCACAAGGAGGGTATTTTGGTTCATTGTCTTATAATTTAGGGATTCTGTAAGTTATTGAAAATGAGATAACGTGTCATAATCTTAAGAAAAGTGCTTTAAAAGATATGGGAATCTCAACATTCTTAAAACATTTGTGTTCATTTGCAGATGCCTGTGTTTTCATTCTTGCAAAATCATCGTTTTTTATTGTGACACTAATTATTATTGTAAATTGTGAATAATTTTAATATTTCAAAGGATGACGGGCAACTGCTGTTGTAATTTAAGTGCTTTTCTGCCCATGAAAAGCCCTGCTATTGCAATGAAGAAGAATTGAATAAATTTCACAAGATGTTGCTTTGATTCTTAAGACAATGGTTCCTAGATTGATTTTTTTTTTCCACTTATGTTCTCACAAGAAGTTTTTTAGCACACAAGATTATCCTGCAAGCATCCCCCTCGAGTGAAATAGCCACCTGTTTAAATTTTGACACCGCTTGCTGGACACCGATCCCACAAGCTTTTAAAAAGCCTAATTGTTTGTGCGTAATTGTGCGTTAAAGCTCCAGCATGCAGGCCTGTGAGGTAACCAATTTGGTAGGAAGATGTTGTTCCATGGGCTAAACTTTTCTGTTTGAATTTTAATTATTGATTAAGGAAAAAAAAATATTGTCTCTGTTTCACTGGCATGCTGTCCAAACTATATTTACATATCTTTTTGAATATTTAAAACAGGCCAAGCTGGTGGCCCTCATTCTTCTTTCATACAAATAAGGTCCCTTATGATTACATTTCCCAAAAATAGACAAAAGAGCAATTGAAGGCCTCGTATGACAAACCACCTGTTAGTGTTTTAAATGAGATATTCTCAGCTTTGAACAGTTCATCTAAAAAAAGCATGTAATAACAATTACAGTTTCTTTACTTTAACATTTGATGAGACGTGAATGACAAATTGAAGCTGCAGAACAATCAAAACAACGTCTTGACCTCTTATTGATCACAGTTAAATTTATATTTTGCTTTCAAATCATTGGATCATTTCTCGATTTAAACACTCAAGCTTTTAAATAACAAAGTGCTCTTCAGCAAAGATTTAACGCTTGTGAAAATTCTGTGGAGTTCGTCTACTATGCCATGTTGATTTGTTAATTATGTGTTTATATCAGGCGGGTATGAATATTTACGCATAGAATAAATAATTAGCAGACATTTCTGTTTTATTGATGTGCAAAAGGAGAAATCAAATCAAGACTGAAGTGTGTTCTGAGCATTTGACATGGGACCCCTGAGGAATACTGCTAATAATATACGATAATATATGATATATGATGATTAAATTCTATATTAAATTCTATTCTATAAATTTTATAAATATTTTAATTTAATAAACTAAGAAATCGATTTTCAGTCACCTGTCACCTAAACTGGTTTAATTTATATTTGCTGGACATTCTATTAGAATCTGTTCTATTTTTTCTGTCTTTAGCATTTATTTGTTTATATTTGAGGTGAAAAATATGTTAATAAAAATATAATATATAATATATATACAAAATATCTTAATTCATCTCTTCGTGGCTACGTAGGGATGAATAAAGCAGACTTCAGATACAGTGGCTGCCCATGAAAAAAGACTCATCTTCATTTTCTTAGCTGTATTCTGGCGATCAGTGCTCAAAGACGATAAATCCGTTTTTTAATAACTGGAATATCACCCTAGTGCTCCTTTCCTTTTTAATTTAACAGTGAGGGCTCTGTTTTTTCTCATCACAATATAAGTCAGGGAAATAAAAGGACATGAGAATATTGCATGAGGCAGAAAATGTGTATTGAACAATAAATTCAAGAGCAAAATCAAGATTTTTTTTTTGTTTTGTTTTAACCAGAGATAACATAAGCAGATGCTTATCAAAGTGTCAATGCTTGTAAAGGAAGAGACGATCTCAAACTCAGACAATTAAACAAATCTTAAACAAAGCAGATCGATGCGCGCACAAGAACAACTACACAGCTTAACTGTTGCCCATGGGGTGGACTTCCCAATCGCTATCGTGGCAATTTGAAAGGTAATTGATGACTCATCAGTATATTTCAAACTGTTTTACTCTAATATTTTTTGGCAAGTTAAAAAAAAAAACACGTTTGGATTTTCTGAAGAGAGAAAAAAAAAACACATCGATATGATTTATATTAGTCATTTTCCTAAAATAGAAACAAAAATATTCTGGAAATTCCAGCATTTTCTGACAGGGCCCTGCTGATTTTGACATGTGCATTTTACAGGCCTCATATGTAGATATAGTATAATACTCATACATATGCAAATTAGGAAATTTATTCCTACTTAGATATTTTAAAAATCAATTAATGTCAAATACACACTTAAACGGCCTATTTCACAGTGATAAAGACTTGCATGGCATGTCAATTAAACCTGTTAGGCCTCATAGTGGAGCGTGTAACGTCTGTCTGCGCATTAATCTCGCTCCTATTGAAAGAAATCACAAGAACAATGTTTGAAAATTAGTTTAAATTCCAAGAGAAAGCGCATCTATGGAGACATCTCTCCTAGCCCCACAGCGCACAGCCTATGGAATGGGACGGTCTCCACGCGTGTTTTGCATCTTATCTTGCTGATGTGAAGAGTTGCGGATTAACACTGAAAGCCCGGAGAGGCGGAGCGCGTCACGGCGCATCGCCAGGCTAAAAAGAGGAGCGTTCTGGTAAATTTAACCCGAATAAATTACACCTTGAGGTGGAAGAGGTTTAAGTGTAGGGTGCAACGTTTTACAGGCGCTGTGGCAGGGGTCGGGTCCTGTGTGTGCGTGTGCGTCTCTGTGCGTCTGTGCGCGTCGGTGTGCGTCTGTGCGTGTGCGCCTCTGTCTGTGTGCGTCTCTGTGAGTGTGTGCGTTGAATGGGGGTGTGTGTGCGCGTGTGTTTAGCTGACCAGCCAATAAATCTCTCCACCATGCGATACTCTTATCTTGTAGCCACCGATATATTCGGTGCTAGGAGACCATCAGCTCCAGCACACACTCGGTTGCTCGTAAAGCCCCGATCCCTTGCACTCCCCTGTCCTAAATGGGGATAATTAGCGTCACTTTATCACGCCTCTGCATATTTTTTCCCCGCGTCCCCACCCTCCCCCTTCCTAAAAAAAATTACCAAGCAGCCTGCTTTCGTCGCCCGCTCTGTCACAGAAGATTATGGAGACAGATTGCACAGAGCGAATGTGCCGGGCGAGATTAGCGCGGAATAGAGAAAGCAACTGGGCCAATGAATTCCTCGGAAGGGCCTTATCGTGCAATTACACGTTGACATGTTTAACAATCTTGCTGCCTCTTAATCCTGCAGTGCTGCTCTATCTACCCACAGCTACCGCGCTATATGCCGGCGCGCAGACCTAATGCACCGAAACGCAGCACAAACTGGCCTGAAAGTTACGAGGAAAAAAGCTTTTATTTTTCAAAACTTATTTTCAAGCCAGCATTCAAACGCTATTTTTTATTTTTCTTCTTTTTATTTTTCAGATGTCTCCGTTGATGGAATAACATCTGCACTGGAGCTTATTGACAAGAGGTGAGATGTTAAAAATCCGGGGGGTGGGGTTATTGTTTCATGAACAATTTGTGGAGAAGTGACAAAAAAACACAACAACATTTGTGTCGAGGTGTGATTTAAAATAGTGGTCGTCTTGTCTGGTGTTATCGGTAAGTGTAGACTTATCCACCCCCCCACCCCCCATTCCCTCCCCACCCTATACCGGGGGCCTGCGTGGGACTGATTGCGGAGCGCCACTGTAGGAATTTGGCACCGGCCGCCGTTTGGAGCGTCGCCCCCACGCTGAGTCCCATTCAGCGGCCAGCGCGCTGTGAGGTTGGGAAGTTTCAGTTCGCCATACAACTCAATGGCCCCCACAAAGGCGATTACAAGCCCCAGCGCATTCCTGTAGGGACCTGGGAGCTGCGCAGGTGCGAAGGGGGGACCCGTCGGAGTGATAACAACGGGACAGCGGTGGGGCCACACAAAAACCAGCCCCTCCACGGGAGCTGGGAAGTTTTTGGAAGGAGGAGGAGAAAGGAAAGAGAGAGGAAGGTGGAAGTTAGGGAGGGTCTGACTTCACTGTCCATCACTGGAAAGAGGAGAAGACTCCTAAGGAACCCCAAGTCACCCAGCAGATTGAGACCCTGACAAGTAAACGAACATCTCTGTTGAAAATAAATGACAAAACCACAACATTCTTATACAGTAAGTCTTTAATTTCAACACAGTCTCTCTACACACGACCAAATTCCACAGAAAAAAATCTTATTTTCTTACAGCCTAACGG
This sequence comes from Antennarius maculatus, assembly GCA_013358685.1. Taxonomy (NCBI): domain Eukaryota; kingdom Metazoa; phylum Chordata; class Actinopteri; order Lophiiformes; family Antennariidae; genus Antennarius; species Antennarius maculatus. The sequence continues at coordinate 4,381,279 of CM023618.1, read as the reverse complement.
CTTTACTGATATTCTTTTTTATTTGAACATATTCTCTCATAAGACTAGAATTTTTTTTTTTAAGTGCGCAGTTGTGTCACAGGTGACAAGCAACAGGAAATGTGGTGTGCATTAACCACACAGCTGTTAATAAAAATGTATTCAACCCTTTTTATTCCAACCTTGAAATAATGTATCAGGGTCAGTCAGATTGTAAAGAAAACAGACACTGCAGGATTGCTGCCGGAGTTTGCCTAAATTATTCTTCTCATTATTATTGTGACATGGAAAGTAATACAGTCTATAAAATGTCTTTCAGTAAACTTTTCATTGCCAAAAAATGCAGTGTTCATTCAGGTATGTAATAGCAACAGTATTGGCAATAGCAAGTTTGTGGGTTTTTTTTTTTTTAAAAGGAGTTCTACAACTTTATGAGGAGTTGATGCATTTGAGTCCTAGTTTCAGCTCATTCCACTGCCCCCAACTGGACAAAAAAATATGTTTATTCAGGATTAATGCAGCTGCAACTTAACAAACACAAGTCACATAAACATATGTTGACACAGTAAATAAGCCTCGAGCTGCAGTCAGATGATTTAAGTCTGACCTATATGACGCAAATAAATGAGAAGTATACAAACAAGTTTGCAACCATGGAGGTTTTAGATAAAGTTTGACTCTTACAAAACTGGTGCAGTTTAATAAAAAGTAAAGCTAAAAATCCTAAACTTTATAAACAAGTTGCTCTTTTTTTTTTGTTGTTGCTGCACTGCATTTTACACATACCAGATAATGTTATGTCCAAAAATAGATGGCATGCAGATGATAGAAGTTCAAACAAGTGATTTTGCCTCACAAAACAAATTACAGGTGATTTTTGGTGGAATCACTTAAATTGTGTTGCAAAAATGTCTGGAAATGAAACACTTTTTCAAGGTCGAATGTAAAATCAGTGCCATAAATACAATACATAAACATTGTTTATAGCTGTACTGAAAGTCACACTGCATATCAGCTGCATTGATCTGTGATATTTTGCTCAGTTTCACACTTTTGTTGTCACTAACTTCTTTCCTCCCTATAGTTATTCGCGCTCTCTTCTCCTGTTGTCCCTCCATCTGTCTCAGTCTGCAGGTTCTTCTGTCCACGGAGCTGCAGAACCTGGAAGCTGCGACTGGCCAGTTGTTACCATCACTACTAGCATTAGCATCTGTAGTAGTTTTAGGGTTTCCTGTATAGCAGATCTCTAATCAGTAGTTCCATCAGCAGTTTCATCCACATATTGTGAACCACTGGATAGATCAATAACTACATGATGTTTTTCCTCCTCTTGTCTTTCTCTCTCTCCCTCCTGCTTTGTGTTGTCTCTCTGTCACTCTTTTTTTTGTTTACCCCTATCTGTCCTTGGCTCTGTCTCTCCCTCTCAGTGATTGTCTCGCTGTATTTCCACCTCATTCTTTTTTAAACTATGTATTTATTTTATTTTTATTTATTGATTTATTTGTATATATGTTTTTGTCTTACATCACAGACTCCTTCTGTCGCTCCCTCTCCTTTTCTCCACTCAACTGTTCAAGGCAGTTGAGTGGAGACTCTTTATGAGTCTTGGGTTCTGCTCCAGGTTTCTGTCTGTTAAAGGGAAGTTTTTCTTTGCCTCTAACACCAAAATTCTTGTTCATGTGGGACAAGTTGGGTTCTATAAGAACAGGTTCTTCACTGCTCCACCTGGAAAGTGTCATAAGATAGCAATTTAATAGGATCTGGCGCTGATCTGGTGCTGTACAAATTAAATTTGAATTCTATTGAAATGGAATTCAATTTTCATTTTGATATTATTCATAAGGCTTCAGAATTATGACTTCTAAATTCATTGCAATGTAAAATACCGAAAGTGGTCCCACTAATTTTTAACAGTAACTACAATTGCACATAACAATGTGTTCTGCAGATTTAATTTTAGATTACTGTGTTGCAAAATAAAAAATGTCAACACAAGTGGAGTGACTTATCTCCCCAGAATCCACCATTTGCCTCCAGTTGCAGATTTGTTGTGTCTCTTTCTGCGCTGTGTACACAGCAGCAGTACTTTCTGGAAAATAATTCTCTCTACTTGGTGTGCTATTTTTGTCAAGTCAATGTGGGTTTTACTTTTGTTGTTCAGGCCATCAGCTGCATTAACAAAGTAATTGCTGAGATCTCAGAGTGTGGGAACACCTCTAAAAATAAGTCCAGCAGAATTAAACACCAGTAGCTAGTCAATAATTCGAGATGCCAGGGACTGGTGATCAGTAAGCATGCAGCTCATTCCCCTTCAGGTTCAGTGGATGGCATGAGAATAAGCAGCATGAGCAGAGAGGAAATCCTAACGCCCATGTAAACTATTGTCAGGCTCACATAAATCAGCAGCACAGCCCATGTGACATGAATAGGACGGAGAACATGAGATCCAACAGTGAGTAAATAAGGCTTTGGTATTGATGAGCCTTTTCCGGGTCACACAAACACACTGATAGCATCCTGACCGTCTGAGGCCCGAGAGACAACATAAGATTGAATCAACCTCTAAAATCCTCCTGTTTGGTGTACCTGTAGGCTTTTTTACCCCAGTATTCACTATTATTAATTTGTCTTTTCACGTATTTGACTCCAAGTTGTTTGTGACAAAATTTTCTATTTAGTATAGGCTGTGATGTTAATGTGAGAATGTCCTCCTGTTCCTCTTATTCAGGTAAAACATTTTTCTGACACACTTACATTTATGACCCAGAGTAGAACTGTGAAAGAAAAAGTGGTTCAAACATTGTTAGTAGCGTTGGTAATGGCATCACATTCTGTCTGCTTTATTTCTACAGACTTTATTTTCCATTTTAACAGGTTTGTCAGATTTATACCCAAAATGTTTTATTTTATAACAGCTTGAAGTCTCTGATATCTAAATCTATGGTTCTGTGCTGTATTTTAAACTTTCTTTGAATCAGCTTCGCTTTTCCCTTAACTTATTCTCCTATGCCACCCAGCTGGTCTAAGCTTACACACTTCTCCTTTGATTCAACATAGACTGACACAACATTTTGTGCAGGTCAGTCATACTATACAGGGGATATTTCTAGGATTTCGGCTAGTCGACTGGGATAGAAGTGGTATTGACAATAGATGGATGGAAGGACAAAGTTAAAAATTGTGTTTTTTCAGTTCAGTCACTCAACAACAGTCAGATGAATTTTTTTGCACACATCAATATCCGCCTCAGACTTTTCATTAACAACCCTGATTCCATTACAGGCATAACACATCATAAAACATTAAAAAAAAAACACAATGTGTTAAGTTTCTATTTTTTTCCAACATTAATTTAATTGAAAATAGAGCAACTTTAGTGTGCTAAATGCTTACCTCATTAACTTCATCACTTTTTGAGAGGTTAAGTGCTTGCAGGTGATAGTATCATGAGTCGGTTTGAAAGGAGCACCCACTAAAGGCTCAGGTCTTCAAAAGCAGAGCTGACGTTCACCACTTTGTCAAGCACACAACTGAATAAAGGATGTTTACAACATTGGTTTGGAAACACTTTTGTAAAGCACTTTTAGGCCAACACTCATTGTTGTAAATGATTGAATTCAATTTTAATTATATTTTACATTGTACCACTTTGTCAGAATTTAACGTTACGACGACACCCTCAGCAAAGACGATGCCCAACATTGGAAACATTCATAAAACTATAACACATTCATTATATCATGAAGAAACAACAAGGTCAATGTAAAAGACCTAAATGTACTGTTTTCTTGTCAGTATATTTACCTTGGATATATCGGACTTCTGGTTTGACTACAGTGTCAGCCTGTTAGCATTGTAGTGTTCACATGCCGATATTAGCATCATGATGAAAGCAGGAAACAAAATATGAAAAAGGAAACTCTATCACTATTATTACCTCTGCTAAGTAGTTTACTTTTTTTTTTCTCATGTGAATTTGTGTTCGTTTTTTTCAACAGATTTTTAGAACTTTGTGTTTAAAGATTGATCCTGGCTAGAATAGCCCCCATGAGATTTTGGTGATTTTTGCTGTTGTTGTTTTTTTTAATGCTGCAGGATAAATCTTTATCTATTTATTCTTAATGTATTATGGTTATTGAAAAATCATCAGGACTAAATAAGAGTTTGGTGTTTAGGCATTTGTCTGTGAAGGTTCTCAATTATCCAGGCCATGGTTTTCCAAAGGCGTTCCAAAAGGCGTTTGAATCAAATCCACTGTACTTGTAGAAAGTTCCTTGGAGATGTTTCACCTCTCATCCAAGAGTCTTCTTCAGTTCTTGTGGCGGTTGGTGTTGCCTCAACTTCTAACCTCTGTAAGGTTTGTTCAGTGCTATTCATAATCCAATGACCTTTGCCACGACCCATTTAGCTGTCCCAACAATGACATCTTTGAAATTTATCATCCAAAAATCACCATTGGACACTTCCTGACACTCCCAGCCACATTGTTGGGGCAGCCGGGCAGGACCTGGCCACGGTTGTTGGAATAAGAGCAGCAGGTAGAGGTTTGAAGCTGAGTCAACACCAACCTAGAGTTAACAAAGTAGTGCATCCCTGGGATGCGCTTCAAGAAAAGTTTGTGTATCCCAACATAACGGTTATGCATCCCAAAAGTAACAAAAATATACGGTAGAAGCGTACGCAAGGACTGAGTTTTGCCAATAGTGCAACATAAAAACTAAACAAACTTAATTTGAATCTTTTTATTAATAACATCATAACTGTTTAAGTAAAGAGAAAAAAAGAGTAAAATTAAATATTAGTTTTATCAAAATGTTAAAGCCTGGCGGTGAATTAAAAAAGCAGTTTTAGAAATAAAGAAAGATGTAATACAGTTTTGCTTTTCACTCGATGGTTTTCTTTGCCTATAATTCATACACTGTATTCTCCTGTGGACACTGCACAAAGCTGACGGAGCCTTCTCCACACACAATTCAGTAATATCTGTCCATAATATCTGTCCATAATATCTGTCAATAATATCTGTCAATAATATCTGTCAGTAATATCTGTCAGTAATATCTGTCTCTATTTCTTCATTAACTTTTGATTGTTTTTTATGCAAGAAAGCAGTCATTGTAACTTACTTTTTCTCCAACTTTTGCATCTTTTTCAGAGGCATGGTGATAATCAATCAATCAATCAGTCAGTCAGTCAAGTCAATCAATATTTGTAAAGGGGTGGGAGTGGCTCAGTGGACGCCCTATAATCAGAGATTGGCGGTTCAATTCCCGCTCCTGCCCAGCTATCCTCGGAGTGTGAGCTGAAAGTGGGAGGTGTCAGCTCACCTTCCAGCCACTGTCGAGGCGCCCTTGAGCAAGGCGCCGTCCCCCTTACAAGCTGCTCAATTGGGGCGCACCCCAAAGTCGCTGCCCGTCACTCTGACTCCCCTGTACTGTTTGTTGTTCTACTAATTGCATGCCTACAGGCTCCTAGTGTGTTGTGTTTGTTTCAGGGGCCTTTACACAACATTGTATGCTTTGTCTAACACATATATGCATGTATAAGCTGTGTGTAAAGATAATTTCCCTAATGGGGATAATAAAGTGGACTTTCTTCTTCTTCTATAGCGCTTAATCACATCAGCAAACCTTTCAAAGCGCTTTAACAGACAGAGAAACCCAATAGGACTCTCCAAGTATAAGCAACAGCTTATCCTTGCTCTGGGGGGGTCTAACTAACTCCTCGTTCTCACTGCAGGAAGGCTTGAGTGAATTCTTAAATTTTTGAAGATGTTTGCGCTGCTGATCATCAGCAGTTAATGGCGCTAATGTGGGCGCCATTAGTCCACTGTAGAGGAACAACACACACAATTATATAATGAAAGAGCACCAGTCAAACATCATAGTTCAAAAGAGATAAGAAAAAAACATATTTGAGCTTAATATTTGTTTTCTCTGTTAATTTGTAGAAAGTCACACTCTCTTCATCCCTTTACTCATCAGCCTTTTTCCTCTGTTGTGTTGTGGATGCTGAGGTCACCAGCTTCATGTCCAGGATTTATTCAGTGAGGCTTGTGTACATTACGTTTTGTCTTGTTCTGCTTATTATGACACGGTGTCTTTTTCTGCATTTGAAAACTTGTTTTTTTTTTTTTTTAAATCTTCCATTTGAAATTTGTCATTAAAAATGGATAACCCTAACCCTCAACTTGACAATATACCCCACAAAACGCTGTGCTTAACGCACCTACAGTTCCTCTATCGCTGGACCGCACACGTACGAACCCACCAGATGCTGTAAAGGATTTCTGCTCCCGCGCGGCAGGTGATAACTCTCCGTGCAGCAGTGAATGGGTTAATGAGGGGTCAAAGTGTTCAAATGAGAAACAGTAGTTTTATGGTGCCTGCTGCAGACTGATAGCTGTTTGAACCAGCCGACCTTTGGCCTCTTGAAGGGTCGAGCGATCAACAAACCCAGCTCGTTTGGACAAGTGAAGGATGCGTATGTCACGGCAATAATTCCAAACGGCACACATAAATTGTTCTTAATGTTTATAACAATTTGTTTCCGGGACTGTTAGATTGTTGTCACCAAGGAATGACATGTATTTGATTCATTTTAATTTAATCGATAACCTGTTGTTTCTTATATACCCAGCTGGATGCGCCTGTCTGTGTGTGTCTGTCCCTCTCTCTGTCAAAATATTAAATAATATATTATATAGTGTTTATTACAATGACAACTGGGGTTTTATTTTGTTGCTGTGTCTCTATTTATTTATGACATTTGATATCCTTACAAATCAAAATCTCTTTGTCCATCTGCCTCTTTTCCTGTCTGTCTTCCAGTGACGTGTCCACCACGGCTATCAGCGGTCACGGATCACTGCGGAGGCCTGTGATTAACAGATAGCACCTCGTCTCCTCCGCCGGCAGGCCATCATTACGACGAGCACTAGAAGATAGGTTCTGTGGGCGAAGAGACCTTTTGCAAAATGTCAACAACAGTCAAAGCCCCAAATTTCCTCCATTCATACTTCCCCCATGTGATGCTACCTACTCTAAACCTCTTAATTACACAATCCCTTTTTTTTCCTACTTCAAACTGTTACGTGTCGAGGTGCGGCCTGATTTCAGAGCATGTGGAGATTTGATTCCATCTTATGCAGCTTACCTGAAGATCAGACGTGTTGGAAAATAAACCCCCCCAGTCCTATATTTCTACCCATCTCAGCAAAAACAAACACTTTAACAAACAACAACCAGAAAAGCAGCGGCGCCTGCATCGGCTCCCCATCCCCATTTCCTTTCATTACAGCCAGTTTCGCTGTCTTAATACTCTTAGTCCCTCAGTTGGCATGTTTTCCAACAACCCGCTGCATTTTCACATTTGTAAAATCCGTCAAAATTCCTGTAATGAATATTTCTACAGGCTTGAGTGTGTTTAATTTGTTGTTTGACCAGCCCAATGAGAGACGAGAACTGATCCGACACCAGGAACCAGAGCATCTCTGGGAAAATGATGTGAATTGATTTCATCAAAGGGAAGAGGAAATAAACATTTATGGTTCAGATAATCTCTTAGTTTCTTATAAACATCTTCCCTATGCATGAATTGACATGGAATCTGTATTTTTGAATGTTTAAAAAAAGCGTGTTTTTGTTTTTTGTTTTTTTTTAATGACCAGTCAAGCAGGTCTTTTATTATCCACATCTATAATGTACTTTTCTGTTTTACTGTTACTTTAGCTTTGCTGGGAAATGAGAGAATACATGTTAAATAAAGTCTAGCATCTGATGACAACCTAAGAATAAAAATATGAAGCTTTCTGTCTCGTGTTTTTCCACATTCAAATTTGGAGGTGAATTAATACTTCAACATGAGAAGTTATGAAAAAGTTAATTTCAAGGCCTCAACATGCCCACAATTATTTTACTGTATCCCCCCCCCCCTCCCCTATGTAATTGATTTTTAGTGTGAGAGGGAGAGGGGGCGGGGGGGGCGGTGATCATTACAAAACCACAAAGGCAACAAATGAAAAATAAGTAACAGTGTAATTGCTGTGAGCGTTATAACCTTGTGTTATTGATTTTTTTTTTTTCTTCAAGGCATTTGGCTTAACATTAAAGTTAGGACTGTAATAAAAGAAGTTGAGTCTTGGCTCTTTGAAATAATTTGTGTTTTTTTCTATCGTTGACTCTTTCAGGTGTGTGTAACCGTACACACAAAGACGCACACACACACACACACACACACACGTGTGACAATTGTCCAGCTGTGTGCTGCAGACTCCTGAGCAGACAGACTGAACATGTAGGGGACTAGATAATGAGCATCTCAGGTGACTACATGCACTGATTACTAGGTTGTTGTGTTATAGCAACTATATCACATAAACATACACTCCTACTCTGTGCGTACACAACACACACACACACACACACATACACACACTCCTGAGAGATCCTTGGTTATCACATCCTTCCAGATTGTTCTGAACTACTTATGGAAAATACACACACACATCTCAAGATGTGGCCACTCTTGCCAATATGAGCCCAGTGTTAAGAACAGTTGTTGTCGTTGTCGTTGTGTGTTTTTTTTTTTTTTTTTTTTTTAGCATTTCTAAATTCCTAGCGTTGCTAAGGTGCTTTGGGAGGGGATTAACAGAGCCTGGCGCCGATGAGCAAGCCTTGCAGATTTCCAACCAGCAGGAAAAAGACAAAGAGAAGGGGGGGAAGAAGTAGGAAAAAAAAAACAGCAGAGGGTTAGACAACAGGGAAATGGTAGGAACAGCTTGTGTAAACATGATGACTTGAGAGAGGTAAAGAGGTAGAGATGAATAACGGCTGAGCAATGCAAAGTGAGACTAAATAATAAGCATCCTAAAGAAGATACCTCAACTTCCACACAGAGGAGGCAGAGGACACGTTCCCCTTTGCTCTCCGTTCCTCTCAATCTGCATTACTTTCTTTCCTGGGTCTCTACACTTATCTCCATCTCCTCCATTTCTTCCCATGTCTTTATTCCCCCTCCCTAAGGGTAACATTTTCCAGATCCAGACACTTTGGTCTCTCTTTCTTTCTGTCACAACTTCAAACAGCAAGCGCCGTTCATGTCAAGCTGATGTGCCCGGAGCATCGGTGACGGCGGCGTCTCAGGTGTACGTCTCCCAGCGTGTCCTTGATGACACTCTCTCCCCTTCTCCCATCTCCCTGCTTTTTAATTAGTGTAGTGAGCAGCGAAGGCAAGCAACGACAGCCGAACCACATTTACCTCTTATCAAGCTGCTCAGAGGTACCTCTGCTTGCTGCTACTCAGTGCTTTTGATGCATCTGCAACTGGAAAAAATATCTATAATTACATATGAACTGACCCAGAAGGATGGTGAATGTCTTGTTTTTCACTAAATCCCTGCTTAGAGAAGAAGTGGTTCAGTATTTTTCTCGGGGTAAAAACTCTATTAGCCAAAGACACCAAAGGGAGGGTCCACTTGTTTTTCTTTGAATCCTCTCCTCAGGCTCGGCGTCTCAGGTAGAGTGTAACTGGATGCGACCTGTTTGTGGAATACAAGGCACTTGACCAAGGGCCAGCCCTGCTCCACCCTCCCCTCCCAACCCCATCCTTCCCCTACTTGGGTCCGGTTACCCCTCAGCCCCCTCCTTCCTCATCCTTTCCTTGAGTGGGGAGCAGGTAGAGTGTTTTGCGGCCACGTCGATGTCCGCGGATGTTGAAAAAGCGTGTGTCTGTATGTTTGTAGTCCACCCAGACAGGTGTCTGTGACTGTTTAGGCTTGGCAGCTGGGCTTCTGTAACTGTGCCCCCGTCGGCAGCGCTGGCTAAAGTGTCTGGGTTGGCTGAGGTGCGGAGGCGGCTGTCTTTCAACCACTGATCCCTCAGAAGTACTCATCTGATCAGGCTGGATCTGCGCTTCACTGCTGCCAGGGTCACACAACCCAACCTTGGGGTCAACCAGCTAATTACAGACCCTAGTGTCCATATCTCTGTCACCACCGGGGACATGGGGAAGGGGGGGAGGGGGGGTAAACAGAGAGAAGAACCATGACAGGAGGAAAAAAAAAAAAAGAATATTGACATAGACATGAAAAGGCCAACCGCAAGTCTCCCCAAGCTCTACACCCTTCCCCTGTTCAGGTCTGTGAAAAGAGGAACACTGTGGTTTGGGAACATCTCGGTCACACCCTCCCCTCCCCTCAGGCACAGACACAAGCTTAGACCCATGGGACCAGAGTGTCAGTGGATGTGGATTTATGTATCAGCCTGCCATTAACTTTACATACAAGGGCTGTGCCAGTTTCTGTGTCTGCTTCCTTATCTTTGCCTCCAAGATTTTCTGTCACAAGGAAAGCTCCGGTATATTACCCCTATCACCGTCTCACAGTGAGACCAGGCTTCACTTTCAGGACACGATGAGTTAAAGTGTTGTGTGTTGATTTCCAACTTGACCTTTGGCTGTGGCCATTGACTGATCTGTGACTAGAAGAATTCATTTGCGCTGCCACCAGACATAAAGTGAACACACAACTACAGACATTCAGAAAATATTGTACCGTTAGATTGTATTGGCTTGCAGAGTCATTAATCACATATTCCAAGCGATCAAAAAGGGAACATTAATCACATGCATGAACAGCAGCAGTCAAACTTGTGACAATGCCATCTGATTAAAATTTGTTACTCCAGGCTGTGTTAATGATTCCACTCAAGCCCAGGTAGGGCAACCCCTCTGCCAACACTGAAACAATAATATATCACCTCTGAAGCAATATTCTTATATATAGTGAGGTATGCTGATGCATAGTGCACAGGGGTCAGTGGGTGTTTGAGCAATTACAGCTTTTTTTTTTTTTTTCATGATAGCAGTTTCCTCACAGCTTGACCACTTTGGTTTTTCCTCTGACTGTTAATATTATCTTCACCATAATTTCTTTCCCTCCCCCCCACCTCAGGGCGTTTTGCCTTGACAAACTGATGATTAGCTTCAAAAAAAAAAAAAAATCTCCTGGAAAAAATTTGAAAAGATGCAGAGTTGAAATGGAATGAAAGTGCATATGTAGAAAAAGCTAAATTGCTCGTATGAGAGATGAAATAGAGGAAAGCGTGAAGCGACCGCAGCATGTGTGGTTACACTGCCCTCTTTTGAATGCACTGCAGTGCATCCTGTCAGTGGGCTGCACCAGGGAAAACACAGAAATTAAAAAGTGAATGTAAAAAAAACATAAAAATCAATTCAAATACAAAGTAAGCGCTAAGTTGTTTTAAATGAGACAAAGAAATTAACCTTGAATCACAAACTATTCTGTCATAGCAAAAACTGCACAACATATTATAATTCAAATTAAAAGATCTCAGGCAGTAATACACGTGTTCACAAAAAAAACCCTTTCCCTTCCATGGATTTTCTCTTTGTATACCTGAATTGTAAAATTGTATGCTTATGCCTTTCTTATATTCTGCTCAGAGAAAAGAATCCGAGGAAAAAAGCCTCTATTTTTCAAGATGTGGTTTAAATTTATTGCAAGACAAAAGTGTTCAGTTCTTGGGGACAATTACAGGTTTTTGTATGGCACCAAATAGGAACATATAATATTACAGATGGATTGAACTATGAGTTCAGTGCCATATCGACTCAACAAGGATGTGTTGCTTATTCTACTGTTGATAATGATTACAGTGGAGACACATTTCAACCAGCTGCTGGATAATAACTGAACACATGTGGAGAGCTCCTACAAAGACAGAAGTCACATTAAGCCCCATGAAAACTGTGTAAGTTTCCTACAAAAAAAAAAAACAGAAAAAAATTAGAGTGTTTTGTTTTAGGCGCAAATACACAGAGCATGTACAGTATTTCACACATTCTCAACAAACATAAAGAGCTATTGATAAACTGATAAAATATGATTAGATTATAAATTCTAACTGAAATATGAGACAAAACAAAGAAAATAAACAAAAAACAAACTTGAAATAAAATGTTAAAATGTCTTACAAGGGAGAAAGAAATGTCAAACAGATGTAGATTCTCTCAAAAACCGCTGAAGTAGGTTTTCACATGACACTGGAGAAAAGAACCTGCAGGGTGAAACAGAAAGAAGGTGACGTTCAAGTGTGGATCCCACATCCCTCCATTGTTTCTGATGTTTAACAGGAGACTGAATGAAGGTTAAATTAAAGCATATTTTCACTATGGTAGTGCCACATGTCAATGCAGAAATATAAAATTCAATAATACGATTATGAAAAGAATTTATGAACTAAAATGTTGCGAATGTTTGAGTTCATGGGTAGTTTTTATTTCTATGGTAAAGACAGTGTTCAAAACCTGTGGGCGTGTTCATGTAGGACTTCAAGTACTGTATTAGACTACCTGTGCTGTTGAAGTTTTGAATTAAATTCTACCAGTGCTATAGTTAGAATCATGATGAAACAGATGTATGCTTTAATATAATCTCTAATCCAAGAATGAAACCTTGTTCTGAGCCTTTTAGCAGTGTTAAAACAACACGTGCCTCGGATAGGATCTCTCCGCTCTGATAGCCGCTGTGTTCCTACGGCTCTGACCCCCCTGCCGTCTGATAAAGTCATATCACACACATAACAGGGAAACAGAAGACCTGGCCTAATTAGCAGGTGGGACAAGAACGATGGAGAGATAGAGAGAGAGAAAGGAGGGGAGGTTTGAAAATCAAAGTGAGGAAGGTTTTATTAACAGAGCTGGTGACCCCTGGTTATTTATTCATGGGATTAGTTAAGAAGTCTCTGGAACAGACTGTCCTGCCAACAATCAGGATGCTGCTGTTTGCTTTTCTGCTCCTCGTAGTTTGTTCTTCCTCTCCCTTTCTTCCTCTCTATCCTTCTCTGTTTCACAAACAAACAAACAAACAAACAAACAAACAAACAAACAAACAAACAGTACGTACTTGACACCTTCATAGGTAGACCTACCTGTCAAGGTATTCTACTACTATTCTACTACTAGAAAAAAGATCCCAGGGTGGAGAAAGGGGGGGTCGAGGAGGGGGGAGTTGTAGTAAGTCTAGCCGGTGGAAGGGTGGAAGAGGGAGGGAGAGGACCAGACACAGGGGGCAGGTAAAGGGGATCATGTTCAGGCTCCTGGGGACAGCAGGCTTGGCGTGGCACCACACTGCCCACCCAACATCAACACTCTCAGGTTCCCTGGCTCAGATGGGCCAGATAATCACCCTCTCTCCACAGGGACCATCTGGAGGCAGGGAGGGGGCCTAGGCCATATTTTATTTCCATAAAACATAAAGTCACTCCTCTGCTTGGTGAGCTGAGAAAACTCCTCTCTCTCTTTCTCTCTCTCTCTCTTCCTGACAGGAGATCCACAAAGAAACAGCAAACACTTAGAGATCCACAGAATCCACCCCACACTTGTTCCCTCGCATCTCCCAGTGTCTCCAGTTTGATTGATGCTTCTATCCCAGTGCAGATCAGAGTACAGCCACTGTGATTATCATCTTGACATGGTAACAGAGACAGCCCTAATCCCATAATAATCCCTCATCATCAGTCTTGACCTCTTCCAAGGAAACTGAAGTAAACTAATAGCCTTTGGTCTGAATAAAACGTTATGCAGTTATAAGATGTGTCTAAAAATCATCATGTTTGAAATATAATAACCTAATCGTTGTGTTTTGTTCTGTTTACTTTTGTGTTGACAAACATCACAACTGAAAAGTAAACACCCAGCAGCATCAGAAAGGTTTAATACCATAGCCAGTTACAACAACAACAACAACAATGATAGTAATAATAATGATGATAATAATAATACTAATAATAATAATAACAACAACAACAACAATGATAGTAATAATAATGATGATAATAATAATACTAATAATAATAATAACAACAACAACAACAATGATAGTAATAATAATGATGATAATAATAATACTAATAATATTAATAACAACAACAACAACAATGATAGTAATAATAATGATGATAATAATAATACTAATAATATTAATAACAACAACAACAACAATGATAGTAATAATAATGAGGATAATAATAATACTAATAATATTAATAACAACAACAACAACAATGATAGTAATAATAATGATGATAATAATAATACTAATAATATTAACAACAACAACAACAACAACAATAATACTACTACTACTACTAATAATAATAAACAATCTGTTTCAGAGCAAAAGTTTTAATGTTTGTTTTTACTGGAATGTTCTGATCTTATCTTTATAAATCCAGCCACCATTACAAATGCATCTTTTGTGTTTTAAGGGCTTAATTTTAATAAATGCATCGAAAATATTCAAGATATATTTGACAGAGTTTGAAAGTATGTGAGAAGTAAACACTAAGAAAAGAATCTTAAGACAAAAGAAAAACTGTGATGTAAAAATGCTTCAAATTATTGTCCTGACTGCAGCTGTGGCAGTTCAGACCAACTTATTTACTTGTATATAAATATTTAAAAAATATGAATGTCTCCACAACAATTCCAGTGGCTGCTGTCAGATTTATAGATACATAAACATTAATATAATAATAATAATTATATATAATACATAATAATTGTAATACATTTAATACACGCTTAAATGACCCACAGATGCATGGATGAAGGATGGATGAAGTTAAGGGTAGGTTGTTTTCCTGAGCATATCCTCTGTGTGTGTGCGTGTGTGTGCGTGTGTGTGTGTGTGTGTGTGTGTGTGTGTGTGTGTGTGTGTGTGTGTGTGTGTGTGTGTGTGTGTGTGTGTGTGTGTGTGTGTGTGTGAGAGAGAGAGAAAGAGAGAGTGTTAGCGAGGCAGCAACACTCTCAAAAGTTGAAGTTGGTCTTAATGTGACCTCCCAGGAATAAATTACATTTTTCTTGAATTGTGGAAATAATAATAATAATGACCATAATTTGGGCGAAAAAAAATTTGGAATGGCTTTCACATTACCTTGTATAAGAAGATCAAATGGACTTTAAACTATTTAGGGGTATAGTTCTAGCCTGATTGACTGATTGCTCAAAGCATTCAGCCTTTCACACAACATTCACACAGTGGTGACAGAGACCACCTGCTTAGGAGGGGGAACTATTCACTCCATCACCCACACACCAGTGGAACAGCCACTTGGAGCACTGGGGACTTCAGACTAGCCACTTGGAGCACTGGGGAGTTCAGACTAGCCACTGGGAGCACTGGGGGGTTCAGTATGTTGCCCAAGGTGGACATGTGAACAGCAGGCCGGGGATTGAACTACTGACCACCTGATAAGCAGACGACCACTCTACCACAGACGACCCCTCAGTTCAAACCAAGCCCTGGACATTGATAGGCCAACCCCTCTCCCGCCGCGCCCCTTAAAAAAACAACATTTAAAAGGACATTACACATGACTGAAAACTGTAAAGGTGAACTTTTGAACAAGACTGAAAGTAGACTGACTCTCTTGGAAAATAAAATGGATAATAAATAAAATTTAGCGAGATCTTTAGATGCTCAGTGATGGCATACATTTCTATCTCTGAAGTACAGTTTTTCACTTTGTGGTGAAAAAGTCTGTTCGACCTTGGAGGTCATTTATTTTGTTTCTTGAATCATTGAATAGAAATTTACTGCAAGTAAATGGAAGGCTGCAACATAGTATAGTGGTTTCTTGCACTATTTTAAAATTACATTATATTGTTATATATTGTTATAAATTAACATTTCCTGTTTATTTGTAGCTTTATTCAGGTCACTTTCCTGACATCGATATATTTATAGCGTGTTAACTGCTTTTGACTCCACAGTATTTCTAATAAATGTAATCACTAAGAAATCTTGTTATTAATGTTGTTATTACTGTAGTAATACTACTACTGGAATGGTCTGTACCCAGAGCACCTAACAACACACACACCTACAGAGCAGCCATTGGATTTAATCTGCGGTTCAAGTGTTTTAACCTAGGTCACTGTGACGTGTAAGTCATTCAGTTTATTCTATTATTTTACTAAGATGTACATCAGGAAACATCTTTAAACAGTAATGACGGATGTGTCCCAGCATTCCGGTCAAGTGGTTGACTTTCCTGCTAATTCACACCAAATTTGTAATTTGAGGGTCTTTGCTGTGGCATACAGGTCTTCCTTCAAACTGTTGAACGCATTTCTAAAATGTGATAATCTATACAAATCAATACATTTTATATTTTGGTCACCATACATGAAATGACATTTTTGACTGCGCAATGAATTCCCGTATCTGTATTCCGTAGAATTTTGTATTCCGTAGAACCAGAGATCATTTAGAGCAAAGCTCAAACCCTTCACAACACTTCCAACATTCATTCATTCATTTTATCAATTAATCTTCAGGTGCTCATCCAAATCCGGGTCATGGGTTTACGCTGGAGCCTATCCCAGCTGACTACGGGCAGAGGACACACCTCCAACAATGAGGTTGAAATTGTTTAATATTATTTAAAAAAATTTCCAGCCACCAGAATCCTTAGGGAATCTGCATCTGCCGACTGAATTTGGATAACATCTGGTCACAGATGAGGAACTAGTAGTAGAATACTCACAACAGTAGAAGACATGAGTCAGAAGGCATCATCCTAGACTCGATCATTACAGTACAACTCTATTGTTTTTGCACACACAGACAAAACATATCATATAAAGGCCAGAATGACAAGATCTGGCCTGACATCCATAAAAATATTTGTTCCTGTGTCATTCTGAGTTCAATCAAAACATTCAATTTGGCACATCGTCCAGACGCTCCTGTTCTCTAACTCTTAACTCTTTATGTCTCTGGTACACACACACACACACACACACACACACACACACACACACACACACACACACACACACACACACACACACACACACGCAAATGCAGCCTCCACACTTTGAGAAATAAATGCCCAAGCTCACTAACACCACAGGATGTCACATTTTATGACTGATCTCAGTGTGTAGCTACACTACACATCCATCTCTTCAGCATTAGCGTGATAGATGTATTTTTCATGCTGCCATTAGGACTGGGGCACTACGCTGTGCGAGGCTTGTGTATGCTAATGTGCCCTCTCACACCTGCAGTTTCCAATTACCCCTGAGGAATGGAGCCAAACCCGGTCTGCAGCAACCAGCAACGGTATGAGTAATGGCCAAATTGCACAAGTGCTTTAGATAATATAGAAAAAAAAGAGAGGAAATTATTTAAGAGCGGATTGGAAATATAATATAGTAAGAGGCAAGAATGGAGAACAAAGGTGAACACAGGGGACAAAGAGGAAGGGAGAGAACAGGTTGCATATATTGTCTTTAAATATTAGTCAACACACTTCTTCTATTTCTTTACTTTGCTATTTGAGCAACTGTCTGAGCTGTGGATCCATGCTTCCCTCCGGTCAGAATTAGGCATCCTCTGAGATAAATGAAATGATTTGAGATGAAAAAGAAAGGCTCGGAAAGCATCCACTTAGATACATCCATCTTTTTTTTTTTTTTTCTGAATCCTCTCGGCTCTCCGGTCATTTGTGCTCAGGTTCATCACTGATTTTGTTTTCCTGTCCCTCCACACTGTCAGCGAGGGGCAATTTGAGCCAGCTATGTTTTTCCTTTCTTCTTCTCTCTCTGTTCCATGTGGACGGAGCCAACTATGCTGATTAGATGTTTGGTATGACCACGTGTGTGTGTGTGTGTGTGTGTGTGTGTGTGTGTGTGTGTGTGTGTGTGTGTGTGTGTGTGTGTGTGTGTGTGTGTGTGAGAGAGAGAGAGAGATGACACTTGATATGACTCTTTTCTGGGTACGGAGCTGCTGATAGTGTTGTTGCATCAGAATACGTGGGGGGGTTATTAGGGGTCTTGGTGGCTGCCGGGCTCGATAACAGGGGCGGAAAATCAATCACCCCCCCTCTTTGACAGCCGTTTGAGGAGCCCTGCCCCATTATTCCCCTTGTTCTCCTCCCTTCTGTTTCTCTCTGTTTCTTGTCAACCTTGTCACTTACGGGATGATCTACAACACGCAGCGATCCTTAAGCACGCACATGTCAGAGCCATATCAGCCTCCGAACACGTATCGGCAGGCAGGAGGCCCCCGGTAGAAGCCCTGGCAGGATTAGAGGGTTGTTTTGAGTTGGTTACGGTGAGGAAGACATGTTCAGGTCACCTTCTTTTCTGACATGTTACCGTCACCGCTCCAAAGCCTGTTCTTCTCACATTCCTGCCTTTACCTCTCTACTGCTTTCCATCCACAATCCCCCCTCTTCTCTCTCCCTCTCTGCATGTGTGTGTGAGCGCACAAGCCGAATATGTTTAAGGGGTGAGGAGGGGGGCATCAAATCCGCCAGAGAGGACTTGGCAGTACCTCCTCTCCCTCTCGCTTCATTGCTTCGGTCCTCCCTAAATCCTATTTCACAGTGCCAAGCATCCGCTCCCTGGGATCTCCACAGCTCCCATCTCCAGACGCAGGTTTAAGCCCCTCTCTTGGCACCCAGGCTGGGCATGGAGAGACAAGGCATGTGACACACACACATCAGCACTGCCAGAAACAACACACCTATTATCTGTGCTCAGAGAGGGACTGGCGTCCTGCAGTGTGTGCAGTGTGTTACTCACACAATCTTCATCTCACACACCGCATTAGTGGCATTCGGCAAACTTCTGACACGAGTCGAGAGGTCGAACATAAACCTGTGAGAAGATTTCTTCTTCATGAGTTGGATCACGCCAGGCAAACACCTGCACACTAGAAACACACACACACACACGCACACACACACATCTCCAGTCAGGTCAACAAGTCAACCTGCCTTCACTGCAGACAAATACCTTCAGGTCTGATTATCATACCGTTAGTTTTTTCCTCCTGTGACACATGGTAACCTCTTGCTTTAATCATACTTCAATTACAATCTCATTAAAGCAATTAATTAGAGGCCCAATTATCTAAATCTGCACCAACACAGCCACGGGGTAAATAAACGCAGTGTGTTGCATGTCTGGGACGACAGATGTGTTTTTGTGGGTTGGCCACTAGATGGCATCAAATACCTGAATTTACTTTTCTGCAGAAAAAAGAAATTTTATCACTTTATTCCAATTGTTAACACATTTAAATGGCAAGTATAGCACAGTTATTTAAACTGACGGTCTGAAAGCAAAGCCTTCCCAAACTTCCAAAACTCCACACACATTTTCTGCCTCATGCACAATTAAAAAAATAATACTTTTCAAATGGACTGAACGTAGTACTCTGCATAAGACAGAACAATCTGACAAAGTCACATGTTTCAAACTGACACAACATGAGCTGATGGATCAGTGTGTGTGTGTGTCATCTGGCCAAACACCTCAATGGTTAATGTTACCACTTCAATCAGGAAGTAACACAATAATAAGACCACAGGGGAGCACTTCTTTTTTTTTTTTTTTTTTTTTTAAAATGGGAGATGTTGCAGAGAAAGAAAGAAAGGAAGAAAGAAAGGTGTCACAGCTGGGTGACACCTGTTTACCTCATGAAAGGCTGATGTCAGCACTAACTGTAATTCAATCTATTACGGGGGAAATATCTATATTGGTTGCATTGTCCAACCCTATATTTGATGTGTTTTTGTTTTCTCTAAAGGACTCCAACCGTGGTGGAGCAAGGGGCCAAATGTACACTGGGGTACAAGACGCTGCCATTGTGCACTTGGTTTTTCATCGTGCACCCCAGTCCAAACCTGTTTTTTTTCTTGGCCACACACCATTCCTTGTGCAACACCTCCCACCACACTCACCATTTCTGAAGAGTTCTTTTCATCACCGCGGTGGAAGGTGTATGAGTGGCAGGCCTTTGTGTGCATGGCCGGACCCAGCTGTGCAGCAAGACGCTGCCTAATTATTTTCCTTTCCACTTTTTTTTTTTTTTTTTTTTTGTAGTATATATTTTGTCTGCACATTTTTTTTCCATGATTCTCTTCTTCACAGTTTGTTTTATGTGAGTATTTTTTTGTTAACTCCAACGTAAATATGTCTACTGTGCATATGCTGCACTGACTTGTTTGGTGAAAAAGAATTATAGCATGTGTGTGTGTGTGTGTGTGTGTGTCTGCAAATGTAACATGAACAATCTGAAGAGTTTTCTAGTTTGAATTATAAAAAAAACTATGGCAAAGCTTGCTAAAGATGAGAGTGTTGTTTAATTGTACCCAACAGTGTTAAGTGTGCATTCTTAATTTTCTCTTAATTTCTCTAACATTGCAATTCACTTAGATAGCATTGCTTTATCCTCCACCAATGAAATCAGGAACTTGGGAGTGATTTTTGATTCTCATATCAAGTCTGTATCCCGGACAGCCTTCTTTCATTTGCGAAATATTGCTAAAGTTAGAAATTTCTTATCCTTTAAAGACAAAATCATTCATGTCTTTGTTACTTCTAGATTAGATTACTGCAATTCCTTATTATTGGGCTGTTCTAGCTCTTCTATTAGGACTCTACAGTTAGTTCAGAATGCAGCTGCCCGCTTACTGACTGGAACTGGGAGGAGAGAGCACATCTCTCCTGTCCTAGCGTTACTTCATTGGCTCCCGATTAATTATAGAATACAATTCAAACTCTTAATGATTACATATAAAGCTCTCCGTTGTAAGGCTCCATCTTACATTGAAGATCTCATTGAAGTGTAGCACCCACCCAGGGCCTTCCAATCCGAGGATGCAGGATTTCTGGTGACCCGTCGGGTTTTTAAGAGTAGAACAGGAGGCAGAAGCTTCAGCTATCTGGCCCCTTTACTCTGGAACGATCTCCCAGCCTCGGTCCGTGGGGGCAGACTCCTTTAGCTTATTTAAGAGTAGACTAAAAACCCTCCTCTTTGATAGAGCCTACAATTGAAATAACACACACTCCACTAGATATACTGCTATAGGCTGCTGAGGGTATTTTTCTACGTCTCTCCCGTTAAAGGGAGATACTCTGGAGCTTCTGTCACTTCTTTCTTTATCTTTCTATGCTCCCAAAATTTATTATTACTGTCTGCACGACACTGCCGCTGTCATTGTACCTCTGATTGATTGATTGATTGATTGATTGATTGATTGATTGATTGATTGATTGATTATAACAGTGTATAAATTTTTTTTTTCATTTTAAAAAGTGGGTTTAAAAAAAATGTGATAACGTAAATCAATTGTTTGCCTTGTTGTGCAAACATTGATTTTGATAATGTTTTACGTAGTTTTGGTTGCAAGGCTTCATTTTGCAGGATATATGAGTTTGGGGGGGGGTGTTTTTGTGAATTTTGTTAGGTTGGTTTTCTTTTTTTTTTCTTTTTTTTTTTTTAATTTATATGGGGGGGGGGTAAAACAAGCCAAATTCACAAAATTGCATTTTAAAAACTGAAAATACTGAAAAACTGAAAAATCGAATATATATATGTACATATATGTACATGTGAACTGAGTGAATTCATTTCTGAAACTCAATCAAAATGCATTAAATCACCTCAGTTATCAAAAAATCCATCAACTCATCACTCAGATTCCGATTTTTTTTTTCGAAATAAGGATCAAAGAAGATAAAGGAGAGGAAGACTGTGGTCTCTGATGGGATCAGGACTCTCTCTCTGCCTGAGGCGTGTTTGAGTGTTTGAGTGTTCAGCCCAACTTCCAGCTTCAACGATCACATCAATATTCAGACATGCATCCCTCAATGCTGCACATCATGAATGTGTGGAGTGCAGATATTTCTCCTGAAGATGACCAGGATTAGATCAGACATTCTAGAGGATTCTTCCCATAATGCATTGCCAGTGAAGACATCAGTGAAGACATAACTGAGGAAAAATTGGGGCCAAATACAGGAGAGAAGGAGGACAAGAACCCTGAAGTAATGCAAGTGAATATTTAATCATGTCAACAGACTGTCTATCTATCTATCTATCTATCTATCTATCTATCTATCTATCTATCTATCTATCTATCTATCTATCTATCTATCTATCTATCTATCTATCTATCTATCTATCTATCTATCTATCTATCTATCTATCTATCTATCTATCTATCTATCTATCTATCTATCTATCTATCTATCTATCTATCTATCTATCTATCTATCTATCTATCTATCTATCTATCTATCTATCTATCTATCTATCTATCTATCTATCTATCTATCTGTCTATTTGTTTTGTTGTAACATATATTTTCAAACACACTCAAATGTAAATGTTAAAACTATTCAAAACTATTCAAACTATTCAAAGCTACGATGACTGAAATATGCAATAAGAAATTATGCTGAAAACAGGTTTTTTTGGGTTTAGGGTTCAGCTGATGAGTGTTACCATCTCTGGCTAATTTTCTTATAATGTAATTTCTTTATCTTAAGTTAGCACAAAATATTGAATAAATTGTCATTTAGTCTGACCAGTGGACATCCGGTATGCCAGAAACATTTCAGACAACAAGAAAAACAAAAAAGAATGAACTGGACCAACATTAAGCAAGTCCACACACACATACACACACACACACATACACACACACACACACACACACACACACACACACACAGTAACGGCAGAAGTAAATACAGTATGTGTCGCTTCTCTGTGTGACCTCGTTGTGACTTGATGAAAGACCGTACGAAACGACACATGCATGTGTGTGAAGGTGTGTGTGAGTGGTGGAGACCTCAATCAGGATCGCGGGTGACCCGGTGCCTCACTGAGCCTCCTGTGTGACAGGAGAATATAATTACCTCCCTCCAAGAAGACATGGAGAAGAGAAAGTGAGTGAGTGATGATGAAGACCTTGAAGACTCGATTATCTTTAGGTCATCTTTGCAGCCTCCTCTTCACGCTGCCTTGCTCCCTGTATGTTGACCTTTAACCTCCACACACCTTCTTGACCTCCCATTATTCTTCATCCCATCGTTCACACCTCAAGGCGTCTGATCATTACGAGCCAAGATCTGATGCACCCGAGCCGTAAACCTGCCGATAGACCTAAACACACACACACACACACACACGGATACGTACAAACACACTCCCCAGTTAGAAGAATCAGTTCATGTACAGTATCAGGTGTGTGTTAATGAATCGCACTCATTATTAAGATAACAAGTTTGTCTTACCTACTGAGAGAGAACATCTTTCTGTGTCTGCCCTGTGATTTCTGTTCTCAGATGTCATGAAAACCAGTTCTTGACCTGCGGCTGACAGAAAACCTGTCCCGACCCTGTGGAGGATAAGAACTGTGTAACTGGGCGACCCTGATCATTATCAGACGCCTACTCCTGCTGAGGGGGTTGTTACCCCTCAATGTCTGGTTCTTTATCAGAAGGATTGACAGCTGAATGTCACAGGCCCCTGGTATGATGTCATTTCCTGCTTTATTTTGTAGCAGAGTTGTGTATTTCCTGTTTCTAGTATCTCTTGATTTTCCCTCCACTGAGTGTCTGATTGTTTCCATCTGGAAGTCTAAATTGTGTTTGTAATTCAACTCCATTTTTACACTAGTAGTTCTAGTAGTTTCTAGTAGTTTTACACTAGTAGTTCCCTTTCTTTCGAAGTTTATTCTGGCTGCCATCATTTACTTCAATGCATTTAATCTGAGAAAAAACAAACCATAAATAATTTTGTTATCAGCTGCTAAAAAGTGTATACATTTCTTTGCAATACCCTATATTCTATTTTAGGGTCCTGATTTTAGAATGCAAAAATAAAAATTATCAGTCCTTTTGTTCACTCTTCTCTGAGTTTTACTGCACGTTGAAGCAGATTGAAAGATATTTTTAGTTTTACTTAATTCTGAGGGATGAATAAAGTCATCTCTTCTGTTCTAATAATATTCAATGAATTTGGGGGGGGGGGGGGGGGAAAGAGTATTTTTTATTTCATACAGGTCTGCAGATGAAGCTCCAGGATCAATCATGAATGTGTGAAGACTGGTCAGGATAACCAAACCAGTCATGGTGGACATGTTATTACTAAGACAACACTGTTCCAGCAACACAAACCTAAAAACCAACATGCTACACTTAAAATATGCAAAATTTATGAATGAATGGATTAATTAATTAATGAGATAATTAATGCACATACTCTACTCTAAATCACCTGATGAACTGTGGAATAGTTGTTTCTTTTCACCGCTTCATAAGGACTCACAAGGAGTCTATAAAGTTGTTTTACTGATTATTGCCTTGTTCATTTACTGTTTGCACTGATGCTGGAATATTTACATGGATCTTCAACAAGAACCAAAGTCACAAGAAGATGTTACCTGTTTCTGACAGAAGCATCAGGTTCTCAGTTGTGACTCTCCATACATATTCTTTTCCTTGTGGAGTCAGCACAACCGGGTCTTGAAGAGCCCCCCCAGCTCAGGAGGACATCAGTCAATGCGTCCCAGCGTTAGAATTTAAATATTAACTGTACAGCTCAGGACAAAGAAAAAATAAAGACAAAAGCACTAGAAGTGTCCCGGATGTCACTGTTCTGGGTTGGCTGCACCTTATGACGGCAACTATCTTCATGGTTCTCGGCATCTCCTTCATGGTTGACATGCAAATTCACATCTGTGAATGTTACACTCCAAAAAAAGGGGGATTAAAATCACCACACGAGCGGTGCTGTGTTTCTTAATCCAGGTGTATATTTTATTAATTTTTCATCCGTCCACACGATGCTTGCCATCTTCTTTGTCTTCTTTGCTCTCCTCCTTCTCTTCATTTTTTCTACTGAACCCCATGAATCTTTCCCATCTGGTCGCAGACCAAACCAATCCGTCGTCACATACACAGATCTAGACATTCTTCATGTAAACAGAAATGATTGCATCTAAACAGGTTTTCATCATGTAATAAACAAAAACCTGTGAAATGAATAAACAATCACTATCTCTTTCACTTTTTCTTATTTCCTATCTCTTTTCTTTATCTCTTTACCTAATTACTATCTCCAATTAATATTTTCTTTCACTAATCTATTTCACCTGACCCTGTTGTGATATTTCCTTTAGCATCTCTAACAGCGTTTGACTTATCGATCATCCACTATTACACTTTATTACCATTATTACAAGCTATTACACTGTTACCCACACTATTATATGAATTCAGAAGAATCATCTCCAGATCCTGCTGCTCCCTCTGACTCTTCATCTTCTAAATTTTAGTGTTAGGATCTACTTCAAACATGTGAACACTGGTTTCGACAATAAACACACGAGGAGTCATGCTGGATACACGACAGTATTGTAGACACGCAAACCTGGAAACCAACACGTCACAACATGAACGCATGAAGATGAGTTTATTTTCTACGTCAGGGTGGCCTTATGTGTTTTTACCACCTCTGTTTTAATTGAGTACATCTCTGAGTGGAAACATAATATTGGCGTCACTGGAAAGCGAAAAAAATATCCTCTGCCTGTTGGGGCTCATTGAAACACATTTGAAATGAAAGCAAGACTGAAACAAAAATTCGACCGTGTCAGGATGTCAGGTGGATTTGTTGAGTGAATATAATGACTCAGTCTCAATACACACAGACACACACATGAATACACACAGACACACTTATGCACGCCCACTCATACTGCCTTTGTCTCATGAGAAATGGGACGAATACCTAGCAAGGCTTTGAACAAACAAGGAGCACAAAGAACCAATATACTGTATATATGGATTTGACATTTTTCATGTCTCACAGCTATTTTTAATAGCAAAGTGTGTCTTTAGAACAAGGAGGAGGAAGAGATGCAAACAAACAGACTGAATGCTGGGAAAGGTGTGTGGGCTGGGGTCCAGAGACATCCCCAGTCACCCCTTGAGGACGTTGTATTTTAAAACTGACACCAAATAATAATCATTTCTACCTTTTTACATGGTCACCTGTTACATTTCGCAGCATCGTTTACATAATGTACGTCGTTTACATAATATACGTTGTTTACATAATGTACGTTGTTTACGTAATGTACGTTGTTTACATGGTGTGCATTGCTTACATAGAGTACCTTGTCTACGTCAGTCTAGTCAGTGTAGACTGGTCAGCTGCTTGTATGCTGTTCTGTGCCCTGTTGTTGTGTCTTACACGTCATAAATCATGCATTTCATTTTGGACCATGTCGTTGTGTAACAGCGTGGTCTCGGAATAACGTCGTCTCGTCTCACCATCTACTTCTATTGGTTGAAATGACCAAGAAACTCGTTTGACCTGACTTTACGTGACAGTTCCTCCAACCACGTGTTTTATGGTACACCACTCAGGGGCCCTCTGACAAAAAAATTATTGGGTCAGAATGGATGCAGCTGCCACCCATGTGTACATGTTGCCCCACATGTTCCAAACAAACTTATGCAGAGAAAGTTAGATTCTCATGTTTGAGCCTTATTTCCAAAAACTGCAAAGTGCCATGTGCAGAGGTTCAGATTTCAGATTTTTCTCAAACAAGAAAATCATATTTGATTTTATTCTCAGCACTTTAACAGAACAGTTTTGTTACATAGATGTTTAATATCCTGGTTGGAGAAGTCCTTGGTGTAGGTTCAATCCTACACAATCCTACTGCAGTCCAGTCTGAGAAGGTGCAATCCAAAAACACCGCTCTTTTTGGGGGGTCTCATTACAGTACAGTTAATTCATATCCAACTGGGCGTCACTGCTCAAGCAATTTGTGATTACTGTTGTGCCTTTTATAGGTTTGACAAAATAACTAAAAGATAATAACAGCCCCTCTTCCTCTGTGACTACGAACATGACATAAAACACAACATGCATATAATTAGGACATCCCATAAACAAAGAGCATATTGTAATCTGTCCACTGAGGCACATCATCATTAGACACTAAGTGCCCCGGGGTCTTGAGGGAGGTAAACAGCAGCATAAAGAATTACTAGGTCAGAGCAGAAAGAGCTGAGTCCCTATGCATTATTAATAGTGCCTGTGATAATTGAAAGCTAAAATGAAACGACTGGGGCAGACGTCACACCCCGCCCTCCTGCTGTCAGTGGATCCCTTAGATAGAGACACAGCTAATTTTAGGTTTGCTCATGAGTGCACTCGGGTTTTGTGAGTGACATTAACTGACATGAAAGGCAGGATTGGTGTTGTGTAGCTACAGGAAACATGAGCTGTTTTACACAACACACACACACACACACACACACACACACACACACACAGTGAGCTTTGATTGGAAGGTTTGCTCTTTGCTTATTATTTCTACAGATCTTTTATTTGAATGTATCTTTTAACTAAGTTAAAATGATTTTATCTTTACCAAAAGGACCTTCATGAAAACAAATTTTTAAAAAAGTATGTCAACTTAATATTTTGCAAAACAAATCTGATCAGTATATTAACAGTATGCATGCAGCAGTGTTCCAACATAATGTAAATGCCGTACCACTTTGTTATTATTGTTTACAGGCTTTATTTATAGCTGATAAATATTGTATTAATTATTTATGGTTTAAACAACAGCAATTCACGAGAACAACTGTGCAGTTTTTAGGTAGAGAAATCTTCTTGGAGATTTATTTTTACTAAAGTAGAAACTTTGGACTTTGGATTAGGGTTAGAATGAGAAAGTGGTTTATTAATAGCATTACTATTACATAGGAAGAATAGTGTGATTGTGTGTGTGTGTGTGTGTGTGTGTGTGTGTGTGTGTGTGTGTGTGTGTGTGTGTGTGTGTGTGTGTACGTGCGTGCGCGCGCGCATGTGTGTTGCGGGTTACTTTTAAGTGTAATATTTCATAAAAAGTAATCAGTATGTAAAATATTATTCTGTTTATACAACAATCTTAATTTCAAATCAAATGTGACGTGCAGAGAATCTCCACCTTAGAGGCAGAATTAACATTCTATTGCGTCTACTTTGTCCGCATAGTTTAAATTCAACTTTAAACACCTTCCTCGCAGTAACAACATGTTTAACACTGTCAGATACACCGGTGATAGATGCACAGTGCAGACCAACGACAAATTTAGATTTTATTCTCTCAGGTATGGGTTGTTATCTGGATCAAATGGTGTTTGGTGAAGGAGGACAGCTAGTTAACCCTGTTATTAGTTTTCATTTTAACCGAAACCCACTACTGCACTTAGTTGGAGAACTTTCTCTATAAACCTTGGTTATGAAGTTCTTTTTCTTGTTTAAATTTCTCTCCACAGTTCCTCCTATATGTGCGGTCAGGATGAGGGAATAATCTCCCAGTCGAGCGAAAGCGCAGTGCGCATGCGCGTCCCAGTCATCTGACGGCCGGATCCTGTGGTCGTTTCCCGTCGCCGCAACACCGAAGAACCGCAAGAAGAGAGCGGGGGGACGCGGACATCCTCCACGAGGGACCGTCTCCTCCGTGAATCCAACATTTGAGCAGTAACAAAAGGCCGTTTTATGAAACGCTGGGAGTCGGAGCGTTTTCCACGTGAAGTGTCGCCGACAGCGCGCTGCGTGGCTCTTCCAGGGGATGCCATGAAAATCAGATCAGCCGCCTGAAGAGACCCGCTGCCTCTCGTCATCAGAGATAGCGGCGAACGATGGACGCCTGTGGACGGATCCGCGTCAGGTAGCGATTACCCGCGACCCGAGGAACATCCGAACGTCAAGCCGCCGCTGGAGCTCCGTCTAAAAAAAAAAAAAAAAAGATGGATTTCAGCCTCCTCCGGAGCATCATCAGCAGATATGTAAGCCCCCCCCCCCACAGCCCACACACACACACACGCACACACACACAACCCAACACCCCCATCTGTCAACACTGTCACAACTGTAGCTGCGTGCATGTGCACCGATATCAATGCACACTTTTATGTTAATGGTGCATTTCTGCACATTTTGCTTTAGTGCGCATGTTGGGGAATTAAATTGCATCAATCTGCCTTCAGATGAGTTCAAATGCACTCCTGGGGGAGGGGGTAGGGGGCAGAGGGGGGCTTTATAGTGTTTATGATGGGGGCTGAATGGAGAATGTGCCAGTGGCTACAGATGCATTGACGGCTGGTTGAATGTGTACAATAGAAATTAACTTGGCTGGACTAATTATGTTGCTGTAGTGAGTTGCAGCGTGTGTGCATACTAAACCTTAACCTGGTTTGTTTCTCCTAGTCCTGTTCTGCAGAGGAAATAAATCCTCA